>OY482673.1:40618016-40995516 GCA_960531455.1 Urophora cardui
TAACCGGAAGCTTATTGCACTTTTACACAAATTTTGCAGTAGCAGACCCTTCATTGTGGATTAGAGATACAGACATGTGTGGCATGTTTCGGACTCTATACTATGCCAGCTTATTGAGCTGCCAAGCAATAGCAAAGCCGTAGCAGAAAATCAATCAGACAGAAATAGTAGCATTCTAGTGCAAAATAAAAAAAAATTACAACAACATGATCCCCAACAACAGCATTAACAATAACAATATCCATCACTTTTTACAGCAAAAACCACAATAAAAAAACCAGCAGGCCAATAACAAAAAACAAACCAAAAAAGTAATGCACAAGAAAAAACCAAACCAAACACGCTTAAAACCAGCCAAACATGTAAAGCAAACAAAAAGAAGGAACGAATAAAAAAGGCAAAAACGGCAGAAGAAACTGCAACAACCGATAATAATTATTTTTATGGAGTCTAGTCTGTGTCTAGACTATTTTTTTTTTTGCCGATGAATTGCCGCCGTTTGGCTAAACTGTTGCGCGGCCAATAACGTGAGAGCTCTGCCCCTGTCTGCCGCTGCCCCTGTCGCGTCCTTTGCCGTTGCCGCTGTCACTGTCTGGGCTTTTGCAGTTGCAGTCAATTGCCATTGATGGTATTATTGTTTTTGGTGCTGGTGGTAATGCTGGCGGTGGTATTGTTGTTGGTGTTGCTTTTTTCTGTTGTTGTTGTTGCTGCTGTTGTTATTGTATCAACTGAAACGTGTAACTGCTACTGTGTCATTGTTTGCGCTTTGATTTCGATTTTTGTTTGATAAACACACAACGAACCACCAACGACAAACGGCCGACCAACCAGCCATCGGACTGGCACCAACTGAATGGTACGGAATTAGTGAACCAGACACACGCTGACAAAAGCCCAACACATACACACCCACACACAGATAGAGATAGTCATAGTTGGGTTGAGTGGCTCTGGTTGTACGTGCCGCAGGCGGACAAGCAAATCCAGGAAAACTGTACATACATGCATACCAACATTGTCATCGCCGGACAAGTTCAGTTGAAATGGAACGGGGCCGCAGAGGGGTTCCAGACATTCGACATACATTTGATACAGCCGTTTAGGTGGGAAAATTGCAGTGAGCAGACAATGCTCGATGCCCACTGCGTCCGACCTGCTACAATTGCAACAGTTTGTTTCATTTTATTTTTAATTGTTGTTATTGTTGTTGTGTTTTTGCCAATGTAGCATAGGCGGCTGGGCTTTGTATGAATGGCTGCATTCATTGCGTGGTGCCGTACACTGCGACTGATTGGGCGACATTTGTTGAGGTGATTTGGTGGCGTGAGAAGGTTGAACAACCACCAGACGACGATAATCGTCAAAAGCATATAAAAAATAAGTCGATTTTTTTTTTAACAATTTTTTGTTTGTAGTGAATTGGGAATTCAGTAGAATTTAGTGCAGAGTTGAGAATACAGTGTGGCATGTACTTCCGTAAGCTGAGAATGCATTCTACGAAGTGAGAAGGGACAGTCAGCATTCCTTTCCAAACTTTTTTACCATTTTTCACCACTTTTGCCTGTATTTTCTCCAGCTTTAATTGAAGTTGCCATAGCCATATACAACATAGTCGTAAGCATAAGCATAACCATAAACCATCAAGATAGTATTTTATCCGATACCAAGTCTAAATTGCAGTATTGGAAGGTATGTATTTGTTGTCTATACATATGTCATTTGGTATGTATGGTGAAAAAGCAGCATTTGTTTGGTTGCTGTTGTAATGGTAATGGTAATGGTAATGGGAATAGTAATGGTAATGGTTGGTAATGGTAATGGTAATGATACTGGTAATGTTAATGTTAATGATAATGGTAATGATAATGGTAGTGGTAATGGTAATGGTAATGGTAATGGTAGTGGTAATGGTAATGGTAATGGTAATGGTAATGGTAATGATAATGATAATGATAATGATAATGATAATGATAATGATAATGATAATGATAATGATAATGATAATGATAATGATAATGATAATGATAATGATAATGATAATGATAATGATAATGATAATGATAATGATAATGATAATGATAATGATAATGATAATGATAATGATAATGATAATGATAATGATAATGATAATGATAATGATAATGATAATGATAATGATAATGATAATGATAATGATAATGATAATGATAATGATAATGATAATGATAATGATAATGATAATGATAATGATAATGATAATGATAATGATAATGATAATGATAATGATAATGATAATGATAATGATAATGATAATGATAATGATAATGATAATGATATTGATAATGATAATGATAATGATAATGATAATGATAATGATAATGATAATGATAATGATAATGATAATGATAATGATAATGATAATGATAATGATAATGATAATGATAATGATAATGATAATGATAATGATAATGATAATGATAATGATAATGATAATGATAATGATAATGATAATGATAATGATAATGATAATGATAATGATAATGATAATGATAATGATAATGATAATGATAATGATAATGGTAATGATAATGGTAATGGTAATGTAAATGGTAATGGTAATGGCAATGGCAATGTTAATGGTAATATTAATGGTAATGGTAATTGTTATGGTAATGGTAATGATACTGGTAATGTTAATGATAAAGGTAATGGTACTGATACTGGTAATGTCAATGATAATGGTAATGTTAATGGTAATGGTAATGGTAATGATAATGATAATGATAATGATAATGATAATGATAATGATAATGATAATGATAATGATAATGATAATGATAATGATAATGATAATGATAATGATAATGATAATGATAATGATAATGATAATGATAATGATAATGATAATGATAATGATAATGATAATGATAATGATAATGATAATGATAATGATAATGATAATGATAATGATAATGATAATATAATGATAATGATAATGATAATGATAATGATAATGATAATGATAATGATAATGATAATGATAATGATAATGATAATGATAATGATAATGATAATGATAATGATAATGATAATGATAATGATAATGATAATGATAATGATAATGATAATGATAATGATAATGATAATGATAATGATAATGATAATGATAATGATAATGATAATGATAATGATAATGATAATGATAATGATAATGATAATGATAATGATAATGATAATGATAATGATAATGATAATGATAATGATAATGATAATGATAATGATAATGATAATGATAATGATAATGATAATGATAATGATAATGATAATGATAATGATAATGATAATGATAATGATAATGATAATGATAATGATAATGATAATGATAATGATAATGATAATGATAATGATAATGATAATGATAATGATAATGATAATGATAATGATAATGATAATGATAATGATAATGATAATGATAATGATAATGATAATGATAATGATAATGATAATGGTAATGATAATGATAATGATAATGGTAATGGTAATGGCAATGTTAATGGTAATGATAAGGATAATGGTAAATGTAATGGTAATGTTAATGGTAATGATAATGATAATGGTAAATGTAATGGTAATGGCAATAGTAACGGTAATGGTTATAGTTATGTTATATTCACGGTTGTGTTTCTGTCACTCAATTGCATTCATCAATTACTTACCCCACTGTGCAACAACCATTTTCTATGTACTATTGACGCACCCTGTGAAGCAACAACAAATCGGCTTCAATGGCAATAATTGCTGGCAATCGTACGTGTCAGCTTGCAATTGTTTTGTCTAATCAATTCTGTCTGACTCTTACAATTGGACAAACTGCCATCTTTGTTTGGATATGTTTACGAAGATATTTTATAACCATACATACCCATGCATGCATGCGCATATTGGCTATTGCTTTTTTTCCAGTCTGTCTGTCTGTCTGAAACATTTGATGATTTTTATTGAATTAACATACATAAGTACATATATGCGCTGCATATTTGGCGCAACAGACAAGAAAAGCAACAGAATAATACTAAATAAATGTGTACCTACAAAGATAAGTACGTGCAGTGAGTGCATCTGCTATTTAATTGTTGCTGGTGCTGTTGTCTGTGTTATTCTGAGATCTTCTTTCCATGACCATATTTTATATTATGTTATTATACCAATTATGGTAAAGGCGTTGTGTAGCCTCAAGTCGGCCAGAGCTTCGCGTCAGGCAAGTATCACAAATCTGGCAAGCCCTTTGAAGGTCACCAGGGGCGAAAGGCGATAGGCGCTGGCTTGTTGCATGCTGGTGGAGGAGCAGTGACGAAGCTTATGTAACTTCATCTCATATGCAACTCAATAACTTTTAACCTCGTGGCGGCAACCAAATGCCAATTTGTTGGCTGGCTGACTGGAATGCATGGCGGCATGGCGGCATGACGGCTTGACGGCATGTCGACGAGCAATGCAACGTACAGATTGCGGTCACTTCAAGTGTGCACTAAGGTAAGGAAGGTATGCGTTTTGCCGATTTAAGTGCACCCACCCCTGATTAAATGTTTCGTCTTAAAATTCATGTATTGGGCGCATTTAAGTTCTGCTCGTGCACGGTGGAGG
Source organism: Urophora cardui (assembly GCA_960531455.1). Taxonomy (NCBI): domain Eukaryota; kingdom Metazoa; phylum Arthropoda; class Insecta; order Diptera; family Tephritidae; genus Urophora; species Urophora cardui. The sequence continues at coordinate 40,622,640 of OY482673.1, forward strand.
AGGCGGACGTGACAGTCTCGACGGTGTAGTTGGCGGCGACGGCGGCTTTTACTCAAAGACGCCGACTGACCAACAAACATTTAATGCAATTAACACGCACCTGCGTGTTGCAGCAGCCTACAGGGGTAGGAGCCGGAACGGAGGCAGACGCTGTGAGTATGCATTTTCTGGTATTTGCTCTTTGGTTTGCAATCTGTGGAAATATGTAGCTGGCGGTTGTTGTTTTTGGTTTAAATCGCGCGTACTTGCATTCTTGCACTTTAAGTGCGCGTTCAATGAACTCCACGTCTGAACTCAACGACTACTTACATATTTGGCGGTCAGCAAACAACTGACGCACTGTACTCACTCTGTTCGGTCTTTTGTAAAATTCCGCCATCACATTTTTATTACATTTCATTGCGATTTCAAAGGTGCCGACTGTGTACACCGACCGGCCAGAATTGACCGTCCCGGCGAGCCACAGACGGACCGCTTGAGAATTTGCGCGCTTGAAATGTTTTTTTTTTTTTTTGTTTTTTTTTTGTTTTTTTTTTTTTGCTTTATCCTCTCACAAGAACTTTGAAATCCGCCGACAAATTTTGCTAACAAAATAACGAAAATGCAACAAAGGTATTAAATAAATAAGCACAAACAAGGTGGGCAGTGCAATGGACATGAGTTGCAGTGCATTATGGCTGCTGTAGGAGACGGAGTTGAAGCAGGGATGTATTGCAATATTTATGCAAGGGATTTATTGTTTTAGGAATTTATTGCGCGTTCTTACTTGACGGTAATAAATATTGGTAGATATTACGCGTAGGTGTCCAAAGTCGGCGGCGATTGTCGGCTGGTTAGTTGTTTGCTAATTTTTTTTTTTTTGTTGTATTCATCCAAAAATCTTCATGCTTAAAAAGAACTTGCATTTTTACTTCATATTCCAAGCTCATTAATTTTTTCTTAAAATCATTCTGCAGTCGAAAATGCCGTTGCTCTTGGGCTGTTATCAATTTAGTTGAAGTATGTCTCAATGCCAATCCACCTTGGTTAACATTTAATTATTAATTAACTTTTAAATGTCCCTGACAGCTATGTATAATAAATCATAAATAAATAACATTTCAATAATTTAATTTACATCTAACGCCAATTTAAATAAACAGCATACGATTGTCATTGTGAAAACAACAATCACCAATATTTAATTGTCTATTGGTTTTTCATTAATAAACGATAAATAATAGATAAATATGATATTAATAATTAATAATTACTAGGGCATGGAATTTCATGTACTAAAAAATAAAAAATATGCGCATAAAAAATGCAACAAAAACTGAGAAATATGCATGAAAAATCAAAAAAAAAATGCATTAATTCAAATTTTTTCAACTTCAGATAATTCATGTTTATTGAAGTCACAATAGTTAAATAAATTAGGTACAAACATTTTTTAATTCAATTTTGCTCTTACGTTGTACGTTTATACATATCGTTAGCTTAGAGTGCAAACTGTGTAAGTCCACTTTTTATGAAAAACTGTATTTTTATGTAGAACGCTAGAAAAATCAAATACGCACCACGCTAAACAAGTCTGTGATACGTGTCATATTTCTAATCGTTGTTATTCAGCGATACGCAAATTGTGTAAGTCCAAAAAGCGAAGAAAATTGTGTAAGTCCAAAATATTTACATGAACAGAAATTTTTTTTTTTTTTCATTTCGAAATTTGTTAATTTTTTGTTTTTTGTCTCTCCTACAATGTTTGAAAAAAGGACTTACACAATTTGCACTCTAAGCTAGCAATATGTATGTATGTTTTTATAGATATGTACATAAATTCAGTCTTGAACATTTCATAATTTGTAAAGGTTAATCCTTATTTAACGATTCATTAGCGTACACAATGAAATATTTTTTCATATTCTCAAAAAGAAAACTTTGCCGATTCGGTCGAAAAAAGCTCTTATACATAGAAAACGAACGTTCTACATCCACGGAGGTAATAGGAGCATGTTTGAAAACGGCTCTTTGTCGACAGGTATGCACCGTATCAAAAATACTAATAACGAAACTCTATTCGTCGTCAGATGACTGTTATGCATGAATTTCGTTTGTATAAAACTGTCAACTAGCAAATTACAAAAATAGGCAATATAATGCGAAATATGTAATAAAAAAATGTAAACAACGCAAAATATGTAAAAATATGCATATATGACCAAAATATGCAAAAACATTTGAATGCCATTTTTAAGACAATTTCACGATTCGCAAAGATTGTTTATTTATTTTGCTCTACCTAAATCTAAGAAAAACATGTATTTGCATAGATTTCCATGCCCTAATAATTACTAATAGTAGTTTCATGGCAACAATATTGATAGCCATTTACAGTTTATTTGGAAGAAGTAGGAGGCAAGCACTGAGGAGGTTTGATAGAACATTATTCATGTATGCATGTATGTACATTAGGCAGTGTTTAGCTTTTAAGATTTTTTTAGTTTTTTTTTTTTTAAAGAGACCTAAAATTCGAATGATAATAAAAGTGTGTACATATGTACATAATTTGATTTCATATACCAGGGCTGCTCAACGCTCTCGTATTGAAAGTACAAAACTCAATACATCTACAAATTTTGTATATGCACTGAAACATTTTTTTGCTCATTTAATTTTTTTTATGAATTCCAATAAAATATTATTTTAGAATTTATTTTCAAATGGTAGTATCAAATACATAACAATTTTTCTTATTTTTTATATGAAAATTTTTTGAATACAAATTTTTTACAGTGCTTTCATTTTTTGAATTTTTTTTTCATTACAAATTTGTTATTGTAAATTTCGATTTCTTACGGCACACAATGGGTGATTGCGGCCAAAAATAAATTCAAAATTAAAGTATGAGTAAAACCATTTTTTTAAACAGAGATCGACAGATACATCAAATTGTAATAAAAAAGCTTATATAAAAATTTTTGAGTATCTTTTCGTTTAGCCGTACAGGGTGCCCAAAGTTGAGCAAAAAATAGGTCCTTTTATTTCTCAATGAACACACCTCATACAAAACGCTCTTTCTCATTTAACTGTTAACCTACATACACGAATGATACATCGTTACATAGATAATGATTTTCTCTTTCAGAAAAAATAACTTAGTTGTAAATAGCGCTCACTGTTGAATTTATATGAATTTTCAAATATTCACAAAAAATGACGATGATAAAAAAATTTTCCTCGACTTTGAATAAAAAAATAAAAAAAAAACAAAAAATATTACCTCCTCAATTTTTTTTTATGCTTTGAAATAATATATTCTTAATAAAACTGCATTTTCATTTTAAAAATCCACTTGCTCCATTTGCTTTTATAATTTTTTTCCCATCTGCCTAAAACTGTGTTTTTGTAAATGCATTAATTATGTTACCTTTGACATTATGAAAAACGTGTATATTTAGGCGACTAATCGAATATTTCTCTATCGTCTTTCAGCAAATGGTCCATACTTTAAAATTATGAGGTAATTTTTTTTATCAGCGTTAATTATTATCTTTGGCAGCTTTTTTATTTTAGAATATAAAAAAAAAAATTGTTAAAATTGTAAAATTTTAAAATGAAATTAAAAAAAAACAAAAAATATTACCTCCTCAATTTTTTAATATTTGATGCTCCTGAATGTCTTTTAAAAACTGGCGAAAAAATTGTAAAAATTCGTTTGCTCCATTTTGTTTTATGAACATTTTTATGGAAGGTGTTTTTTGAGTTTTGGTACATTTTTCCCATACAAAATGCCCAGAAGTATGCTTCAAAAAGTTTAAATTTTTTTGTATGGGGAATATTTGTCAAAATGGTGAAACTTAAATATCGATATTTCCAATTCTAATTAAGATATTCGAAGAAACTAAACGCTGTTTTCAAGGGTAATGATTGTGCTTTCAACTGGTTAAATCGAATTTGAGTGGAAAGTAATTATATAAAAGATATTAAGCAGGGAATAGAGCCAAAAAACGTGTTTTTTTCCTATTTGGGCATGAATATCTCAGAAACTAGAAACAATTTGGAAAATCTGACTCCAGACTCAGGTTTATCACACTGAAATCCTTTAGAAAAGTGTAATTTCATTTCCGGTATAAATTTTTTTTGAAATGCGATTTTTTTGTATGAAAGTTTTATGATAAATGCTTATAACATACTTAAAAGTGCATATATTTTTAATTTAAAATCGGTGAAGTGCTTTACCCTTTTTCCAAAATGATTACCGCATTTGATTTATATTTCAAAAATGTATACACTAATCAAAATGGAGCATTTTAGCTATAATAGTTAGGAAAATGCTGAAATTTCAAAAATACCGTTATATGGGAGGTGGGCGTATTTGTGGGTGGATTTTGTTCAAATTTTCACAGTTTACTAACTTCAACCAAAAAAGCTTAAGTTCCGAGTTTCAAGATTCTAGCTTAATTATTACTATTTTTGGCCGCGTTTGTATGGAGGTGCCCCCACTGTGCGGCAGTGCTCGAGCTCCTATACAAAGTGCCTTTGCTCTGCACATTCAATATGAATCATAGGCACATTCATATAAAATTTTTTTTATATCTGAGTGCTTATGGGAGTGCAAAGAAAATTTTATTTTCATATTTGAAGTGAAAATATGTATCTGTGCCTATGATTCGGAACAAAACAAAAACAATTGTGCTTTGAGTGCCTATGAGGTGAGCAGCCCTGTCATATACATATAAAATTCGCCAGCGAAAATATTTTTTAAACATTTGTCACTTTGGATTTGGAATTACACTCAGAACAGAGGATTATACTGTTTAAATGTTAATATACAATCAGAGCTTTTACTCAATTAAAAAAAAAATTTTACTGATTGTTAATTAAAGCATGTTTTTTTTTTTATTGATTAAATGCGTTTACTTTCACCTTTTTAATGATTAGTATTGAATAAAGTTAAAAAAGTTTACTTTCACCTTTTTAATGATTAGTATTGAATAAAGTTAAAAAAGTGAATGAATCAATTAATTTATTTTAACTGCGTGATTATTTGATTATTTTGATTTTTTCAATTATTTTCGATATTTTATTAACAATTACTTTATTTTTTGCATTTATTTCTGACTTTTTTAATTAATTAATGATTTTGTTTTCTAATGATTAAACGCGTTTACTTTCACATTTTTAATGATTAGTATTGAATTAACTTAAAGAAGTGCATTAATAAATCAATTAATTTATTTTAACTGCGTGATTATTTTGATTTTTCCCAATTATTTTAAAATTTTTTTTATTACATGAACTTGATTATTTGCAATTATTTCTGACTTTTTTAAATTAATTAATGATTAAATAATTCAACGATTAATTATTTTTCGTGTTTTAATGATTAGTATTTAATTAAGTTAAAAAAATTACTTGATTATTTACAATTATTTCTGACTTTTTCGTGCTTGTTTTTTCACATCTATTTATGTTTCATTCCAGCTTATGAATAATACATTATAACGCTTCAGCTAATTTCAAAAATAAACGGCATAATTGAAAATAATCAAGCAATTAAAAACAATTAAACAACTAAAAAAAATCAAACAATTCTAAATAGTCAAAAAATTAAAAATAATCATACAATCAAAAAAAAATTACTTGATTAATATTGATTGTACGATTATTTATTATTATTTTTCTAAGGTTATAAATTATGACTATTTTTATTTGATTTTTAATTACCAGGCTAACAGTTAAATTAATCACTAGAATTAAAAAATATAAAAAAAATTAAATAAAAATCAAAATAATCAAGGAATTAATAACAAGCGCAGAATTAAAATTAATAAAGTAATCAAAAATAATCATATAACTAAGAATAATTAAGGGATTAAAAATATTATTTGAAATCAAAATAATCAAGGATTTAAAAATAATCATACAATTAAAAAAATTACTTGATTAATATTGATTGTACGATTATTTATTATTATTTTTCTAATGGCTATAAATTATGATTATTTTTTTAATTGATTATTAATTGCCAGGCTAATTTAAGACAACTAAAATAATCACTAGAATTAAAAAATACAAAAAAAATTAATTAAAAATCAAAATAAGCAATGAATTGATAATAATCGCACAGTTAAAATTAATAAAGCAATCAAAAATAATCACATAATTAATAATAATTAAGGGATTAAAATATTATATGATTAATTTCGATTATTTGATTATTTCCGATTATTTCTTTAAAATTAATTAAAAATCAAATTAATCAATGAATTAAAAATAATTACTCAATTAAAATTAATAAATAAATCGAAAATAATTATACAATTAAGAATAAGCAAGAGTAACTAAGGGATTAACAAATATTATTTCATTAATTTTGGTTATGCGAATATTTCAGATTATTTATTTAATGGCTATTAATAATGATTATTTTGTTAATGATTTTTGAACTGATTGGTTATTAATTTACAGTTTAATGGAAGACAATTAAAATATGTAATCAACAACATTAAATATTAACAAAAAAAATCATTATTAGGTAACTTTAAAGCACCCTAATACAGATATCTATGTACCTTCTTACTTATATACAACATGAATGCGGTAAGTAATATCAACTTATAACCACAATGCGACACGTTAAATAATTGACATTCACAAAGTGACGGTCGTTTAACAACACGAATTCTGTGGTAACTAAACAAAAAACACAGACAACGCAAACAAACAAGCTGTGGCAAGTATTTAAAAAAAAAATTCAATAATTAATTTAATTTTTTTTTTATTAATTATGTAGAACGTTTTTGACGCTTGTTAAAAAAAAAAACTGTTTAAACATAAACCATAAAAGTATATTAAACCTATTTTAGCCTGTCCAAACCAAACTATTGCACATTCTGATTAGTGATGGCGAATGCGAGATGTTTAGACTAGCGAGAGAATTGAATAAAAATATCGCGGAGCGCCCTTAACTACCTGGGATATAGAAGAAAGATTGCGCACAGCCCACAAATTTTTTTTTAAGCGATCGCCACTCGAAGTATCTGCCTTTTAAGTAGGAACTGCTAGATTGCAAGGCATTCAAAATGGATGCCAAGGTGACTTCAATTAAACATAAGATATATAGTATGTATATCGTCGTACCATACGAAAACTAGCATATTTAAAATTTCTGGCGAAAGCAATCAATAAAAGAATTCTGTACGAAAAGTAATAAAATCGACTTTTGGCTGACGAAAAGTGTTTACGCAACTTATGCTGTATAGCTTTCGTTCGTGCATTTGCATGCGGCTGTGAAAAACTGCGGTAATTCTCAGCCGGCTTATGCATTGTTCGAGCTATATAGCATGAATGAGCAAATCGTACGCGGGATTTTTCACAAACGAAAAAGAGGTTGGCACTCTCGCCCAACCTTGGAGCCGCAATCACGCTCCTCCCCAACTGAATAAATACAAGGGTTACAAATAATGTATGTATGTGCATATATACATCAAATATATGCACATATGTACATATACACGTACATATGTATACACTCAAATAAAAGATGCTACACCTCCCCGTAGCCACCCCCACTTAGGGATGGCAAAAAATATGAAATAACCGATTAACCGCTTTTTAGGTTAATCGAAAGCGTTCGATTATTAATCGCGAATAATTGTGGGGAACTAACCGATTATAACCGTTTTTCGATTACAATTATTCCTTAAAAAAAAATATATAATAAACGAAAAAAATCGTCATTTATTAGGAAAAATCGTCAAAATGACGATAAAATCGTCTATTCGGGAACTGGAGGGAACATTTATTGCGGTTTTTTTTGGATATACTCACAAAACCGTAGGTAACCGAATTCGGACTCGGATGAAAAGGCGAAAATTCTCAACTTCGATTATTTCTTTTCGATTATTTTCGACTTGAGAGGAAAAAGGTTAATCGAAAAAATAATCAAAAGGAAAAAACCGATACATTTTAACCGTTAACCGAAAGAAATTAACCGATTATAATCGTTTTTCCGGTTATTGTTGCCATCCCTACCCCCACTCTACCCGAAAAAGATGCTACATCTCCCCGTAGCCAAACCCAATCCAATTCCCTCCAAAAAAGCAACTCGCCTTCCCCTCTCCCATCAAAGCTTAAACAAAAAGTATTAGCAATTATATACCATTTTTACATTAAAATTGTTGTTGTTTAAATGAAATTGATAGTTTTCGTCAGCCAAAAGTCGATTTAGTTACTTTTCGTCGGCCAAAAGTCGAACTTGTTACTTTTCGTCAGCCACAAAAAAACCTATGCTAGTTTTCGTATGGTACGACGCTATAAAAGCAAACAGTTTGCAAAACTCATTGGCTCTCAAAGCTTTGAAATTATTTTAAGTCGCCTAAAAGTATGCTTCATAATAAAATAGGTACACTGCTGCGGATATATGTATGTAACTCCAACGAGTTTTAAGGTTGAACTTCTCTCCCAAATCGCAGCGTGCTTCTTGATTTTTGTTTTTCTTGTCTACTGTATGATCCTACAACTTTATGCCGGCTCCGAATGGCCAATGCATTTTTTATGAGAAGGTTTTTCATGGTAGGAATACTTAGGTAAATATCACCGTTAAAACTTCATAACCGCCTATGTAAGACCTTCGTAATCGCTAAACCGATATTTGTGCCAAAAATTAAAATTGAATTCCTGACGCCAAACTCTACGACTTCAGAACTGAATAGAAGATAATATAGAGCTTCCCAAAGACCAAATTTATGGTATGGATCGATAGAGCTGAATACCAGGAATTAAAGTTGGGCAAATGTCAGTTTTGGGATAGGCGTTTATGTAGTTTAAATGACGATATATACATTCGAAGGTTAGGTCGCTCACTATTAGGTGTTTCTGGTCTGGGCTCGGTTAGAACCCGGGGCCTTTGACATGGCAGTCAAGCTCTCCTCTACCAATTACACTATTTACTACCAAGTGAATGCATCAAATCAGCTGATAGAATGCTTTTGTGCCTTCTTGAACTCCAGGAAATTATTTCCCGTTACACTCAAACAAATAGGAAAGGCTTACCGCACTCTTTTAATTCGTTTTGCATTGTGTCTATTCACTTTATTAGCTTGTTGTTGTTGTTGTTGCTGTTGTTGTCGTTGTTGTTGTTGTTGTTGTTGTTGTTGTTGTTGTTGTTGTTGTTGTAGCCACCAACGCACTCCCCGAAGGTTTTGGGGAGTGTAGGAGATGTGACAGTCCTTTGCCGGATAAATCCGGTACGCTCGGGTACAGCCATCGCTAAGAAGAATAAAGTGATATGCTTTGTTCTGCAAAAACCAAATAAATTCTCTACACTCTAGCAACTAAACGCCAACTCCGCATCTTCTATTATTTGGTTGTGATTTATTTTCAATAATTCAATAAAATTACTCCACTGTGCACAACATGGCGTGTCTGTCTGTCTGTCTGCTTGCCAGCAGCGTATTGAATTAGAAAGACTCTTATGCATTGCATGGCAAGCCAGACAGTCTGACGCTGTTGGAGCCCACGTCTGGCATACAAACTATGCATGAATGTAGAGTAACATGAAGCAAAAATAACAACACAAAAAATTAAAATTAAAAAAAAAAAAATGCAATAAAATTGCAAAAACTTGCCAACTATGGCAACAATGACAAAACAAAAACCAACAAGAAATAACAACAAGAAAATCAAAACTATACGGAAACCGAACGATTAACGGATCTCAGATCACAAACGAACCCAAAGCAAACATGCATGCACAAACATATAAAATCAAAAAAACCACTACCACTTCGATCGGCGGCGGAGACATATAAAAAATAAATAAAAGAAAAACAATAAAAAAGAACAAAAAAAAACAATACGTAAAAAAACAAATGCAACAAAAACAGCTATTCCCAGCAGCAACAACTTCAACTCGACTGTCAGCAACACATGTGCCCAAACATATCGTTGGCGTCGTTGCCGTCATTGCCGTCATTGGCGTTGCTGGCATTGACTGGGAAAGTTTTATAGTGTGACGTTTGCGTTGACTATTCGCTTATGGCCAACAGATATTTATTTGTATGCATATGTATCTCTACACATTTCATTGGCTCTCCTGCTCCACGTCTTTTCTTGTTTCTGTCTGTCAAATTCTCTGTGTATTTCTTCTGTTCGAGGCTGTGGTTCTGTCTGTCTGATTGTCCAACATTGAACCACTCGCTTCCATTGCCGGTTGGTGGCCTCTGTATGCAATTGTGACAAGTTGCCATTTCCATTTGAGCATTTGAGTGTAGGAGTAAGTTGCATGTTGTTTTTTTGCGCGCTGTGGGATACCATCGTCATCGATGTAGTAAATTTAACGGCTTCACACGTGCAGACAGACATACATACACACATACATCCATACACATGTACATGATTTGTTGTAGGTTCTGTCTAGCTGTTATTATCGCATGGAGGAGTTTTCTGAGGATATTTGTACATACAGAAAATCAGTTGGCAACATATGTATGAGGTGAGCAATAGGCGGATGGATATGTTTTATGAGAGCAAACTGGTGACGCGTTGCCATGAGAGTGGGCGTGATAGTTGCACTGAAGTAGAACTAGTAAATTTATGCAATGGAATGACCCTCATACACTATTCACATAAATATGTATGTACCCTGCAGCTAATATAAGGGGCCGTACCGAAAAACGCCAGTCTAGAACTAGAGGGTACACAACTAGTTCAGAACTAGTTCTAAAGCAATGCATAGCGGGACAATTTATTATTGTGACTTAATGAACAATTTATGTTTACCGCTATTACTTTAAAGTTGAGCAACAACAAATGTTGCACCTTACAATAATGTCCCTTTTGCTGTCTTTTGCTGGGTAGTACCCAATGGAACTTGGTTAAAAGGACGTACACAATATATAACCAAAGTTATATTACTTGGAATTTGTAGGTGAATGGTGATAATTCCTCAGTTTTATGGTTAAGTTTCAAAAACTTGGTATTTTATAATATTTTTCTAATAAATAAATTATAAAATTTATAATATATGTAACTAGCTGACCCGCCAGACGTTGTTCTGCCTAAAATTTATTTCCATAAAGCCTAAAGAAAAAAATCAATTTTCTGAATATAAGTTATATGTATATTAGAGCGGGTCAAATTGTATGGATGGATTTTTTTGCATCAGGAGTATAGCAAAAACGTAATCTACAGATGATTCTAAGAAAATTTGCCCAAGAAAACATAGCTCTAAAACCGATTTTGACCCCCCGACTTTTGCAAAATAGATATTTTGCCATATGAATGTAGGGTTTGGCGAAAAAATTTGCATAGCTTCTGATAGAATTATAGGAAAAACATCATATTGGGCTTATTTTAAAAGTATTTTACGTACATTTCAGAATATGTATTAATATCTATAGTGTTTTTGAATTTCAGTAGATAAATCCTTAAATTATGAGAAATTAGCCTAAAATGAACTCTTAACTAATATATTATAACTTTTAACAAATTTCTCACGGAAAATTTTTTTTTTCCTTACAGCTTAAATAAGTTCAGAACATTTCCAAGAACTTTCAGTCAGACAGTTTTCTTTTTTCGAATTCGTTTTAGTAGAAAAAAAAAAAAAAATTTTAATTTCAACTAATAAGCAAACAACACAATTTTTATAATTTTAATGTAATTTATTTAAAAAATAATTTTTTACTTAGAATTGACCATTTTAGAGTATAATTATCATTATGAACCAAAGAATTAATTGGTACCCATACCCGCTGTACCCGGTACCAATTATCTATGCGATGGCAACACCAGCGAAGTGACAGGTGTTTGTCATTTCTCTTTGTGCTTACATTTGTTTTTATCTATTGCAATTAACAATTCGAAATCGTATATCTATTGTGCCGCGAAATTTATATTAATATTAAAGTTAATAAAAGTTTGTTTAAACTATAGTTTTATGGAATAAACATTGTTATTTATTAAAAATAAAACAGCTTGTGCTTTTATTAACCACCAATAAGATTCCGGCATAAAATTAGCTAGCATTGACCATTAGCTCCCGCTACAACAACAACCATAATCACCACCGGCCAACAGCCTGCAAGCTGCATTGACGATTATCAACCATTATAGGTGTAATATAAACGCGTGGGTATATTTATAAGAACTTATGTTTAATTTGGTATTTTAAATATTTTGTATAACAAAGCTGAAAACTCATTTGAAACTGAAAATTTTTGAAATATAAAGATCAAATTTGAAAATATAAAACATGATACAAAATACAAATTTCAAACACAAAGTAAAGTTATGTATATAAACTAAATTGAAGCAATATAAAAATAAAGTTATAAACTTAGATAAATATAAATACCCTACAACCATTTACAGCTATCGAAGTAAGGACCACCCCATCTTGAAACAATGGATGAACAATATCCTTCTACATCATCATCCGTCTACAACCGTCATATACCTCAACACGAATTTTTACAATCAATAAATGAATTGTTTTACATTGGAAAATGTAAATGCAATTTAAAAACAACAGAATGCTCATGTTGTTTAATACCAAACCATTTAAAAGAATTTATGATGGACCAACATAATGATAGAAAGTTCACAATACCTGAATATGTGGATGACATTGTCGAAGAAACAACTACAATAGTACCAACAATGCCAACATTTAGTGATGATGCAACATACGAAACACTTGGAACAGATATGGAAACGGGTGAAGCACAAATTGCAAATGAAACAGTTGCAGGAGTATCTGTTACAATGAAACGAGGACATTATACTCAACGATACGATGCTATAAATTTTGCTATGATGTGTAACAGAATCGGTGTTTCAGATAGAGTTGCTTCATGTTTAGCAACAGCCCTTTTCGAAGATATAAATTTTCGAGATGCTCGTGGTGAACTTGTCATAATGGATAAATGTAAAGTTGCAAGAGAAAAAATTAAAGCTAGAGATGAAGTGCTTCGTAAACGATACATAGATTCCAACATAACTGCATTTTCTTTCGATGGCAGAAAAAATGATTCATTAACTAGAGAAAAAATTAACGAGAAATTTTATATAAATTTGGTAAAAGAACCCCATTTAGTTGTTCTCAAAGAGCCTAATGCTGAATTACTTGGATATGTTAATTTGGGTGAAGAAGAAAATGCAAAACACAAATTAAAACAAGTAAGAGCGCGGCTGTCTTCGGCCATACCGAAGACTTAATACCTTTCATGAACGGGTCTGATTTTATTTAGCTTACCCATATTTTGACCTTGGAAGTTCATAGTAACATCGTTCAGGTCCATATGTGTACGAACACAGTAAAGTTTCAAGTCCTTATCCGTTTAAATGGAGAAGTTACATCCAGAAATATCCATATCTGAACAATCGGTTGTATGAAAGCTATATATTATAATGGTCCGATCTTGACAAATTTCAGTGTCATTATTTAGGTCCATATGAGTAAAAATACTTCAAAGTTTCATGACATTATCTGTTTAAATGGAGAAGTTAAACCCAAAAATGTACATATCTGAACAATCGGTTGTATGGGAGCTATATGTTATAGTGGTCCGATTCGACCGATTCCGACAAATGATCAGCTTCTCCTAAAGATACACTCACATTTCGAATTTTATGCAGATATCTCGAAAACTGAGGGACTGGTTTGCGATCAAACAGACAGACAGACAGACGGACATGGCTTAATCGACTCAGCTCATGAACCTGATCATATTGGTATATATTTTGGTAGGTCTGCCACGCCTCCTTCTGGTACTTTCACCATTCGTGTTTCGGCACAAAGTTATAATACCATTTCATTCCCATAAAAGGTATAAAAATTAAATGAATTCTTCAATAGCAAAAATCTGTCAATAGATCAATTAATTGGCATATGCAGCGATGGAGAACCAGCTAATACCGGACCAGAAAATGGTGTTATAAGACTTTTGAAAAGCATTTAAATAGACCACTGCACTGGTTTATATGTTTGCTTCATTTCAATGAATTGCCATTTGGTCATTTATTCAGAGCATTAGATAAAGCAGTCACGAGGGGACCAAGAGAAGCAAGTGGAAAAATATACAAAGACATTCAAGACTGTGAAAAATTTCCGGTATGCGTTTGTCAAACTTATTTTATAATATGTTTTCAATCAAATTAAAATAGAAAAATTTTATTAATTTTAATTGATCTAAAAAATTGATTTTTCAGTTTGTTAGTAATTTTGAACCAATAGCATTGGAAAATATGGCTTGTATGATCAGTGTTGAACAAGAACGAGAATTATCTACAGATGTTAAATATTTATATGAAATGGCCAAAGCAATTTCAAATGGTGCAATTTCAGTTGATTTAGCTACATAACATAAAACCAGGACCAGTTATACATTCTCGATGGCTAACCAAAGCAAGCCGGGGATTACGTCTATACATATATAACAACTAATACACCTTCGGAAAATTTGAAAACTCTAGCTGTTTATATTATCAGAATTTATGTGCCAATGTATTTCAATGTAAAATACTATAACTCTGTTATATACGGCAGTGCACTTTTATCAAAGTTTATTCGTTGGACACGGTACCTACCACGTAATTTACTTAATATTGTAGATGGTGTAATCCAAAATAATGCATATTATTACTGATATGATTGATCTGAATGACGATAATTTACTATCTGAACCGGCATTCACAAGAACTATTCCATACGATCACTTGATTCAATTCTTAGATCATGATGACCCAGCACTAGATGATCCTAATATTCCAATGCATATACAAGGGACAGAAAGATATGTACAGTTGTTAACATCTGTTTCCAGACGTGTTGTAGAAAAAACTGTGAAGTTGTTATGGCTATTACAGCGGAAAGTCGTAAAAAACAACCACGAATGGAGAGCAAACAAGATTTTAAAAAATAGTAACAGAACATTACTTTTTTTTAAATACTCTAAAATGGTCAATTCTAAGTAAAAAAATTATTTTTTAAATAAATTACATTAAATTATAAAAATTATGTTTTTTGCTTATTAGTTGAAATTAAATTTTTTTTTTATTTTTTTTCTACTAAAACGAATTCGAAAAAAGAAAAACTGTCTGACTGAAAGTTCTTGGAAATGTTCTGAACTTATTTAAGCTGTAAGGAAAAAAAAATTTCCTTGAGAAATTTGTTAAAAGTTATAATATATTAGTTAAAAGTTCATTTTAGGCAAATTTCTCATAATTTAAGGCTGATTTATCTACTGAAATTCAAAAACACTATAGATATTAATACATATTCTGAAATGTACGTAAAATACCTTTAAAATAAGCCCAATATGATGTTTTTCCTATAATTCTATCAGAAGCTATGCAAATTTTTTCGCCAAACCCTACATTCATATGGAAAAATATCTATTTTGCAAAAGTCGGGGGGTCAAAATCGGTTTTAGGGCTATGGTTTCTTGGGCAAATTTTCTTAGAATCATCTGTAGATTACGTTTTTGCTATACTCCTGATGGGAAAAAAATTTGACCCGCTCTAATGTATATCGAGCATTCCAATAAAGTTTTGCTGCATTAGTTACCAAAAGTGGAGTAAATCATCATACAAAATTTCACTGGAATATGTAGCTCACTTACGTAGATATTTGCAAAGAAAACGTTCTCCTCTAAAAAATTTTATATGCTATTTACGTCAATTTGGCGGTTATGGCTGGATATGTATATACATATATTCGCCTCGAAAGACCCTCCTGTCCCTATTCTTGTCCCTGTCCCTATCTATTCTCTATCTCTATCTCTATCTCTATCTCTATCTCTATCTTTATCTATCTCTATCTCTATCCTATCTCTATCCTATCTCTATCTCTATCTCTATCTCTATCTGTATCTCTATCTCTATCTCTATCTCTATCTCTATCTCTATCCCTATCTCTATCTCTATTTCTATCTCTATCTATATCTCTATCTCTATCTCTATCTCTATCTCTATCTCTATCTCTATCTCTATCTCTATCTCTATCTCTATCTCTATCTCTATCTATATCTCTATCTCTATCTCTATTTCTATTTCTATCTCTATCTCTATCTCTATCTCTATCTCTATCTCTATCTCTATCTCTATCTCTATCTCTATCTCTATCTCTATCTCTATCTCTATCTCTATCTATATCTCTATCTCTATCTCTATCTCTATCTCTATCTCTATCTCTATCTCTATCTCTATCTCTATCTCTATCTCTATCTCTATCTATATCTCTATCTCTATCTCTATCTCTATCTCTATTTCTATTTCTATCTCTATCTATATCTCTATCTCTATCTCTATCTCTATCTCTATCTCTATCTCTATCTCTATCTCTATATCTATCTCTATCTCTATCTCTATCTCTATCTCTATCTCTATCTCTATCTCTATCTCTATCTCTATCTCTATCTATATCTCTATCTCTATCTCTATTTCTATCTCTATCTATATCTCTATCTCTATCTCTATCTCTATCTCTATCTCTATCTCTATCTCTATCTCTATCTCTATCTCTATCTCTATCTCTATCTCTATCTCTATCTCTATCTCTATCTCTATCTCTATCTCTATCTCTATCTCTATCTCTATCTCTATCTCTATCTCTATCTCTATCTCTATCTCTATCTCTATCTCTATCTCTATCTCTATCTCTATCTCTATCTCTATCTCTATCTCTATCTCTATCTCTATCTCTATCTCTATCTCTATCTCTATCTCTATCTCTATCTCTATCTCTATCTCTATCTCTATCTCTATCTCTATCTCTATCTCTATCTCTATCTCTATCTCTATCTCTATCTCTATCTCTATCTCTATCTCTATCTCTATCTCTATCTCTATTTCTATTTCTATTTCTATCTCTATCTCTATCTCTATCTCTATCTCTATCTCTATCTCTATCTCTATCTCTATCTCTATCTCTATCTCTATCTCTATCTCTATCTCTATCTCTATCTCTATCTCTATCTCTATCTCTATCTCTATCTCTATCTCTATCTCTATCTCTATCTCTATCTCTATTTCTATCTCTATCTATATCTCTATCTCTATCTCTATCTCTATCTCTATCTCTATCTCTATCTCTATCTCTATCTCTATCTCTATCTATATCTCTATCTCTATCTCTATTTCTATTTCTATTTCTATCTCTATCTATATCTCTATCTCTATCTCTATCTCTATCTCTATCTCTATCTCTATCTCTATCTCTATCTCTATCCCTATCCCTATCCCTATCCCTATCCCTATCCCTATCCCTATCCCTATCCCTATCCCTATCCCTATCCCTATCCCTATCCCTATCCCTATCCCTATCCCTATCCCTATCCCTATCCCTATCCCTATCCCTATCCCTATCCCTATCCCTATCCCTATCCCTATCCCTATCCCTATCCCTATCCCTATCCCTATCCCTATCCCTATCCCTATCCCTATCCCTATCCCTATCCCTATCCCTATCCCTATCCCTATCCCTATCCCTATCCCTATCCCTATCCCTATCCCTATCCCTGTCCCTGTCCCTGTCCCTGTCCCTGTCCCTGTCCCTGTCCCTATCCCTATCACTATCAAAGAGGAGGTCTTAACCAGGGTTATATTAAAGTTATTTTCATTGATATGTTTTGTTTTTATATTCTACCACAAATAATTCCAGGTTCTCTTAGTACCAAAAATTGCATCGGGGGCGCCGCGCCCCCATTTCGAATAATTCCAAGTTTCTTGCATAAGTTTTGCATTGATTCCGTTTATATTGCCACTACACCTCCAGAGATATTCAGCATGAAGGATTAAGTTTCTATGGGAGGGCCCACGCTCCCTTTTCCATTAGCTCCCATTTTTCTCGTAAGTATGGTACAGTTATTGTTTATAGCCGTACCAATTTCCTGACAGGAAAGGTTAAGTGTATATGGGAGGTGCCACGCCCCCTCCACATTTTCAACTTTTTTTAGCCCAAAACCGATTCTAGTTAATTACGAACAAACATGCAGAAGGAAGTGTTCAGTTTAGTCCAGTGGTTTTCAAGTTTTAAGGGACCGAACAAACCACGAATCATTTTTATATATATAGACGATGCATGTTAAGAGTTCTGCCGGCTGAGGATTATTTTTGTAAGGCGCGGCCAAAGGCCAAACATTTTGAACTGATGCTGAAGTGCTTCCTCCTGATCTATCTCCGAACTATTGATTTTTGAACTATCCCAGGGCTGTCCAAATTGGAAGTAGTTTAGAATGCGTTCCAAAGTTCTGCAGAGGGGAATAATTGTCATTTCGTAGTACATCACGGTGTAAAAAAAGACAGTTGAAAGCATTGCGTTGGAATAGCACGATAATCAACACTGACTCTTTGTGTACTAGTTCTGCACTAGCCTGGAACTAGCGCGGGTTGCTGCAGGGTATGTGCAGATGTATGGAAATATGTATTGGCTATGCATGCAATTATCCCGAGACATGACATGGATTTGAATAATTAAACATGAGTCATGTTACATGACTGTGTGTGCTGACCAGACACCGGACATCAACTAACCTCATACACAAAAACACAAACTCCAACCCACAAAGTGCTTGCTGTTATGGCATCATACAAGCAATAAATATGTATGTTGGAGCTATAGCTGGCAAATTAGCGGGGCAGAGATTCATACATATGTAAGTACCTACGATGTGACTTACTTGAACCTTTCTAATGCGACATTTTAGTTTTTTTTGTGTGTTTTCATATTTTTTCATGTTTTTTGCATTTTGGTTATAAAATTGCTTGATGCTTTGCCATAATAAAGCAGTTCTGTCAGCTATTGATATGTAGACATGCAAGCACACGTTCATATGTGCATTTGACTATAAAACTTAGACATTAAAGATACACTCATGAGGTGACTGCATTAAATGACATTAAGCGTAATGAAAATGCACAAAAACAGCCAAAGTAGTTACGGGGAAGAGGTGGAGTGCGTTGCGGTAAAATTTATTGACAGACAATTCTTGTGACAGACCAAAATGATATGTCTATTATAGTTTTGTTGAGTGATAATTGACATTAACTTTGATGTTGCGGAGTTGGAGATGAAAATAAAGCAGACGGTGGATGGAGTTATGACGCGTTTTATGAGCAATCAAATAAAAAACGAATGATGTAAGCTTTTCTAGTAATCCATACTCCTATGCATTTCTAAGCTGCCGAAAGCATTTAAATTTTAATTATCTATGAGAGATTTTATAGAAGCCAGACGTATTAAATTCGCATTAAAATTAATAATAAATAGTTTTTTTTTTATTTTTGGATTTTAGTGATTAATTTAATTGTCTTGCATTAAGCTGGCAATTCATAAGCAATTAAATTATAAAATATAAAAAATAATCGTGATTAATAGCCATTAAGAAATAATCTGAAATAATCAAAAATAATCAAATAATCTTGCAACTAATAATAAATTAAATTAAAAAATTATAAATAATAATCACGATTACTAGCCATTAAAGAATAATCAGAAATTATCATACAATGAAAAGTAATCAAATAATCTGGAAATTAGTAATCAAACAAATTAAAAAATATAAATAGTAATCATGATCAATGTTTATTAAAAACATAATCAGAAATATGCAGATAATCAAAAGTGGTTAAATAATCTGTCTGTTACTAATCAATGAAACTAAAAAGTTATGAAAAATAATCATGATTAATAGCCATTGAAAGATATTAAACAAATAAAATGTAAGAAAGAATTAAATAATCAAAATTAATCAAATAATCTGGGAACTAATAACTAATTAAATTTAAAAATTATGAAAAATAATCATGATTAATAAGAATTAAGAAATAACCAGATATAATCAATTAACCAAAACTAATCTGGCAACTAATAACCGACTAAATTAAAAAAATTATAAATAATAATCAATATTAATAGTCATTAAAAAAATAATCCGATATTGTCTTATAATCAAAAGTAATCAAATAATCTGGAAATTAATAATCAAACAAATTAAAAAATTATCAAAAATAATCATTATTAATGCCCATTAAAAAATCACCAGAAATAATTGTATTAAACATATTACTTTTGAGTAGTAATCAAAAAATCTGGCAATTAATAATCAACTAAATAAAAAAAAACCAAAAAATGATCATAATTAGTAGCCATTAAAAAATAATCACAAATAATCATATAATCAAAATTAATCAAATAATTTTTTTTAATTGTATGATTGTTTAAATTGCTAAACTATTTATATTCAGTGATTGTTTTTAGTTGTATAACTATTTTTAATTGTCTTTAATTGCTTGATTGTTTTCAATTATGCGATTAGTTCATTTTAGATGATTATAATTTTTTGAAAATAGATCAAATAAAACAAAAATTTGAAAAAAAACTAAACAAGAAAAATAATTAGTCGCTAAATAAATTAATCATGCAATTAAAAAAGTCAGAAATAATTATATATAATTAAATAATTGTATTAATAATGCAATTAAAAGGATTAATTATTAATTGAAGTAAATCAGCTTAATCCTGTAATTAAGAAAATCGAAAAACATTTGTAAAAAGCAAATTAATCATGCAATTAAACTCAGTTAATCGATTAATTAATGTACTTTTTAATTTAATTTACTATTAGTCATTAAAAATCCTAAAGTCATTCTAATTAATAATTAAATTATTGTAAAAACAAAGCATTTTTCAATTAATAATCATTCAAAATTTTTAATCATTAATTGGCAAGTCTGCATAGAAAGTTTCTATTAGAAACTAATCAAAAGAAGTGAATTTCGCTCCGATTTTTTGTATGTATTTATTTAAATATTTTGTATAAATGTATGATTTTGCTCTTAAATCTTAAATGTTATTTAGAAAATGAAATTATATTGAGTAGAATGAATGCTTGTATTACCTACTCACCGTATTTCTGCCAAAAGTTACGTTTACGTTGCGCTCGTTTATAATCGGTAATGATAATGTTATACAATTGATTACTTGCTGTTGTTGCAGCTGTTGTTGCTGCTGCTGATGGTGTTGTTGTTGTTGTTGTTGTTGTTGCTAATGTTGCTAATGCTAATTTTGTTGACACCGTATTATTTACTTCACTAATATTTTTTTGCGACAGCAATTGCTCTTTTTGACCTTTCAATGCCGCAGCAGCTGGCGCATCACTGAAATCACTTACAATTGCACTTTGTTTTACATTGAATTCAGCACTTGCACTTGCACTTGCACTTAAATTCTTTTTACTATTTTCATTTATATTCGAGGTATTTATTAAGGCGATATTATTATTGGTGTTGTTGCTATTATTGCTTGTTGCAGCAACATCTCTTTTCATTTGCGCATTTTGCCTTTGCCTTTGCTTTTTATGCACATGCCGCCTATTTTCGCTTTGATTATTTACATTATTATTTTTATTATTTACACTTTGCTTATTTGCTGTTAAACGTAGTATTTTATTTACATTTTGGCAATTTTTCTTGCTTTTGCCTTTTCTAACTATTCTACTACTTTTATATTGAACTTTTCCGTTTCCGTTTCCGTTGGCGTTTCCGTCTACGTTTCCAATTTGTACGTAACGAATCGTTGCACCGGATAATTTGTTGTAGTTGTTGTAGCAAGCGTTGTCCGAATGCTTTTCGTGTTTGCTTGTATTGTTGTTGTTGTTTTTGTTGCTGATTTTGATATCGTTGTGTTTGATTAGTATTTTGTACCATGTCAAGGTTTTATTACTCCTGGGCTTAGTTATTTTACTGGAGTATTTGTTGTTGTTGTTGTCCTTATAAAGCGTGTATTTGTTGTAGTTTTTATTGTTGTTGTAGTTTTTGTTATTACTGTAATTCTTATTGTCTTTGTTGTTGTTATTTCTTACGTTCCCGCCGCCGCTCACGTGAGTCTCTAAATTTATAAACAATGTCTTATTTTTAATTGCTCTGGCTATGCTATTTGTTGGTGTTGTATTTGTTATTTTACTAACACTTTCATATTTGTTGTAATTTCTGTTTTTTCCAGCACTCTTATCTTCATCACTATCATCAATATCAATTCCCACATTTAATATTTCTTTTGTTTCGGTTGCGGACACCGCGAGGGCTGGCGCCGACCCCACCAAAATTGTTGTTGTTGCCAATAAAAGCAATAAGCAGCGTACTACAAATGTAGGGTGGGCCCCCGCGGCGCCTTTGGCTGCATACGTGGGGGCCACAGTGTATCGCTTAAGGCCAGATGTGGTGGCGCTTTGGCATGTTGCTTAGAGTAGTAGAAAGAAGCGCCGTAACTTTTTTGTTTACATTTGATTTTCCTTCTTCTCTATCGATTTTTATAGCTATTCTGCGATTACAAAATAATGCCAAATACCTTTTCTTGTTAACTCACTATCAGCTCGCTTTGTTAAACATTTTCGCAGATTTCAGCTGAGCCATTTTTGGATTATCTATTCATTATAGCACATGAGGAGCAGCTGAAAGTAGCAAAAAAGCATACAAAAATAAATTAAGTATGCATTATAGAAATCAAACTTTTTTTTGTATATTTTCAGTCTTTTTCCCCGCAGTAAATGTCCGAAGTGAAAACCTCATGAATCACTGATGAAATTCCCCACCTAGTGAGGAGGCATCGATGACAAGTTTCATATAAAGACTGCTGAATTTTTCATATAAATGGTTTGAGTTCATCAATGATTTTATTGAGGAGCACTGCATGACTGTTCAGCGCTGACTTCTACATGAACTACTGATGAACGGTATGCAGTAGACAAAAAAAATTGGGAGAGCTCTCATTCGAATTGAAAAAAGAGATTTCGAAAAAAGGAATATTCACTGCTGAATGTGTGATGATTACTTACTTAATGATTTCTAATTTCCAATTAGCAGGAAAAACAAAAAGGAGCACACCTCGAATTAGAAGAGAAGCTCGGCCATAAAACTCGCCAGAGTTATAATAGCGCCATTGTATTATATAATGGAAGAGGGCTTGCTGATTCTTTAATGAATTATTGATGAAATATCCGCTGTAAACCAAAAACCCAAAATAAAAGACACATTTTTTTAGTTTTTTTTTTCCTTTTTAATTAGTTTCTCCTTTTATATTTAACAAATATAAATATATATATTACGACAACGTATACACTTATTTAAATACAGAGATAATCTGTTTGATTGTCGTCAGTGTTATTAAGGGCGATAGGTGGACTAATGGTGATTGCCATTCTTTTCTCTTTTGCGGACTCAATTGGGCGAGTTGTGGACGTTGGTTCAACTATGCGACTCCCTAATGCTAGCCTACTGCGGAGATGAATAGAAAATCGCCATTGCCGTCTCTTCATCATCATCACTCGCACTTGAAGCTCTGGTTGTTCCTTGGATGTGTATACTGTTAAACGCGTGTACTGCCAGCATTTTCTCACTTTATTTGAATATGGTTGTGTTTCAAGATTTCTTTGCTCTTTCTTTTGAGTTTTCTGGTTGGAGTTCCCATCTTCCTTCAAGCGACCATCTTCCCCTTCTTCAACGTCTTTTTTTTCTACAGATTTTCGATAATATTCCGGACGTTCTGGCACGCGCACACGTATTTTACCCACACACGACAAGATATTGTAATTTATTTTTTTATTTTTGACACTCTTGTGACATACTTTTTTTTCTTTACTTTCAATTTTTTCGAAAATGTGAGAAAAGAGCTGTGAAATATTGATATTGCGCTCAGTGATGACCGTCTGACGAATTTTCAACAAAGAATCATCAGTGATCACTCAGCAGTGAAATACATTTACTGCAGGGTTGTTGCCTAGAAAGAAATCTTGTCAAAATAAAGTTGGCATCATCAACTCTGTCATACCACATTTATGCCGGAATTGCAATTTGGCGTTCGGTCGGTCGCGCTTCTGACAAGTGAGTAGAAATGTATGGAAATATATGAAGCAAATCGCATTGTGACCTCAAGCGTTTGATCGTAAATTTTTTGTAATATCGTATATTTATTGCAACCCTGTATAACGCCTGAGTTGAACATTTCTCTACTAAGTCGGGCGTTTGACATTAAATAAATTCGAATTGTTTTCTTTCGATGAAAAATTTTAAAATTTATGAAAAAATTCAACAAAATATGTTAGTGGCAGTGAACATGTTTGCAATCCAACATCTAATAACGAATGTCAGTGTGAAGCGGCTTTGAGGTACGATCAACGCGCGACCGACCTAACGCCAAATTGCGATTCCGGCATTAGTTAGTTGTATTAATAGAATTGCAGCGACTGCACACAAAATACGCAACATGAAATGTGTGTACTCGTATATATACATTTTGCTTGCATACGCAACAATGTTGCACGTAAAGGCACTCAGACACAAGTGACAGTGCGCGCTTAAAAATAGCAAACAATAATTACTAATCATTAATTTAAATTTAAGAAAACTATTCTTAAAATTTGACCGCGCTGCTGATGGCGAAAAAGCGAAAGGGAGAGATATTCATAGAGATATGAAGCACAAAAGACTGGCACAGGCCGTGCAACAAACAGAGCAGCAAGCGTGCGTGTGTGCATACACGAGAAATGATCACAACATGTTGATAAACAAAATTCCGCAGCAGCAGTAGTAACGCATCATCAAAAAGCAAAAAAAAAAACACAAAAAAAAAGGCAACAACAAAAAATGTGACTAAAGAAGGCAGAGGCTTGTTGTTGTTTTGCGAATGCGAACCAACAGAAAAATGACAGCAGCGAATTTGTGTTGCTGGTTCCTTAACTCCTGCCGCAAATTTCATTTGGCATGTCGATTGTTGGTGCGACAATGTTGATGCGGCCGAGGCAGACAAGATTTTCAATAATGCATAACGAAGCGAGTGTAACTAACTAAGTAGTGATGATCAGTGTGAATGAGTTGGGGGACTTGGAGCATGTAGTTATTGTGTTTAAAACAGCTAGTCAAGGCGACTAGACTAGATATTCAACTATGTGCTTAGCTAGTTTTGTAAACCCTGTGTATAATATTTTTCTTTTCTTGGTTGAGACTGTTAATGTGAATTGTTTCAATGGATAAGTAAGAAACACCTCAACTATTTGTGCAAAAAATAAAATATAAATTAAGGAACACGACTCGAATTGTATTGTAATTAAACGCTTAAAAACCATTTTTAAAAACATTTTTTTTTTCGCGAAAATTAGCCGATTTTTAAAATTTCCCTAAATGGGAAATTTTTCTAAAACAATTTTTGTGCATGGCAAACGCGAGAAAATGGTCCTTGAACAATATTTCCGCAAAAATTAACCAGCTTTGAAAATTTCCCTAAATGGGAAATTTTTCTAAAACGCATTCCAATCGCGAAAAATGCTAAAAACCACTTCGGAACAATATTTTCGCAAAAATTAGCCAGCTTTCAAAATTTCCCTAAGTGGGAAATTTTTCTAAAACGTATTTCATGCGCGCAAAATGCTAATAACACGCTTTTGAAAAGCTCTCAAAATTTAAAGATCTTTTGTGCAAAAGTTTCTGAAAAATTAGCCTAAATAGGAAATTTTTCCGAAATGAATTTTATGGACTAACAAGCGCTTTTGAATAGGGTTTTCGCAAAAAGTATACACTTTTTGTGCATGGTAAACGGCAGAAAGCTCCTTTCATCAATATTTTCCCAAAAATTAGCTATTTCAAAAAACTTTCCCAAAAAGGAAGTTTTTCTTAAGCGCTGAGTATACATATGTATGTATAAACAAAACGCTTTAAACTTCCTTTGGGCAAAAGTTACGCAAAAATTAGCCATATTTGTATATTTCCCTAAATGGGTAATTTTTCTGATATGTATTTAATGAACGTAAAATGCTAAAAAGCGCCTTTTTCCAGCGCCCTCGCAAAAATTATACACTTTTTGTGTATGGTAAATGCTAAAAAGCTCCTTTGATAATTTTTTTTTTTTCCAAAAATTAGCTATTTCAAGAAGCTTCCCCAAAATGGAAGTTTTTCTTAAGCGCTGAGTATATAAACAAAACGCTTTAAACCTCTTTTGGACAAAAGTGACGCTAAAATTAGCTATATTTGTAAATTTCCCTAAATGGGAAAATTTTTCTGATATATATTTAATGGACCTAAAATGCTTTTTACCAGTGTCTTCGCAAAAAGTATACACTTTTCGTGCAGGGCAAACACTAAAAAGCTGCTTTGATCAATATTCTTGCAAAAATGTGTTATTTTAAAAAACTTCTCCAAAGGGAAATTTTTCTTAAGCGCTGAGTATATAAACAAAACGCTTCAGAGCTCTTTTTTGGACAAAAGTTTCTTAAAAAGTTGCCAATTTTGAAAAATTCCCTAAAGGGAAATTTTACAGAAACACTTTTTTTGCCAAAAGGGAAATTTCTCGTAAGCATTGAGTATATAAACAAAATGCTTTAGAACGCTTTTTGACAAAAGTTTCTTAAAAACTAGTTCTGAAATATTTCCCAAAGGGAATTTTTACAGAAACACCTTTTTTGCCACAAGCCAAGTCAAAAAACAGTCAAAGTATGCCCGGAAGATGTTTCTTTGTATGAATTATGTTATTAAAAATATTTTTTTAATATTCTTTTACTTCTTTTTGTTTCGGCGACTCTACGCCTCTGCAAATTTTTCCCTTTAAATACATAGTTGCAATAGTTTTTGTTTTTTATTTGTGCCTCTAACACAACACGTTATACACATTCCCAGAAAAAATTTGTTGTCATTTGTATTTCTCAAAAAATCATTCCTTTTATATTTTATTTTACATTTTCTATTTTAATGTTACCGTTACGCACCGTCATATTCAGCGCGTGCTCATTCGAGGGATTTGCTGCATCGCCGATCGCAGGGTTGCATACATAGTATCTTTTTTTTTTGCAATTTTGTTGTTTGTTGCATTTGTTGTAGTGCAAAAAACATTACGTCTTGGGAGATTAAGATTTATTGTGGTATTCGTGTTTTATGTTTGACTCATTTTGGCTGAGTTACGGACGGTACAAGTGAACAGAGAAGATGCGATTTAATGTAATGAAAGATTTATTCTTATAAAAAAAAAAAATTAAATGCACGTTCAAAACATGTATTAGGATGGATCTGTAAAAACCGCTTAAAATATTAAGTACTTACACACCATTTTCTTTTCGCCATTTCAGCATTTCTTTACCAACGAAATTTTCCAAATTTTTCACTGTTGTTTTCTGCCTTTTTTTACGCTTTTTAACGATCGAGCAAAACCCGAACCTGACCGACGTATACACATTCCTTTGGATTTATTTTTAAACACACATTATATGTTAAATTCTTTGCATATTTAAAAAAAAAAATTGCACACAAAAATAGACATTTTCACAATTTTTTACACAAATCGATTTACATAGTGACTAAAATAAGAGAGAGAGCGAGAGATTCCTGCAAATAACACAATAAAAACAAATATGTACATTCTTGTATATACCTTGGGAAAATAACTGAAATTCTTTCAGGAAGAAGAGAAACAAAAAAGTCATTAACAATTAAGCAGACATTGGCCTGTTGTACCACTAGTAGACATTCCACGGCAGGCATGGCATGTACACACGTTGAAAGTCACGATCGAGACGCAGAAATATTTGCGAGATTTCGAGCTGCCAATGAGGGCATGAAAGAGACGAATATACATACATATATCCATGATAATGTGGCGAGATTTCTCTCATTCTAGAGCAGAACCCGGAATTTTTACTCATATGAGTAAATGACAAACATCACAGCCATTTTAAGCAATGCAGCGCAAATGGCTCTGCGCTCTCCCACACAATCTCTCTCAAAATTTTGCCGGGGTGTGTTTTAAAGCTATATTTTGGAAGCAGTCTATACGGGTCTTAAATTGCCTGGGAAGCAGTTACCAGCTATGTTTATGTAAGTCAGTCCGCCCTACGTTGTCCTAAGAAATCAACCGCCTGGCAATTGCAACAGAGGAGTAGGAGTTTCCTATGGAAACTCGAGTAATCCTGACTCAGTTAAGGGTGCTTTACTGCATCAGACAAACTCCTACAGGTCGAGGATCGATACAAACATATCCAACGTATGTCCGGTAAGTAGATAGATGCCGCATGACCCACAGCATCTTTTTACATGTTCCTCAAAACCTACTCACTTACAACCATTGTCCCTATGGACTAGCCCAAAGGCTGCAATTTTCCTGGGTCTTCCATCTGAGTGAGCCTGAAGGCAGGCTAGTTAGTGCTTATTACTGTTACAACATGAATAAGGACATGATCCACTAATAACTTGAAACCCCAGCGGGTTAAAGGGCTTATAATAACCCGCGGAATGCCTGTCGTAAGAGGCGACTAAAATCCACCGGCCTAGTAGGTTGATAATGGCCAAAAAAATCGTTCGTACGACAGTCCGGCTAGTGTCGGAAGGGACTACTACTCGAGCGTACCGGAGTTATCCGGCAAAGGACTGTCACTTCCTCTACACTCCCCAAAACATTCGGATAGTGTCTTGGTGGCTACAACAACAACTAATAACTTGAGAAGTCCGTCCCATCGAAATGAAATTCTATATTTAAATATTCCTAGAAGAATATTTTTTTTAATATTTTAAAACACCAGCGATCTCCCGAACTAATATTTGTATATTACTTCCAGTTTCACGAGGAAGAGCTCAAAATGACGTATGGGGAGAAATATTCCTATTTTTATAGATTTAAATTTTAACTGGCAATCGTAGAGTATTCGAGAGAAAAGTTCTTCGAAAGATTTCTAGACCTTTGAGCGTTAGCGAGGGCAAGTATCGGCCGAGACTTAATGATGAGCTGCACGAGCTTTACCCAGACATCGACATTGTTCTGCCAATAAAAATCCAGCGTCTGCGTGATTATGGATGAGGGCGCACCGGCCCAGAAACTATTTCTATCTAAACCCGCTAAAGGCAGAAGAAACTGGAGACCTCAACTGCGTTGGCGCCAGGCAGCACGAAAGAGAAACGACTGGCACTCTTTAGCGAACTCAGTCGGAATCGCCTAGACGTTTAAGCGCCAATTAAGAAGAAGAAAAAGATGAGTGAGGCCGAGATGTTTTATTCGATTATTCAAATAACTCGAAATATCTCGTTGATTTGCATTCGTATTCGAGTCACGAATCGCGTCGTCAATCTCGCACTTGCCAACGATTTCTCTCGCTTTCTAAGCAGCCCTGAAACTTCTCAAACTCACGCCTATCGAAACCCAACTCGATTGTGTAGTGCGCAGGAGCGAGTCAACTATTGACTCCATTGTGATTTTGCAACAATCGCCAACGTTGATCCCTCGATTGTCTAACAACAACTCGGACTCGCCCATCACTAATTTTAACCAGCGACCGAAAATAACGGTTATTTTTTTCTAGTGTGGTGAAAAGGTTACGCAAAAATAACCTTTATCTTCTTTTGGTCCTTAATAACCATTATAAAAACCAAAAAACCGTTTTGGGCCTGAATAACCGTTATGGCAACCAAAAAAGTGTTTTGGGCTTGAATAACCGTTATGGCAACCAAAAAACTGTTTTGGGCCTGAATAACCGTTATTCAGATTTTTTTTTTTTTTTGGTCAGCTATAAAAATCAAGCCTATTTATTTGTCAATATTTCTGGACAATATTGGTATCAAATGAAAGGTGTTGAGTAGGGCTTTTACATAGAGGTGTATCTGTTAAGATTCGTAGGTCGAGTTCCCAGTTATGGGTGAAAAAGTGAACCCGGATGCCCTGGAATGTTTTAAGCAATATTGGTATAAAATGAAAAGAGGTAATCAGAGCTACAATCCCTGCTCAACACCTTTCATTTGATACCAATACCGTCCAGAAATATTGACAAATAAATAGGTTCGATTTTTATTGCTGACCAAAAAAAAAATAAAAATCTGAATAACGGTTATTCAGGCCCAAAACAGTTTTTTGGTTGCCATAACGGTTATTCAGGCCCAAAACGGTTTTTTGGTTTTTATAATGGTTATTAAGGACCAAAAAATTTTTTTTTCTCATGATAATGGTTAAAATTGACTTTTACCCGATTTCTCTTATAACCGTTACGTCCCTGATTTTAACAAGTTTTTTTTTTCACTTCTTTCCTCTACAACTATAGATCTTTCCCTCACATACATAAGCAATTGCAAACGTTGTACTGTGAGGCATTTTTTTTTCGCTATGCGCAATGTTGCATTTCAAATATGAATGAGAGCGTGAAATTCCGCAAATTCATTAAGCGTTGACGACTATCGACAAACGACAATCGGATTAATAATGGCTGATCGGCGGAATTTCGCGCTCACATGTATAGTTACATACATACACATATACATATGTATATGCAGGTATATAAATATTTTTATTACACAATTTTTTTTTTGCTATACACAAGGTTGCCATATGTAACTAAAATTTTAATTGAAATGTCACAAACGCTTTAACTAATTTTGTTTCAAATTTTTCCGCTTTTTTTTTCTCACACACAAAATCAATTTACTCTCTTCAAATGATCAATAAGTATGCATGTGTGTATGTGGCCTTTTGATTCTGATTTTTCGCACTATTTTCTTCCGAAACGACCGCCTTTCTCTACGGAGAACGCCGCCAACTAAACACCGAAATGATAGACCCGCCGCAGCCAGAGTCGCCGCCGCCATCAGTCGTCAGCCAAAAGATAGACCAGCCAAGGTTTTGTTGCTCATCCGACTTTAGACAGCATGCGTGTGCTTTTCTAGTATCTATAGATACTCTATATATGTATGTATATATGGAAATACATAAGTATATACATATGTATGTATTTATATGTACAGCTATCGCGCCCCTTGCAATTCTTCTTGCATTTACTTTTCTGCGAAGAAGATCTCGCACAGACATCGCTCCTGTCTACGCTTGTTTGTCGCGGCATAGACATGCGTATTTTTTAAAATAGTTTTTAGTATAAGAAAAAATGCTCTCCTACTTACTACTAGATTTTTTGCAATTATGTATATAAGTATTTTTCACTTTTGAATTCTTATTTTTGAGCAGCTAGATCCGCAATAATATGTCTCGAAGGCAACCAGCAGTCGCAGCCGGTGGCGGCGGTCTCCGTTGACGAAGACAACACATATTTAAAAAAAATGGAAATTACACTTTGTTTCGAATTTGCAAATTTTTAGAGAGAGCGCTATTTTTATACAGTTTTATTTATTTTCTTTATTTTCATGTTTCATAATTTCTCTATTTTCATTCTCGTCTTTGACTAATATCGAGCGCGTTTTTTTTGGGATATTTATGTGGTCAACAAGAAAATGTTGAACTTTTTGCAAAAATAGCCTCCGCAGTTCACAATCAAAAAAATTATTAGCGAATTGCCGGCAAGTGTCAATAGTGTTTATAGCAAATAATAAAGAAATTAAGAAAATGTTAAATGGCGGATGAGTTAATAGAAAATTGGCTATGTGAAACATTTAATTTGTAGTTACTTGGCACAGAGAAAATTACATGCGTGTGTGGGCAATTCCATTGTAAATGTATGTTAAAATTACACCTATAAAAGCCGAACTTACGAAGAAAATACCACTACGTCTTCTACTCTCTGTTGTTCCTTTTCTTCTTCTTATTTGGCGCTTAGTCTTCTATACTATTTTGGCCGAGTCTCCGAGTGCTCCAGTTGTTTCTGTTTCGTGTTGACTGGCGCCAATTGGAAATACGAATGGAGGCCGAATTACAGTCCACTTGATCTCCCCAACGCAGTGTAGGTCTCCCTTTTCTTCTGTCTTTAGTAGGTTTCGATGCAAATACTTTCTAGGCTGGCGCTCCAAAAGGTTGCTGACTGAGCAATAGACCTCCGTGTCCCCTCCCCGATGTCTGTGGAAGGTGCGAGACTGCCTCACTCATGGTTCAAGATGCTTGGCGGAAGGCACAAAACGCATTTAGCTTGTCGTGATGGAGGATAAATAGGATAAAGAATCACAACAACAACACAACATATCGAAAAGGCCCTTCGCTACAGGGAGTGCGAGAGTTGTCTTTAATGACATTTCGGGTGCCTTTAGCAACGTCTCTGCTGCGACGCTGTTAGAGGGGCTCGACTGGCTCGGAATACCCGAAATATTTGGCGCTGTAACGAGGACCTTTGGAGTTGTCGGACGGTGACGGGTGGTTGGGGACTTTCGAAAATGTCAAAGGGGGCACATAAGGGTACCCCACAAGGGGGAGTATTCTCACCCCTGTTGTGGAGTCTAGTTGTCAACAAATACGCTTCATAAATACACAAAATACTAAAACTTGCTTAGTTTTGTATTCCAAGTTTAGTATAACGCCTCCAATACGATGCTGGTAACACTAAGGACCATATCGTCGCTCCCAACGAAGACTAGCACGGTTCGTTGTTCGCGTGGAAGATTAGCATGCTTCATTTATTGAAGGGGTATTACACGATATGCTTTGTCAGATGTATATGCCACTTTTTTGTATGGATACAAAATAAAACCGTGTAAACACTAAAGAGATAGCCAGGTTTTATTTGCACAAGCTATGCACATACTTAAAAGTAGGCCTAGTAAAAGTCTAGGAATATTTGAAAGTCATGTTAGTCTTCCACGCAGAGAACTGAAGCATGCTAGTCTTCCACGCGAACAACGAAGTGTGTTGGTCTTCGTTGGGAGCGACGATATGTGGTATATGTGGAGGATCACTTTATACGGCCAAACTAACCTAACCTAATTTAATTATTTTTGGTGTTTTGATGCTGACTCCCAAATAGGCGAAGTCCTTAACAGTTTCGAATTTGTAGCTATCAACATTTAGGTGGCTGCCAAGGCGTGATTTTTCTTTGTGTGATGATAGGAGGTACTTCGTCTTGTCCACATTGACCGCCAAACCCATTTTCTTAGCCAGTTTATCCAGCTTGGAGAAGGCAGAACATTGGCGCGCGTGTTAGTGCCAATGATGTCGATATCGTCGGCTTATGCCAACAGTTGTACACTCTTGGTATACAAAATGCTTCCTGTACGGTTAAGTTCTGTTACAAGAGTTATCTTTTCCAGCATCAAGTTGAAAAAATCACACAAAAGGAATCCTGATGTCTCTTTTGGTCTCGAACGGCTCGAAGAGGTTCTTCCCAATGATGACGGAGCTGCTGGTCTCAAAGTCAAAGTCATTTTGTATAGCCGTATGCGTTTTGCGGGAAATCGAATTTAGGCATTGCAGTATATAGACAATTTCTATTCGTGCTATCAAAAGCGGCTTAAAATCGACAAAGAGATTGTGTGTGTCGTTTCCTTTTTTAATAATGTTTTTCAAAGATTTGGCGTATTGTGAAGATCTGGCCGATGATAGATTCAACACGTCTGAAGCCACACTGATAAGTTACAATCAGATTGTTGACGGTGTTCTTCAATTTCACATAATACCTACACTTGCTAAGACTTTATATGGGATATTCAGGAGGCTTATACTAGTACGATTTGCGCATACTGTAGTCTCCTTTTTTTGTGGATTGGGCAGAGCACATTTAAGTGTCAATCGTCGGGCAAGCGCTCGTCCGACCATATTCTGCATAGGGGTTGGAGCATGCTGCATGCACCTTATCAACTCTTGTCTGATTTGCCATAAATTGATATTTCTTATTGGAAATAGAAACAGTTGGCGATCTTTGCTGTACCCGACCAATATGCTCTACACAAGCAGAAGCAGAGAATTGAGATTTTTGAGATTTTCTCAATGGAAAGACTTCAATGTCTTCGTTCGTTTGCGTCGTGATCCGTAATAAATTTAATCAGACACTATTCAAATAACAAAAAGGTTTTGCTGGAAAAAATTAAACATAATAGATTACATATTTACTTATTTATTTATTTTTAAATCACAACAACAACAAAAGACACAACTATTTTACAGCACATACTCTATTTACGAGCACATACATAAATTTGTATTCAAAACATTTTGAATAATAAATTGTCTTACGGTTCACTTGCCGCAAAGCAACCCGCAATCCACCACAGACAGTGCAGACAGACAGACACCTACAGTGCAATGTGACATATTGGTCGCTCCATTAGCGGAAGATATTTTAACTGTACGTATGTATGTAAGTATGTGAACGCTCCAATTTGCAACTTTTGCCAAACAGCTAGTCTAGTTTATGCTGCATGAGTAGATGCTCATATGTATATGTACATACAAAATAACTTTGCATCAGTGTTTAAAAAACTGCAGTCGGAATTAGCAAAAGTCGTGAAATGTTTGATTTTATTTGATTTTGATATTCGTCGCTTTTTAAAATGATGATTTTGCCTGATTTTGATTTTGCGCTGATTTCATATTGCTCAAAATCAAAAGCGGCCTGATTTCAAAATGAACAATTTTGCCTGATTTTCATTTTGTGCTGATTTCATATTGCTCAAAATCAAAAGCGGCCTGATTTCAAAATGAACGATTTTGCCTGATTTTGATTTTGCGTTGATTTCATATTGCTCAAAATGAAAAGCAGCCAAATATCAAAATTAGCGAATTTGCCTGATTTTCATTTTGCGCTGATTTCATATTGCTCAAAATCAAAAGCGGCCTGATTTCAAAATGAACGATTTTGCCTGATTTTGATTTTGCGCTGATTTCATATTGCTCAAAATGAAAAGCAGCCAAATATCAAAATTAGCGATTTTGCCTGATTTTCATTTTGTGCTAATTTTGATTTTGTGCTAATTTCATATTGCTAAAATCAAAATCAGCCAAATATCAAAATCAATGCTTTCGCAGTTTTGCTATTTACGCTTACATGAACACATGTGTGTATGTACGTAATTTCTTACCCTCTGTATTACGTTTGTATACATACATGTGTATGTATGCGCATGTAAGCGTAAATAGCAAAACTGTGAAAGCATTGATTTTGATATTTGGCTGCTTTTGATTTTAGCAATATGAAATTAGCACAAAATCAAAATTAGCAGAAAATGAAAATCAGGCAAAATCGCTAATTTTGATATTTGGCTGCTTTTCATTTTGAGCAATATGAAATCAACGCAAAATCAAAATCAGGCAAAATCGTTCATTTTGAAATCAGGCCGCTTTTGATTTTGAGCAATATGAAATCAGCGCAAAATGAAAATCAGGCAAATTCGCTAATTTTGATATTTGGCTGCTTTTGATTTTGAGCAATATGAAATCAGCGCAAAATCAAAATCAGGCAAACTCGTTCATTTTCATATTTTTTCATATTGATTAACTGCGACTTCTGATTTTTTAAAAGCGGAATCAAAATGAAAATCAACAGAAATGAAACTTATGCCAGTTTTTTAAACACTGCTTTGCATAATCCACTTGTTTCAATGCAAGCTTTCTTGTTCGGATGTTTATTTGTTCGTTGTAGTTGCACTATTGGCCGTTGTTATTGCTTCGGCAGACACCCTGCAAAAATTCCGAGTACTCCAGTCGCTAATCCATGGAGTGCACGCTATGAACCAACCGATTACTCCATAACTTGCCACATTTCATACAAAAAATATGGTCCATTTAACATTGCATGTCATTGCAATGGAGTATATACTCCAGCCCCGCATAACAAACAAATTAATCCATGGAGTAGCTACATTGGATTAATTTATGGAGTACCTAACAGTTAGCCGAACATAACAACAAAAACAAATGTTTATCGCGACGACGACGAATGACGTGTATACATACAAACATAATATATATGTAGTTATATATGTATACACATATCGGCGTCGTCGCGATAAAAATTTGGTTTTTGTTATGTTCGGCTAACTACGAACCGATGCAGATACACGAATCGGTCGTTTTGGCTATGTTAGTGGTCACTTTGAAAGTATTCCAACCTACCACAAATGGAGCATATAATCCAATGATTTTTGCAGGGCAGGAGCTGGGCGTAAATAAATTTAACTCTATGTATGTGTGTATATGTGCAGGTCGCCTTTTGTGCTTGCCGCGGCAGTTGGTTGTCTGTGGCTGTTGCCGTCGCCAGCAGCCGTTGCCACAAACACACACAAACACACAAAAAGTTCAACCGCAAATTGCGCTTGTTTTTTTAGTTGTTGTAATACATGCTTAGCTATGCACATTAGAGCGTATCCCGAAAAAAAAGTACGCCGTACGCCCCCCTATATGTTTCTCTTTCGAAAACATTTCTGGAAAAAATTTTTATTTTTTTTTTGGACGCCGCTAGATGTCTCTAAAATTCATTTTTTTCATATCTTCGGTATTTATGGTCCGATCCCTAAGATTGATACACCAATCTCTTTGGCTTGAGATGAGGGTTTCTACTTTATAATTGTATTAACCCTATATGCGCCATTGGGGTCACTTCCACCCAGTACTTAGTTTATAATACCTTAATGTAACTTTTTTTGCCGGCATGCTGAACTTCCTCGAAAACCATTAATCTTTTGCAAAATAAGTATTTCGATTGATTCAGTAGAACCGGAAATAAAACACATTTATAATTCCGAGGAATATAAAGTTTTTCGCTTCCTGCGCTCTGTTAGGTTCATTTTACAAAGAGTTTTTCTGAAGAGACTCCTACTGAAATTTTATGCCGAATAATTTTCTAGAACATTTTAATCATCTGGCATCCCTAAAAGAGGGTTATTTTGACCCTTTTTTATACAGTCAGGAAATAGAGTATAGTCAGAAAATGGTATTTTTAAGGTCGCTAGAGGGCTAAAATGTTCTAGAAAATTATTCGCCATAAAATTTCAGTTGGAGTGAACCTCTGCAGAAAAAATCCTTGTAAAATGAACCTAAAAGACCACAAGGAGCGAAAAACTTATACTCCTCGGAATGTTAAATGTGTTTTATTTCCGGTTGTACTAACTCGATCGAAATACTTCTTTTGCAAAAGATTAATGCTTTTTAACGACGTTTAACATGCCGGCAAAAAAAAGTTACATTAACTCATTACCGCCCAAATCAAATCTGCTGGAAGAAAATTGTTTTCATTGCTATTTATTAAATCATTCTTAGTCAAAAAATAAGTTACAAAGAAAAAAAGTGGAAATTTTTTTTTAGTTTTTGAGAAAAGTGGGTGTTCTCATATGGGGTCAATGGGCACTTGTAGTAGAAAATTTAGCAAAGAATTTGCGTTCAACCCAAGTAGTTTTTGGGCATAATCCACACCGCCAGCGGCAGTTAGAGTGAACAACTATGCTGTGCAATTAACTTTTAAAAGTTCAGGATTGTGTGCGTTGTTTTCGACATCTTATCAAGTACTGCGGATGAGGAGCTAGGTTGCCTGATTCGGTTAAAATTGTGTTAGTTGTTTTGATTTTCGTAAATAACGCCAAATATCATTATAAGAATATGG
Source organism: Urophora cardui (assembly GCA_960531455.1). NCBI lineage: Eukaryota > Metazoa > Arthropoda > Insecta > Diptera > Tephritidae > Urophora > Urophora cardui. The sequence continues at coordinate 40,659,887 of OY482673.1, forward strand.
ATTCAAAGTCTGTAAGAGTACGACATGTTATTGTATTAACAATATTTCCTATCAATAGAGTTATATTTGACACTAAAGTTAGATGAAAACCGTCGCCAAGTTGTCCCTTCGAATTCAGTCCCTTCACACTTAGCACAGCGTGAAGGAGGCTTGAAAAACCTCAAATCTTCTAGCTATTTCATTTGGCATGGCGGTGCATACCAAAACATCCTGATTTATCTACTATTCATAACCAACAATGGAAGGAGGGAGGACTAATACATACATATATACATATATCATATTCGAGGGCACCATATTTATTAGAGTGCATTTATGTTGAAGCGAAGCGAGAAAGAAAGACAGAAACGAAAATTGTTAATGGAACTCCCGTAAAGTTTTATAATGAAGTTGCGCTGTAAAAGCATAATATAATAGAGTCGCACTACACTCTAAAAACTGCGTGTAAATATGCTACCAAAATATATGTAATTTTTAGTTGAAAATTACATTTTTTTTTTCGTAGATTTACACTACAAGTGTGTAATTTACAGTTCTAAACGAAATTTTACGCACTTTTCAGCAAAAGTGAGCATATCATGCGATTTTACACGCATTTTGGATTAAAATTGCATACAGAAATTGTAATTTCAAATATCGTGCGCGAAATTACAGTTGAGTGGGGTAAAACATAGTGCATTGGTAATTTTGTTTAACTTATGTATATGCGAAATTACAATTTATTACTCGATTGGTGTTTAGATTTAAAGATTGTTTGTGTAGGCTTTACACTTTTATTGTTTAAATTTAAACAGCTTCTCTGTTGAAATTTTCAGTGTGCGATTTTGCGCATAATAAGGTAGGAAAAAAGTAACCTACCTTTTTGTATGCAAAATTACACGAAAATTTTTAAGAGTGTAGTCAAAGCTATATCTCTCTTCGATGTGCTCGCTCTCGTATAAACACCCACAATATGTCCTATAGTCACTATCGCTATTAGCTCCAACATAAATGTATGCATATGTATTATCCAAGCAACGGCCTAATATAGTGATAAAAAATTATTCTAGTCCTTCAGAAATTTACGATATGCCACAGTTTTGCCTTTTAAAACAGCTGCTATAAGTTGAAAAAAAGCTAACGCTTATGACCATTGTCCCCATATGGGGACACTACTATAAAACTAAAATTTTTTAATACTATTTAAAATTTTTTCAACACAATTTCACTTCCTAAAGCTTTTTAACTCTCCACTTGATATTTAAGTCAACTTAGTTTAGTTTAGTTCAACAATATATCCAAAAAATATATATAAATACTCCAGAAGAATTAGCCCGACGAAATTTGGAATTTTTAATGGCTTGAAATTGTACATTTATTATCACAACCTCCATATGTTTTTGCTAACATAAACTTTGGTATTCTATATTTCATAATTGCGGACATATTGCGAGTTTTTTGTATTTAGTAAAGAGTAGCAGCTACTAGTAGGGCGTACGGTGGACTTTTTTTTGGTCCATATAAGGCGAGACGGCCTAATGCACATATGAACATAAATATGTATGTCTGTTTAGTGACTGTATAAAAGTTGCTAATGTCGATGTTGTAGTTATTGTTGCTGCTGTAAGCATTGTCTAACTAGGCCTGCCGATTTTCTTGGTTTTTGCTCCTTTTTTCGTTTGTTTGTGTGTGACTAATGCCGCCGCCATAAGTGCTGTTTTTGTCTGACTGCTGTCTTACGACCGCCGTCATTTCCTTTTTTGCAACGTCTACAATTAGTTGCTGTTGCGGCTGTTGTCGTTGTTTTTGATTTTGCGCTGTCATGCCACACATTATTTTCTGTTCTTGCAACTTATTGTGTTGCGGTTGTGTTGTTGTTGTTGCTGTTGTTGCTGTTCATTGTTTTTGTTGTTGTTGCTGTTCATTCTTTTTGTTGTTATTGCATCTTCTCGTTTTATTGCTATTTTTACGTTGTTGTTGTTGTTGTTGTTGTTGCTACTTCATTATTATTGTCATCCGCAAACACCGCAAAATGCATAGCCGCTGTCAGTCCGTTGCCGCCGCCGTTATTTAGCCTAAAGTGCAATTGCTTTGTTGTTGCCTTTGCTGCTACTTACCTACATATGCACATACTTATTGCTTGCTATTGTTGTTGATTTTAAAGCGTCATTGCCGGCGTCTAGTTATCCTTTATTTGCCACAGCATCACAGCAAAATCATTCTACGAATTCCGCTCCGTTCCGCTCCTGCTGCGTTGTTGGTTCATCGCATCATCAATGCAACGCAGACATTCTGGCTCTCATGTCTGCCATGTCTGTATGTCTGTCTGTGGTCTGTGGTCTCGTTTTCGTAACTCAATGTGGGTGTATGTGTGCTTTTGTGTGTAGCTTTGAGTGTTTGCATATTTGCTTGGCATTTTCTTTTCTTTTTTGCTGTGCTTTTTGTTTTTTTTTTTTTGTATGCGCTTCCTTTTGCCGAAAAGTCTAAGTCTAAGGACTTTCGTCTGAGTGGTTATTTTCAGTGTTGAATTCCCGTCTCGCTTCCGCTTCCGCTGCTGCGCTCTGCGTGCTTAGTAGTTCCACTTGCATTATTCGCTTTTAGCTCTTCTTACGAATTCGATTTACACTCTTGAGATTTTCATAGAACGTTTCTATTGAATAAAGCTTTGAGTAGTAACTAAATAATAGCAAAGTTGCAGCAACAGAAGCTAGAAATTTCGAAGATTTGGTACTATTCTTAGTTGATGGCGGAAGGTATGAACCTCGAAAATCTCTATTCGCATAGAATCAAAACCGAAGCGAAAGTAAGAAGTTAGAGAACTAGAGTAAGTGTTCTAGTATATGAAGGGAGATGTATGACGCATTTTCTACCTAGTGTGTATGCCACTTGGAGTATGCGAGAGAAAACTTCTTTGCAAGATATATGGACCTTTGCGATTTGGCAATGGCGAGTATCGAAGGAGATTTAATGATGAGTTGAACGAGCTTTACGCAGACATCAACAACAACAACAAAATGTACAGCGAATAAAAATCCAGCGGCTGCCTTGGGCCGGTCATGTCATGAGAATTGTTGATGTTGCTCCGGCCCAGAATGTATTATGAAGTAGAAGAAGCTACTGCAAGTTGAGATCTACCTCTCGATATTGTGACTAAGTAGAAGCACACTTGGTACAGAAATATGTAGCAGCGATGTGGTACAACGAAAGCTAAAGTACAACTTCTTTCACGTTTTGGTAGCTTGATGTAAGGCAACGATAATCCAGATTAACTCAACATGATATTTGGCTACAACAATAGTGTAAAGGCAAAATTTATTAAGAGAATCATTTGCCCTTTTAACTTGCCCTAACCCGTTACAATTAGAATTATAACAAGTGATAATCCGGATTATTTCCAGTTATTTCTCAGGTTAACTGAGGATTAACATATTTGCAGTTGGAATTGCCTTAAACCGATAAAATTTTGATAATTAATTCAGGAAATAGTCCGGATTACCTTCAGTTAATTCTCAAGTTAACTAAGAATTAACGCATTTACTATTTTAAATTGCCTTAATGCATTAAAATTGTGAGAATTGATTCAAGAAATAATCTGGATTTTCTCCTGCTAATTCTCAAATTCACTCATAATTAATCAACTCATAATTAAAACATTTATCATTGCAAATTGACTTAATCCAATAAAATTTTGAAAATTAATACGAGCGATAATCAGGATTACCTTCAGCTATTTTTAAACTAACACATTTTTCGTTGTAAATTACCCTAATACGCTAAAATTTTCAGATTATCTGCCCTAAATTCTCAAGTTAATTTTGAATTAATTTGATAATCCGGTTTATCGCTTCCATCTATCCAGCTAGTTCTCAAGTTAACTCATAATTAAAACATTTGTCATTCCAAGTTGCTTTAATCCACTAAAATTTAGAGAATTATACAAGTGATAATCCGGATTAGCTTGAGTTAATTTTCAAAATAATTCAGAATTAACACATTTGTTATTGTAAATTACCTTAATACGCTAAAATTTTCAGATTACCTCCACTTAGTTCTCCATTTAACATCGAATTAACTTGATAAGCCGGTTTATCGCTTCTATCTGTCCACCCTGTAATAGATTTCCGCTTGACTTGACTTGGACTATTCGCAAAAAAGAGATTTTCAGACACCGCAATCTTACACTTCATAGCCCCTCGGCTATAAGTATGTAGATACATAAGTCATCTATCTTAGAGAAAATCAGATATCAGTTATTAAGAACGTTTATTTTCCAAATTTCTGTCCTTTTTACACGCAGTATGCGCCCTTTTACATAGTAGTATAGAGCTTAACAAAGAAATATCACAGCGCGAGTGCTAAAATTGCGATAATAAGATAGACAGACAAAAAGTCAATTTCCAGTATTAGAATTTATAAAATTGTTGCGAATGAGATGACTTAAATAATCCGCCTTAACAACAGATATCTGGCGCTATTTGCCAGTAAGCAAAGGCGAGCTATGTGCTTATTTATATGTACTTATTCTCCCTTGTATTGCAAGATACGAGCCACAAACAGAAGTTCACCTTCAAAAACTGAACATAAATGCAAAAAACCTCTTGACTGCACAAAAAAGAAATAGATAGAGAGGGAGAGAGAAAAGTGGTAGGATAAAGGTTAAAACTATCAGCAGAGAAATAGAAAATAGCGTATAAAATTTTAAAATTGCTTACGTCAGGCATTTTTCGCTCACATCCCTTTACCATGCATATTGTGCAGCCAATGGCAACCGACTGAGCGAGCGAACGCCTTCAAGTATGCAATGAATTTTTGTGCATACAGACAAAGGGATGAGCAATAAATATAGAATTAGAGTAACAAAAAGTGAATATACGAGTAGGTACATAAGGAGTATGAGTGTACGAGATACAAGTTTTTCAGTAAGTAAGTGTGGGTACATTCAAAGCGCCAGTTACTAGTAGTATTATAAAAACAACACTAAAGCTTGACTACACAAATTGCTAAGCAACATACATATGTACATATGTATGTATGTATATTTGAAGTGCTGAAGTGCATCAGCAGTGAAGTCGTTTAGAGGCAACATAAATAAATTTCACAGCTGACAAAATGTGTGGGGGTGGATATTGGTATGTATTGCAAGTGCAAGGGGAAGAAACGTTGGCTGGTATGCGTAACTATGAAATTGTAGTATATACAGTGGTGCGCAAAAAAGTAGTAACGAAATTGTAGATGTAAATCGCAGCTAATGCTTTATTGATATTTATTTGCTTGATTTAAATGAGCAAAGTCTAAAAAAAAATTTATAGCAATTCTTGTCTAAAAAGTGTGTGAACTTTATTATGGAAATGATAACATCAACGCTGGTGTTGTGCATAGAACAAACGTGTTAAATTGGCATTAAAATCAGTGATGATTAGTTTTCTGGATTTTTTATTTTATTGATTATTTTAATTGTCTTAAATTAGCCTGGCAATTAATAATCAATTAGTTTAAAAAATTATAAAAAATAATTGTGATTAATAGACATTAAAAAATAGTCAAAAATAATCATACATATGTATAATCAAAATTAATTAAAAAATTTACCTCTCTCAAATGTTTGATTGTTTTTATTTGTTTGATTGCTTTTCATTGTGTGATTGCTAGATTACACTGATTAAATTAACCTGGGAATTAATAATAAATTAATTTGAAAAATTATAAAAAATATTAATGATTAATGCATTTAAAAAATAATCAGAAATAACACTGTGGAACAAATTTAGGTCAACAAAAGTTAACTCGGTTCTGAAAGTTGGGGGTGAAAATAGAGGCTAAATTAGAATACCCGTATCGCGGCGTTTGCTTAGGTTAGTTCGAATTTGTTTTTAATCGACCTTTGAACTTTGCAGGCAAATGCCGATTTTCAGCATATTGTTTGTATGGTTTTTTTGCTATAACTCGTCGACTAATTGAGATTTTTTTATTGGAGTGACAGCAAACGAAAGAAAATAAAATTTCCTAAATACAGCCAAGTCGCGCAACGCCTCTGCAGTAGCAGCACATTGGAAGCGCAGTAGATACAAGCCCATTTACGGGTATAACATGCATAAAATATACCCGTGCAGATGCATTGCCCGACTTGACTGTATTTACATGATCGCCTATAACTTTTCCATTTTACCATGGATTTTCTTCGTTGATAGCTTATTTTTTTGCTAATAGAATGTAGCTTCACGCAAGGGAGTAAAACCGAAGGTGAAAATTTTGGTTTTAAAGATATTGCCTGACAAAGTCAATTTTTTCTTTAAAAAATCGAAAAAATTCAAATTGAATTATCAATATTTCAGAAACTATAAGAGGTAGAGAAAAATGTTATAGACCCCTTGTATAGGAAATTTAATTTTCTTTCGTAAAAAAATCTCAATTAGTCGACGAGTTATAGCAAAAAAACCATACAAACAATATGCTGAAAATCGGCATTTGCCTGCAAAGTTCAAAGGTCGATTAAAAACAAATTCGAACTAACCTAAGCAAACGCCGCGATACGGGTCTTCTAATTTAGCCTCTATTTTCACCCCCAACTTTCAGAACCGAGTTAACTTTTGTTGACCTGAATTTGTTCCACAGTGTAATCATATAATCAAAATTAAATAAAAAAAATTTAAATTCCTAATTGGTTGGTTGCTTTTAATTGCTTAATTATTTTTAATTGTTTCATTATTTTTAATTTAATAATTATTTTAAATTGTTGTACGTTAACCTGGCAATAAATATTCAATTAAATAAAAAAATAAAAAAAAATAATCAGGAAATAATCATATAATCAAAATTAATTAATAAATTGACTATTCTTAATTGTTTGATTGTTTTTAATTAAATAATTGTTTTTAATTGATTGATTATTTTAAACTGTTTTATATCAACATGGCAACTAATAATGAATTAAATTAAAAATTATAAAAAATAATCATGATTAATAGCCATTAAAAGATAATCAGAAATAATCATATAATCAAAATTAATAAAAGAAAAATACCATTTTTAATTGCTTATCTAATTATTTTTAATTTTTTGATTGTTTATAATCACATGAATATTACATTACGTTGATTGTATTAACCTGGGAATTGATAATCTATTAGATTCAAAGATTATAAAAAATAATCATGATTTCTAGTCATTAAAAATAATCAGAAATAATCATGTAATCAAAATTAATCAAATGTTACAAATTAGTAATCAATTAAATTAAGAAATTATAAAAAATAAGCATGGTTAATAGCCATTAAAATTTAAAAATAATTAAAACTAATGAAATAGTTTGGCAATTAATAATAAATTAAATTAAAAAATTATAAAAAATAATCATGATCAATAGCCACTAAAAATAATCAGAAATAATCATGCAAGCAAAATTAATTTGAAAATTTATTATTTTTTGCTTGCTTAATTATTTCAGTCGTTTGGTTATTTTTAATTTGTGTAATTGTTTAATTGTTTTTAATTACGCGATTATTTTTATTTACATGATTATTTTTATTATTTTGAAAAATGTCTGAAGCGTTAAAATGTATTGTTCACAAGCTGAATTAAAATATAAATTTGAGAAAAAAGCAAAAAAAAAGTTAGTCAATTTATTAATTAATCATGCAATTTAAAAAAATCGAAATTAATTGAAAATAATGAAAGAATGGTATTAATAATGCAATTAAAAAAAATCGAAAATTAATAAAAAAATCTAATTAATCATGCAATGAAATTAGTCGATTAATTAATGCAATTTTTTAATTTAATGAAGCATTAATCATTAAAAATGGGAAAGTAATCATTAAAGAGTTACGAAAATAAAACAATGCTTTAATGAATAATCATTAATAGCTTTTAAACATTAAATAACAAATCTGGGGTATAGAAACAGTGCAATCACGCGAAATGTGCACCAACCGTACTTGTCTTCTGGTTCCTCTCACAGCAACTGTCTACAGTCGACAGCTGCGACCTACAGTGAACCGCTTGCCAGCAATCGCAACGTAGGTAGCAGATTTGCCTTTGCCAATGGCAGTGTCAGTGACGGCAGCACTTCCTCCCTTTGCCAGTGCAGTCGATTATTGTTATTGTGCATTTGTCCTCTAATATTATTGTTAAGGACAAAATTCAATGAACGGCGGAAATTTGCTGACAACAACAAAATCATTGTTGGTAATACTTACTACTATTAACATAAGTACCTGAAAGTTTGTGTGAGCGTTTGTATTAGACGATGGCGACGAGCAACTTGTTGCAATAGTTTATGCAACATAATGTTGCAAACACATAAACCCTGTCAATGCAGCACTGCCTTAAGCCGAACGACCAATGCACTTCAATTGTAATAAATTGTTTGTGTTGCGCAGAGATTTGCTATTACCGTTGAAGAAGTTTTTTGCAAAGCTTTTACTATGTAGAGTGAAAAATAACTGGGGAAAGAAAATTGTAGTTGACTTTGAGTTCATTGCAATTTTGCTGCAAAATAATAATAATTAATTAGGATGTTCATTATTTCGCCAATTAATAAAAGAGAAAAGTATTTAGGTATCTTATGCTTCACTGAGCGGATTTTTCTTTTAAGTACAGCCTTGTATTGACCTTCTTCGCTGAGCGAAACTTAGTCATTGACTAATTGCTTTATAACGTTCAAATTAATTTGAATACAACTTCTAATCACAAAAAAACTCGACGACTTAAAAATACACTGTACTACCTTTAAATTCGATAAATACATATCTGCATCGTCTCGCTTTTACGTGTTATTTTTTGCTTAAATGCACTTCATCTTAGCCGTAACTCAAATTCTCCCACCACAACTTGGTTTAGAACTTTACATACGTGTAGATACCTCTTAGGTGTAAAATTGCACATCATTTTATACACACACACACTCTCTCTAACGCTACCCGCTGCACTTTCATATTTCAATGGAGCATAAAATTCAATAAACTATGTGCACATGTGTCATACAACTTTGTCCTTACTATGTCCTTTGTTGTACATACTCCTACAAACGTAAGTGCCCACGAAGTGGAAATACCTACCTACGCTTCGTTGCACACATTGTGAATGAATGTATCCATGACTTATAGATTTGCAAAATTTTTAAAAAGAAAAATTACTACAAAAGATTGAATGTCTTACACGATTATGTACAAATAATGAATGCAATCAGTAGTGTTAAATTCCAATTAAAATTAGTAATGATTAATTTTTTCAATTTTTTAATTTTAGTGATTATTTTAGTTATCTTACATTAAGATTGGAATAATCATGATAGTTAATAGTCGTTAAAAAATCAGAAATAATCAAATAATCAAAATTAATCTAAACATTTTTTTTAATCTTATGATTATTTTAATTGTTTTTATTTTTTGATTGTTTTTTTTTTACATTATCCTGGAAATAATAATCAACCAAATTAACATTTTTTTTAAAGAATCATGATTAGTTACCATATTAATAAAAAAATTGATTATTTTTAATTGTTTTATAATTTTTAACTGTTTGATTGTTTTTATTTCTTCGATTGCTTTTTCTTACATTATCCTGGGACTTGATATTCAACTAAATTAATATTTTTTAAAACGAACCGTTAATAATAGCCCTTAAAAAATAATAAGAAATATTCTAAATTTATCAAAAATATGTTTTTATGTAATCAAAAATTCGAAAATAATTGAAAGTAGTTAATCTAATAATTTTATTAATCATGTAATACACAAGTCGAAAAATAATTGAAAATAACCAAATAATTTTATTAACCATGTAATCAAAAAGTCGAAAAATAACTGAAAATAATCTAATAATTTTATTATTCATATAATTGAAGTCGAAAAATAATTGAAGATACTTAAATAATTTTATTAATCATGTAATCAACAAGTCGAAAAATAATTGCAAATAATCAAATAATTTTATTAATCATGTAATCAAAAAGTCGAAAAATAATTGAAAATAATCAAATAATTTTATTAATCAAATTGTTGAAGTCGAAAAATAATTGAAGATACTTAAATAATTTTATTAATCATGTAATCAACAAGTCGAAAAATAATTGAAAATAATCAAATAATTTTATTAATCATGTAATCAAAAAGTCGAAAAATTATTAAAAATAATGAAATAATTTTATTGATCATATAATTGACGTCGAAAAATAATTGAAGATAATTAAATAATTTTATTAATCATGTAATCAAAAAGTCGAAAAATAATTGAAAATAATCTAATAAGTTTATTAATCATATAGTTGAAGTCGCAAGATAATTGAAGATAATCAAATAATTTGATTAATCATGTAATCAAAAAGTTGAAAAATTATTGAAAATAATCTAATAATTCTATTAATCATATAATTAAAGTCGGAAAATAATTGAAAATAATCTAGTAATTTTATTAATCATATCATTGAATTCGAAAAATTATCGGAGTTAATTAAATAATTTACTTAATCTTGTAAGCAAAAAGTCGAAAATTAATTGAAAATGATAAAATAATTAAGTGTAATTAAACAAATAAAAAATAATTGAAAACAAAATCATAATAATCATGCAATTAAAAAATCAATCGATTAGTTAATGACTTTTTGAATTTAATTAATTATTTATCATAAAAAATTTGCAAGTAATGGTAAATAATCATTGAAGACTGGCAAAAACAAAGCATGCTTTAACTAATAATCATAAAAAAAATTTAGTTATTATGGAATAAATATTAAGTACTTATAGGACTTATAAAGTTTCCTATCAAATGTTAATAGTTTAATTTTTTCAGTATCAATGCGGGACATAAACTGTAAAAAATAAAAACTATAAATACTTTTTGGTTGCTTGTTTTTCCGACAGGGTAGGAATATGATGTATTGTGGAACGATCTTCCGTCATCTCTTGTCAAGTTTGGTTTGGAGACAAACCGGTTTCGGCTAATATGTCTTTTTTCGAAAAAAGACACTGAAGATGGCGCATATTAGCCGAAACCGGTTTGTCTCCAAACCAAACTTGACAAGGGATGACGGAAGATCGTTCCACAATACATCAAAAACTATAAAATTGCATTAAGCAAGTAAGTACAGCCAAGTCGCCTAATTTGATACCACTCGTAGCCGCCACAGCCATTGCCGCCATGCGTTCGTTACAGACAGCTTGACGCTAATGGCGGTGCGCTAAATATCCAACGTGATGCCGCCGCCTTTTCGAGACAAATGCGTGTGCATATGTTTTTTTTTAGATACGGTTTTTTCGTACATTTAAAATAAAATACGACAATTTGTCTCAGTCAGCTCAACACAAATTACCTACATAGTGTGTGAATGTATGTAAAGCGGCGTATTTAAAGGGTGATTCAATGGTTGGCTTGCGCTTTTCACTCTTTTTTTTTTTCTAAATCTCGTTGATATAACTATGAATTAGAGGCGCGCAACTCGCTCCTTGCGCGATCTCTCAGTGATTGAATATTTGGCGCGAATTTCGGCTAGTTAAATATTATCCAAAACAAAGCTAAGAAATTCATTTCCGATATCCAATTATGCATCAACATTTCGTCCAATTTTCTTTGCTAAACAAACTTTCCCAAACTCCTTATTCTTCAAGAGAAATACATAAAAAAAAAAATCCCACCTTTATACACCACTACCGCCACTGTGCGGCTGTCTATCTGTCTGCTGATGTACAACGCCGTCATTGCCATTGTGGTGAATTTGTGACAAATTTATTTGGTTTATTTATTGTCTGAACTGTGCAAGATTTACACGGCAATTTGGCAAATGTACAAATTTAGTGGTGCACCATTTGGCTGATATTGTTGTTGTTATTAGCTCGCCTATTGTCATGACAGTCGGCGGCAGTAAGTGCCACAGCCGCCACCAAATGGCTCGAGTTGTTGGCCCCGGTTGCATTGTTGGGATAGTGCAAAATTTCACATCTTGCATTGCATTGCATTGCAACGATGAGAACGAAAAACAAAAAAAAACAAAACAAAAAGCGATGGATCTTGGCATTTGCATTTGCTTTATTTTTAGTTTGCACATTTTTCTTCTTGTTGTTTCTTTCACTCCATTTTTCTTAAGTATTAAACTAAAAAGTGTTGAATTATTTTATATTTTCTGTAGAAAACACACAATCTAGAGAAAAAAGTGGAAAAGACCAACATTACGTTTATTGGGCTAAGTTACACATACTCGTTATTTTTGGCATGTAAATCGCTACTTTTCATGTGTGATATTTCTTCAGAGTCTTCTTAGAGCATCTACAACAATCAGCAGAATCATCAGGTACAATCAGCTATAATACACAAACTACACACCACCTTATATGTCTTCTATTCCTCCGCGGTAAGTAGTTTCTTTTTTTCTTTCTAAAATCTGATATTTTCATTTTCTGTGCGGTAATAATTTAAGTTGAATTTGACTTCTACTCGCTTACAACCACACAAACGCAATGGTTGCACTGAACTCTCAAAAGCAAATACTTTTCAAACTATAATTTTTTATTTGTCCCCGTTTGCGTTTTCTCGTCCATTCTATTAAATTGCGCTTTTGGTTAAAAATAGTAGTTGCAAATAGTTTCATCCGACGACAGACCCTTGCAATTACTTTTAAACCACTGACTGCACTTTTGCACGAATTTTGACCTCAAACGGGTTGTCAGCGATTTAGAGGTGACTTTGATTTGTACCTACAGCCACACATACATAAACATTCGTACTCTTTCTCGACAAAAAAAATAGTCAAAGATTGTTTTGCTTTGTAGAAACTTAAATATGCAGTCTGCGAATGCCAATGGCAACCTTTTAAACTTTGTCGCCAATGCATACACGCATTTCCGTTTCCGGTTGCACCAAGTGTGATGTATATGTATGTAAATATTAATATATATGTACTTACATTGTACATATGCATGTACGTATCAAAATTGCGTCCAGTGAACAAAAGGCTGTTAAATTTTGTTTAAATCATATATATAGTACTCCTATATTCGTAATACCTACGAGTTCCATCAGCCAACATTACAGTCAGTGTTGCCGTTTTGATACAATCGTATCAAATGTGATACTTTTTTAACCCCAAGATACGTAGATACTTTTTATTTTGACATAGAACAAATTTGATACCTTTTTAATCAGCATCAAATAATTTTGATACGATTTAATCAAATTCAAAGAATATTAACCTATTCTTTTTCATTTTTAAGATTTTCTAAAAATTGTAACAACCTGTATTTGCCGCGAAAAATATGTATTGTGAAAGTCTTCAAAATACCAAAAATGGGCAACATTTTATCAAACTCACTACTATACAGGCATCACTGCCCATGGCAGGCATGAGCAAAGAGCGTTATGTTTTATGTTAACCATTATTTTAATAGCCTTTATGATTTTCTTGAATTAAATTGAATTCGAAAAATCTAAAATGATACCTAACTATTCATTATCTTTATATTGGTAAATATAATAAAAAAAGATAAAACACAAAAGCAGCTTATTTTATTAATTTTAATTTTTTTCAAAAATTTTTCAGTGATACGAAAGCAAAATTTGCCGTATCAATTTGTTATATGGGTTAAAAGCCCAAAAACAGCTTTTTTGATTAATTTAAGTTTTTTTTCCAAAAAATTTTCGGTGATACGAAAAAAACCATGAAAGTATAAATTTTTGATACCAAATTTTTTGAGGCTGCGGCAACACTCATTACAGTACAGACATATAAAAAAAGAAAGAGAAAACCGAGCAATCAAATTTGAAAAATGACATATGAATTCAAAATAAACCGCAGTGACGGCACATAAAAAAAAAATTATAGGGAATTTACATATTTATTATTTGATTCTCGTATTAAAAAATTAAAAAGTGTCGAAGCGGTGCTATATTTGTGATAATAAAAGGGATAGAATAAATAAAATAGCTTTACGTACGTATTTCGTTTTGAGTGCATTATTGGTTATATAAATATATATACATATGTAAATAGATTTCCAAAAGACGAAACCATTTGCAAACAATGGATGCATGCGTGCGGTCTGATGCCTGACGACGTTGTTAAAAACATTCGAATCTGCAGCAACCATTTCCAAAAAAGCGATTACACTGGGAATCGCCTGTACGTATCAATGCCTGAAAGATACTGCAGTAGTCCGGGACTAAAAAGGATTTTTTAATCCCAAGCTCCGGACGAAACACTGCAGCTCCCACCCGTCCACCTTTTATCCGCCTGTAAATATGTGGAACATACAGCGATTGGTTCGTAGTCCTTTCTTCCATCCATCTTGTTATATTATTACATGTGGTCCCCTGTTGAGTCGGTTTTGAGAGTAACGTAGTCTGAACTTTGGTCCTCATATGTTGCTGTGTCCAAAAGTTCGTTGTCTAAATTGTCCTGTTATTCAGTTTAGAAATTCGGAGTACTCGCCGTGTTGGCGGCATTCGAACGTACATACTTTACAAACATAACCCTCAAACGGCAGAATTCGACTTTTTGATATAATGCCCATGGACCGGATCACAGGATTTTAACATGAAACGCTTTCCGCCGCGATTCATAAAAATATGAGTGCATAGAAAATAGATTTTTCTAGAACATTTCCACTAATTTTCATAAAAAAAATTCACAAAAGTTTGCATCTTAAAATAAATGTGGCAAATTTCTTATATTAATTATAAACAAATTCAAAAACCAAAATCAAAGGGGTATAAGTCCCCTAGAACACAATGATGCCTTTCAATTTTTTTTTTCAAACGCCTCTGAACTCAATTGAATGTATTTGTCACACATATTCACAGATGACATTAAATGTAATTGAGGCGCATGCGCAGAACTGCCAGTTGCACAAAATTTTTGGATGAATTCATACATGGTGAAATAAAAATAGGTGATATCACGGCCAATGACAGCAGTTTAACGTCTCACTCTTATTCCGGTCATGCATTTGAAGGGAGTAGAAAAGGGGGACAAATTTAGGAGTAGTTTAGTACTTTTTTACTACTTTGGTGTGTTTTTATATGATTAAAATTGTGAAAGGGGAATATTTTTAAAATGCTTATTACGTAAGCCATGATGCAACTAGAAAGGTGGTATCGGCAGACCAGCTGATATGTAATTTTTTTCGCCGCAATGATACATAGTTGTCAAATGTAGCTGTTCAGAGCTGTTTGAACGATGCTGATAGTAGCCATGGCTGTTTTAAAATATATCCTCTGATAAAGAAAGCATCTTTAATGGCGTTTTCTTTTCTCGAAATAATGTTGCCCTTTTTGATTTTCTTAGCCATTTTGTAAGTTTGTCTGGTCCTTTTACCAAATATTGACCTCTAACTAAGTAAGAGGGCACCCTTATCTACGAATTCAGCCATTTTATAGAAAGTCAGGATACGTAATTTGATAATTGGGATATAGGAGGGCAACATTTTTTCGTAGAAAAGAAAACGCCATAAGATTCAGCACCCCGCTTACATCGTCAGCACCTGTGGAAAGGCTATTTTCGTTGGTGGTCATTATAAACAGTCCTCGACGCCATGTACTTTACGATGTTTCTTTTGAAAAATTAGTCTTTCTTAAGGCTAATATTGAATATTATTGAATGTAAATTATCCAAACAGCAGTCTTAATTTTGTATCTTTATTATTTCCGCTAATTTTCTCTCTTCTTAATACACATCCCAGTTTTAATTGTTTACTTAATGTGTGAGAAATAAACACATATGTATGTATGTATGTAAAAATTATTATTATTTCTTGGAAAACGATGTTGGGTAAGTATATCACTGTTTTTTACACATTGTAATCCCAGAAAACGAGAACAGTAATCGTAATTTCAAGTTTCTTACGATTACGATTACAGTAATCATAATTTTTGTAACGACAATTACGATTACAGTAATCGCAATTTTTGTAACGACGATTACGATTACAGTAATCGTAATTTTTGTAACGACGATTACGATTACAGTAATCGTAATTTCAAAATTTCTAATCTTGTAATCGTAATCCTTATCGCCCAGCTCTGGTACATACACATATTTTTTGCTTTAAGAAATAAAATTGATACATAAAATTAAAAAGAAAATACCGCCAGTATTTGCAAATTGTAAATTCTTATCGAATCTTAGCAATGAAGGCTGGCACTGTAATTGGCATGCATTATGTCGTACCAAACGTACTATATAACGCATAGCATTACCTACATATGTGCATACATGCATATGAAAATGCGCGTTGCTTTTGTTGTTTTTTTATTAGTCCAGTCCAACTTTTTCAAATGTGTTACAAATTGTAGTATAGTCTACTAGTAGTACATCCGCCTATGCTTGCGCCGCCACCATCAACATGGTACCGACGCATCCGAAAACCAGAAGAGCCATCGAGTCCGCGTGGCAAACTTAAGATGCTTTCTTGTTGTTGTTGGTGTTGGTAGTGCTGCTGTTGCCTTAATGCTGCGAACGATACGCTGCAACCAACAACTGACGACCAAGTTTGATGTAGTTGATATTGTTGTTGCTGTTGCTGATGTTGCAGCGTAGTTGCTAATGGAAGCGGTAATGGCAACAGCGCTGACATTGAACGACATTATAAGCGGTTGGTATTTTTTTTGCTGCTGCTGCATGAGATAGAGTGACTGTTGTTGTTGTTGCAGTCGATTATAATAATTATTGTATGGACTTAAAGGTGAACCAGAATTTCTAGGGCCAAAATCGTCCACAAGTAACACCGCTATCGAGACCACCATCACCACTGTCACCACCTCAGACTCCGCCGCCATTCATGCCAAGCTGATTTCCATTTGGTGGCATTGGAATTGCTGCTATTTTGTTGCCTTTGTTAGAATTGTTTGCGCTGACAGTTGTACTGATAGAAACTGCGGTTGTTGGAAGTGGACGGTGCATTCGTAGAATTTGATATTCTGCATAAACAAAAAAAAAAAGCTGTAATAAGAAAAATAAAGGAGCCAAATTTCACCGAACTCACCCCACACCATCTTCGAGATTTTTCGCCGAACCAATATACGCAAACGTGCTTCTCCGTATTCCTTTTAACGCTGTTGCAACGTTTTGATCGGTTGACGTGGCTTAATAACATTCCTGCGCGGCTCAATTGATTGCGTTTGCCGACGCAATTTCTGTGATGACGCATACGTTGTCGATGGATATTCGTCGCCTGGCTTGTTCAGCAACACCATTACCGGTTGAAAAGATGCAGCCAAGTCATCGGGCGGCGATGATTTCACCCTTGCAGTTCCACCTGCTTTCACATACATGTTACCATCATTGCGAGCTGCACCAACTCCACCACCAAAAATGCCACAAACCGGACTTGTAGCGTTTGTTGTTGCACACGCCTTAACCAATATTGTTTAATCGATTGGTTAATAATTGTAAATTAGATTTCGCCACGGTATTTCAAAATGTAACTGAATAAAAGAATTGGGATTAGAGGAAAAGAAGTCTCGTCATTGCGATCTTCAGCTTACCTGTAAAACGCGATGGTAAGAATGGTGAGACGAAGGCACCAAAAAAACAATCAACGGGGCTGTTAATTAATTCCTGTTTCGTCGCGGAATTTCGAAATGTTATACCATTTTTTCACATTTACATATGTATTATTGAAAATATATGTATATCAAAATTTCAACACAAAACAAAAATATAAAAACAGTAATGCCTACTCAATAAAATACTAAAATGGGAGTCAATAAATAATTTTCGTATGGAATTTCGGTACGATTTGTAAAGAAAAAAGCCAAGAGGGGAACATTTTTTTATAAGAGTGCGAGTTTTGTCAAAATGCACCGCCATTTTGTTTTATTGCAAACACCTTTTCTCTTATTTCACCATGAATTCATACACATTGCACAGATAGAATACTATCAATATAGAAGTACTATATATATGGTTTAAATACTAAGCGGCTCGTTTGAATGAGCGAGCAATTGTAACGAGTAGTACTATTTGGTAACGTGTTCAAACGACTACACTCAATAGCGAGTGTTTTGACTAGAAAACACTGAACTTCACTTTAACGCGGAGGCTGCGATTTTTTTTTTTTTTACGAGGAGGAAGCATCGAAAGCCTTTACCACGTCAGTGTGGGACTCTAACCCGAACTAAACTTCCTACTGTCATCATACCGAACCCCCCCGTACTACCATCAAGCTACCGTCGGCAGGTGGATTGAGCACTAGGCTCGCAGTCCGTAATGGTCGCGTGATTGCCCTCAGTCAGTCTCGAAAGGCTTCACCCATATATTTTTTATTTTATTTCTTTTTTTTAGTTTTTTTTATAAAAGTGGTCAGTGTTAGGTGGTCTGCGGAGGGCAAATCTCCGTACCACGCGCATTGACGGATGCAGGGGGCTTAACTTCTGTACGTATCCGTCCATAACGGATGCAGGAGGCCGAGCTCCTGTACGTATCCGTTCCAGTCGAAGTGGTAATTGCTAAGCGTACCTATGTTTAGAAGGGAGCCTGCGATTTGGAACCAGGTATTTGTAAGTTATTACTTCATTTCTTTTAACTCGATTTAATCTAACCTCACTTAATCTAACTTCAACCGCAAAAGTCTTCAAAATATGTAGGTATTTGTAAAAGGCTCCTCGTATTAAGTCTCTATTTATGCTGAGACTGAGTTTATGCTAACAATAGCCATAGCAGTGTGCTCTACAAATGAGAGGAGTTCCTATTGGAGCGAAAAAATTCCATAGTAGTTAAGGTTCGTACGCAGAACAGCGAGGAAAAGATAAAAAGATAACTTCTAGTTTTCCAAAACTGCTTTGAGGGCATACCCACCAAAAAATCTAAGCCTTATTTAAGAATTAAAACCGCAGATTTAAAGGCTTACGAAATAAGGCCTGAAAATTATAAGGGTAATAAATTTGTATGGCGTGGCCGCTGTGGTGCAGTGGGTAGAGTGCCCGTCTGCTATGCCAGAGGTCTCGGGTTCAAACCCGAGTCCGAGCAAAACACCAAAGAAATTTTTCTAATTAGTAAAAATCCAATTATTAGGTTTTTTAAGAGCAGCGGTCACCTCTCGGCAGTGGGCGGCATACCGAGTGTATTTCTGCCATGAAAAAAGCTTCTCACAAAAAATGCATTTGCCGTTCGGAGCCGGCATAAAACTGTAGTTCCACCCAATTAGTAGGAAAAACAAAAAAGAGCACACCTCGAATTGGGAGAGAAGCTCGGCCATAAAACTCGTCAGAGTTATAATAGCGCCATTGTATTATTATTATTATAGCCTTTAATGCAGTTTCTTTTTTTGTAAAAATATGGATTGCTTTATGACTTGCGATATTTCAGTTGAATATACCAGCACTGCCTTATTGAGTACGAAGAGACTTTTATGAAATATTTGCAGCCGAGTTCAAATCATTAGTTTATCGACAGTTTGAAATAAGTTAATTTAACTTAGAGAATATTTCATCAAATTAATTCCTTTTTTAACCCTCTCACTTTTTCTCTGATAGATTTTGGGTTAATTTTGCTAGTTGGGTGCACTTCAAACCTCTGCATACATACATATGTACATTAGGCCGTCTCGCCTTATATGCA
Source organism: Urophora cardui (assembly GCA_960531455.1). NCBI lineage: Eukaryota > Metazoa > Arthropoda > Insecta > Diptera > Tephritidae > Urophora > Urophora cardui. Next base: position 40,679,409 of record OY482673.1, read on the forward strand.
CCAAAAAAAGTCCACCATATGATTTCTTTTTCGAAAACGTTTCTGGAAAAAATTTTAATTATTTTTAGGACGCCGCTAGATGTCGCTAAAATTCATTTTTTTTTTCATATCTTCGGTATTTATTGTCCAATCTCTAAGTTTGATACACCAATCTCTTCGGATTGAGAGAGGGGTGCCTACTTTATAATTGTATTAACCCTATGTGCGCCATTGGGGTAACTTCGACCCAATACTTACATAGTTTATACCAACTTAATGTCACTTTTTTTGCCGGCATGTTAAGCGTCCTCAAAAAACATTAATCTTTTGCCAAAGAAATATTTCGATCTCTTCAGTAAAACTGGAAATTATACACATTTAATATTCAGAGGAATACAAATTTCGTACTGCGAACTTTTTTTTTGCGATACGCTCTAATTTAATACATGCATACATACATATATTCCTGCCTTCGCACAGAATTACAGCAGAGCAGCGATGCATTTCGCGCCAAAAGTAAAAGTTTTTGGCATTCAATCAAAATTATTTTGGCAGATTGCAGTGATTGTCTACGTCTACAAAAACTATGGCAGGCGGGTTGTTGGCGCGAAGAATAAAGGGCAAGCAGCGGATGTGGCAACCTCAGAAGGTTTTTCTATTTGGCTTACAACAACGATGACAACAACAAAAGTGCCAACAGCGCCGCCAAAGCAAATGAAAAATGAATTTAAACTTTGGCGTACGTCAAATGCAGCCGCGACGCAAAGCAACAAAAAATAAGCAAAACAACAACAAACATTACAGCCACCGGAGCGCTTAAGAAGTTGACGAGTAGACAAAAAGAAACAAAAAAAAAACAACTAAAGCCAGACTCAACTATGCCGGCGAACTTTTTAGTTTGACTGCCAACTTATGGCAAACTATGAGATCGCGACGGAATAAAAAAAAACACATATAAACACACACAAAATCAAAGCAAAAAACCGTTGATGTTGCGCCGACAATGGTGGTGGCTGTGTTGCTGTGTGTGTGAATATCTACAATTTTCAAATGTTGTCATCGACATGCTTATTTACATACATACATATGTACATACACACTTATGTAAATGCAAATTCATCGACGAGACAAAATTCGCACAACTTTTGAGTCGCGCCGATTTATTACGATAAACTCATACTTGCGCCGTAGCATACTTCAAGGCGCTGCATTTGCATCTAGTGAATGGAGGGTTGCACATTGGGGTATTTAATCAATCTGGGCGGCCAAAACTCTTTTTTGGCTTTAAATTGTTAATTATGTTACCCATGGTGATTTCAATTCAATTTAACATAAAAAAAAATGTGGCTTTACATTTTTAGAAAGTGATGTAGTGAGACCAAACCGACCTCAGATTTGGATTCAGAACGTCGAAATACATGTTAGTAGGTTAGGTCGATGAAATGTGCCATTTGGGGCTTTTTTTAGCTTTTCGCAATTTTCTTGAAGTTTTGGGGGTATATTGGACAAGCGGACTTTGGATTCGGAGCACGTCGATGTATATGTTGCTAGATGGGTGTTCTCGAATCCACAAACAACAAATTTTTTTTTCTGTGGTGGGGTCATTTTTTCCAACGTGAAAAATCGCCTGTTTTTCTTAAAACCGGAAAAACCCGGGACCGATCTTTCTTGAACTCAAAATAACAGGGAACAGACTATCTATAAAAAAAGAGTCAGTGCTGGGCAATGCCGGGCACCTAAACAAAAACCCTTTTGAAAACAAAAAATTGGGAAATTTTTTTTAATACATCGTTTTTTAAAAATGTAATTAAGAAGACGCTAACAATTAACTAAATCTCAATAAACATGAATTTTGTACTCGATTACCTGTATTATAAGAATCCATAACAGTATTCTAAAAAACTTCACTTAAAACCGTAAAAATATTAATTGGAAATGTTGAAACTTTAAGAACGTTATAAAATGCCGCGAGAAATACACGAATGACCAAACTTCCATTGACTGTAAAAACTTTGTGTTTGAGTTTTGAGAATAAACTTTATTTAAAATGATGCGTTAGGGTCCTTGCCTACTAAAAATTTTATTTTTTGGAAATCGGGCCAGTTTTAGGAAATGAGGTTTTGGCCTCCCAGATTGATAAAATACCCCTATGTGCGTTGCTACGTGCAGCGTGCCAACCAAAGTTTGTCTATCTGTTTGTTTGTCTGTCTGTACGTCTGTCATAAATAGCGGTAACGTAAAAGTTTTGTGGCTGCTTTTCGACTGCGGCGAACTTTTGCACATTTTTTTTAGTGGGCGGCAAGAAATGTTCATTTAATTGGTTTGCAAATTAGCAAACTTCTGTGCGCGCTGACAGTGCGTGGAAGCGTGAAAGTGTGAAATAAAGAGATTGGAGTGGCGGCAGACAGAATCAGCTTCAGTCAATGGTGTTTTATAAGGTTCTCGAGAATCTTTACTTACATACATATGGTCAATTTTCTGACTGCTAACGTTACATTCGCATGGAGTTTTTATTTAGTTTAAACGAAATAATAACAAAAATGTTAGAAACGTCCAAGGTTCTGTTACTTATGCTATCAGGTAGACCTATACTTTCATTTTAAGAGTAAAATTGGTCTGATGGCTACCATACCGTAAAAGTTATAAGCGCGTGAAACGCACTGCTAACGTTACATCATTTGGAAGTGAGATCAAGATACAGATCATGTTTGGTTTAATTTCTGCGAACTTGCTGAGACAATCATCCCAATTTTACTTCATGTTATATAGCAAGGATGTCACAAGGTCATGGCTTACCGCTTTACCAAAATCTTTAGGATCTTTTAACGTAATTTAACATAAAATAAGGCACTGCCTACGTTACACGTGCGAAAACTGAGTATTTCTACATATAATAAAATTGTAACCGTTGATCTCTGTACATTGCAGATATACAGAAAATAAAAAAAGGAGCCAGAGGAATCCAAATTAACTGTTTTTAAAATTTCTGTCGGTCTGACTGTCTGTCTGTCCTTATGTTTGTGCGCGGGTCACTAAAAATTGGAATGATGGAATTGAATGAAACTAGTCAGAGTTATAATAGCGCCATTGCATTATTATTATTATTATAGATGTCTACTTTAAGATTTAAGATATCCCTTATTTCTATAGCTCACCCAGTTTTGGAGTTATCGACCAATATGTGGACCAAGGGTGATCCAAAATTTGTTAGTACAATATGGGTATCAAATAAAAGGTGCTGATGAGTGCTGCAATAAGTAATTCTATTAAATTCAATATCTCGATTGGTTTCGGAGATATCTCCCTATCCCTATCCCTATCTCTCCAAGTTTTGATATCCTACGGAAAACACTTCCAGAGATATTCAGCATGAAAGATTAAGTTTGTATGGGTTGTCTAATAGCTCTCAGTTTTTCATCCAGAAAATGATTATTGAAAGTTTCATTCATTTCTATGCAGTCGTTTTTGTGTGACGCGGGCGTTATGGTAAAAAAACACATTTTGGTCACATTTTTCCCACATTGTGGTCAATAACTCGGGAACTGGGTGAGATATCCAAATGAAAGTGGTCCTGAATTTTAAGTTGGGCGTTAAGTGATGGTATGGTGAAAGTTTCATGCAATTCTATTCAGTAGTTTTTGCGTGATGCGCGCACAATCATACAGACGGACAGACAGACAGATAGACTTCTAAAAATTGTAGATTTGGGTTCCGCTGGTCCAATAATGACCTCTCCTATCAGTTCTTCTTGAACATATTCAATGTACAGACATCGACCTGTTACAATTTTATTATATGTATTATATAGATAAAAAATCACTGCTAACGTTACATATTATTTAAGCTAACAATGTCTTCACATCTTTGGAAGTTTAACTTTTTTTAATTGGAACGTGAGATATACGTATAGTATTAAGAAAATATATAAACAAATTAAATTAAAACGTATTTTAACATGTCTTAAAAAAACTTTTTTGGTTTTGCACTGCTAACGTTACATAAGATTTTTGCGGCACATTTACTTTTCACATAACTCCTAGTTGGAACATAGCTTTTTTAAAAACTTTACGTGTTATGATATTATAACTAATTTTCTAATAGATAAAACTTGAACGGCTAAATTTAGTCGCAACAAACATTTTATATTTAACTTTTTGTTTACTGAACTACTTCCGACCATATTTTTTTTTAATCACAACGTTTTATAAAAAGAGCGAAAAGTTTAATTTAAAACGACTAAAATTGAATGCCACTGTTTTCAACAGCTACTATAATATGTCATGAACCCCGCAAGACCCCAGTGCTTGCAATATTTGACAAAAAAAAAAAAAAAAACTACTTGGTTTACTTTCCCAGAAAATCGGCCATATGTAGATGACAAAGAAGATGACGCTAGAATAAAAGGGGTGATAGCATCACCTTCTCAAAAACGTAGTTACTGAAAACGGGCTGCAAACAAACTCTTCGTCTACGCTGGCTTCTGAAATTCCCAAGCTTATTTTGTGATCGTTATTATAGAATCGGTTTATTTCTGCAGCTAAGCGGTTCTGTTAGCTGCAATACATACACTTTACGTCAATGCTGACGCCCACGGCGTATACGCAACCTGAACAAAAAATTGTTGAGGGTGTAATTCGCTTATATGAGACTGTCATTCCCTCAAAAAATTAGGCCCTAAGTTTTCTCATTTTGCATTAATAAAGACTAAAGGACCTCTATGGTTGTGAAAGGCTGGACCATGCCGATAAATGGTCTTTCCGATCGTTCCAATTAGAGTCTTTTCAGAACAGGGTTTCAAAGAATGTACTGGTTGTAACTCATATAACAGCACGATAGTAGCTGGGCACAAAACTCTTGGTCCAAATCCGAACTGCAGCCTAGACTGCCGTCCGAAGCGATGTTGCTATTATATAGTTGTAGCATCCTACATATACATATGTATACCTACACCTAAAAATTATGCAAATAATGGCATGAAATAAAAAGTTCGGCGAAAAGTTGCAAAAAATCATATGTAGGTATGTACAACAAAAGCAAAAACTGACAGACACACACAATAACACTGCAGGTCATTTTTGTGTGCATTTTCTACCCTAACCAAACCTTACCTAGGTACCTTACATACAAACATACCAGCATGCCCTGTTTTGACACGACGCGCCGTCTGCTTCCGATCATTGTTTTTGCATTGTGCAAATATTTTATGCTGTGCATTTTGCCATCATTCTTATTTGCTTTAATTGTTATTGTAATTTTAAAAGCGAACTTGCATACATACGTACATTGTTATTGGTGGTTGGTTATTTTTGTTGTTGCCTTGTCGGGCTGAGTTATTGTTGTCACATTTCGGTTGTGGTGGGTAGGTAGGTATGTGGATGTTCGACCGTCTAGACTACGGCTAGACGTGTTAAACCAAAAAAGCAACGATGTTGCAACAACAAAAACAATGAGCGCTATGATGAATAATAATAATAACAAAAAAAATAGTAAAAAACATTTGTTGCCTAGTAGAAATGCTTATTATGTAAGTAAAACATTTTTTAAAAACCAATGATGAGGAGGATGATGATGATGATTTCCAAGGTTCGCAAATGAAGACAAAGAACAGATGACAATGCAAATAAAATGCGAGGGAGAGACTAGGTTTAACCAACCATGGGCACAGACATGCAAAAAATAAACATAACCACAATTCGAAGCGCTGTGAAATTGGCAGATAACCTCAAAACAAATGTAGCTAATAATATCATGTTCAGACATAAAAATTAATTAAGTCAATTGGGCTTGACCTGTTAAATGGGCCAAGTAAATTAAATATGTCTGAACACCAAATCTAGAGATGTTCAATCAAGCCCAATTGACTTAATTAATTTTTATGTCTGAACATGATATAATACTATAAAATGAATTTATTGCAATTTATTAGAAATCTTAATCATAATAAAAACCAGTTGGATTTCGTACAATAACAAATTAGCTTTTTTACATAAATATATAAAACACATCCAATATGCACGTACATACAAACATATGCACCTATGTATGTATGTATGTACATTATGCGTATTTTTGTCTAAGATGCGCCGAACTTTTTCTGTTTGAATGCATCCGGCAATTGTTCAATCAATGATATCGGATTCACGCCGACCGCCACCAATTCATCAGCGCTAAGCCAGCAAAGTGATATTAAATGCTGAAATGCAATAAAAAAAAATTAATACTAAAGGTACAGCCGGACGATGCAATGAAAGTGCTTTCAGAAAGCACTTTTACTTCTACTTTCCGAAAAAATTCAGGAATTACTTTTCCTTTGTCCACACGGTGAAAGGGAAATGAGTTTTTGGAAGTACTTTCTGGCAGCTGTCACACAAAAAATGCAACTCTAACTACATACATTCACACTTACCTCATACGATTTTTTGAATTTCAAGCGCAGTCCACTAACTTTATCATCACCGCTCATCACCGCCCGTTTCAGCTTCTTGCCTTGCTTCTTATCCGCCGTCAACTCATCATCAGCCACATCATTTATATCGCCATCACCATTTTCACACCGTCTACCAGCGCCATCAACTTTTTCCAAAACATACAAATATGCATCATTATGTAATATAATATTATTTGCATTTCGTTTATCTAACAGCACATTTGTAACACAATGCGTTTCAGCATTCTCAACAAAATAATCACGCTCCGCGCAGGTGAAACGCATCTCTTCCAAATCATACTCGATTATTTTGCCATCGGCGAATGCCGCTACCAAACGTGGCGGCGTTTGCTGCGTTTGTAGCGTTAGCGCTGTCGTGATGGCGGTATAACGTGGCATATTTAAATAATGCTTGAAATGTTTGCCTTTGTGTATGCTCCAAATGGCGATCGTACGATCTAAGCCAGCGGCCACTAGATATGTGCCGCATTCGGACACAGCCAAATGATTGATGACGTCCTTAATGTGTTTGCCAGCTTCGATGGTTTCGATGAAATCGATCAGTTCCATGCTGCCATCATCGCTAACAACGGCGAATACGTGTATTTGACGTGTTTGCGCTTGTACAAGAAATAAACGTTTCGAATCACTACTAAAGTTGATATGTGTTGCTGCAGTAAACTGTGCCGGCAAACCTTTGATGCGTCCCAGTTGTGTTTGATTTTTATTCGACACGGCAGCAATGAAGCGGAATAGGCGTATATATTTTTGTGTGGAATAGCACAGCCATTGACCGTCGGATGAGAGTGTGGCGCATATGATGGGTTCTTCATTTTTACTTTTGAACTCGAGCAGTTTTTCGGGTGCGTTATCTAGCGCGAGAACTTTCCGTTCGGCTTCTTTGTTTCTGTTTTTGGCTTTAGATTTCTTCTTTTCCGTCTTTTCTTCCTGTTCCGAAACAATTTCAGATAACTGTGCTCTGCCATCCGTGGAACCTAGACGCCATATTTCTAAATAATTTGTGTAACGTAGCAGTAGCAAACGGCTATCGGGTGAGACGACAACGCAAGGACCCTAAAAAAATAAATTGTATACCTAACTTTAGAAAACATTTTTTTGGGGTTAAGATTGTTGTGCTCACCTTCAAAAATGGTCCATATTTCGCTATTGTAGAGCAACGTTTCGTCGCCGATGAAATGCCCAAATAACCATCCATGCCACCGGAAAATATACGATCACCTGCGCATACCAACGATTTCACATCGTGATCATGCACGCTGCGCTGCAGATATTTAACCCAACAATTATAGACCATTTCTTCGCGTTTGATTTTCGTTTTAGCATAAATTCTAATTACGGGCTCAATACCCGAACACATCAACATATTCTCCTCTTCATTCACCGCCACCGTAAGCACATCTGCCTTGAGTACTTGATGTGACTCCAGTTGTGCTGCCATTTTGCCATCCCACACCGTCACTTGTCCACGCGAATCGCCCGCAATGATTGTAAAATCGCTTAACACTTGCAATGACCAAACAATTACATCTTTTTTCTTTTCACGTGGAATGGATATTTTCTGTAGTGCGTGTCCACTTTTCACATCCCATATGCGTATGGCACCCATGGAACCGGTAACCAGAAATTCTCCTGTGCGATCGAACTTGCAACATAATGCACGTCCTTCTTGCTTATCGAACAAATTTTTATATTGCATTTGATCATTTTGTATTTCAAATATATTTATGTAACCCTCTTCCGTGCCAACAGCCAATTCTGTGCCAGCTGCATTCACATCAATGCACCAGATGGCATTACCAGTGGTAAATTGCTTTCGTCGTGGCTTCAACAATTGTAAATCCCACTCGACAAGTTCGCCGGTAAGGCCGACTGAAAACAGGCGCTCACCAGCCCATGCCATTCCCTCAACGGACTTGCCTGGTGATTTGGGTATAACTCGCTCCAGATAAGGTGCATGCTGCATATCCCAAATTTCGATGGAGCCGTCATCTCTGCAATAAAATTATAATTTTGTATACTTGTGATTATTTGTTGTTGTTTAAACCATCATGGTTCAACTTACCGCGATAAGGCTAATTTCTGCCAAAGACTGTTGTACGCCATGCTCTGGATGGAACGCGGTGTTAGATTGTAAAAACGTACATTGTGGGTTTTAGTGCGCCCCGGCTGTGCCACTCTTCCATTCATTTCCATTTTTACACAAGAATTATGTCGAATTTTTAAATTTTCGTATAGAAAAGAAAAAACCTGCCTCCACTAGCGATAGTAAACAAACGTAAACACGTGGAAATGAGTTAGGGAACGATCGGAATGGAAAGCGCACAAATTTCACAACTTTGTAGGGTTGCATTTTGCTACCTGTAATCCAAGGCAGATCTAGGAAGGTAGGCTCGGTGGCGAATTCATAATTTTTTTATTTCCAAAGGTAGATAGTGTAATGTCAAAATCAAAGCGAATTCACATCATGACCAATAGGAATGGGCGAGTCCCAAGCGAATTCAGATTTTAACTAAGGCGAATTATCATTTTGACATTACACTCTACCAATTACAATAACAAAATGCATGGGTAATTTCTGTATTTGCCACCGAGCCTACCTTCCCAGATCTGCCTTACCTGTAATCAGTGGAAGTTTTTGCACTTTTTGGAAAGTTCACAAGATTGGCAATCGACAATCGCATAGAGTTGTGGACAATTATAAAAAATATTGGCTCAGCTTTTATATAATGAACCAATTTCATTTATTTACAAACTACTGGGAATTTTTCTGTGGTAGATGATAATTCATCTAATTTTAACACTTTCAACTATTATTAAAATTATAATATTAAAGTTCTCCAGAAAGAGAATTCTGCTGAGGGTTATTTTTTTAAAGCGCGGCCGAAGGCCACCAACGTAAAAAGGTGTTCTACACATACATTACTTTAACAGGGAATATCTCCTAAACTATAAGCGTGCGACGTGTGGAACTTTGTTTTTTGTGATCTGTGAGACCACCCCTACTCTTCGGAAAAGTAATTTTTATCGTATTGTGCATTATATGCAAATTTTCCCGAATTCACACAAACTCACCACAGTCGCGTTTAAGCAGTTTCTCTACCCACGGCTACCCTTCGGTTTCTTTACCAATCGAGTAATTAGAAATTTAACACAACACTGAGGAAATGTCAAAACAGATTTGACATTTGCAAATCTTTCATTTTGTATACCCCGCAAAAGGTTAAAAAATTTTCAACAATTGTTTAATTCACGCAAATTACTAATTAAATTAAGAGTAATGAATGGAGTACTTTTAAAAATAAATAAATAAAAGGTAAATTCAATATTACATGAATAATGAAAAGTATAATTAATACAATTTGTTTTGATATTACAACAAGCAAAAGATAACAAGGAACAAGCGAACCAGAAAAGAGTGACAATGAAGCTGCTCAGCGGAAATTTTAATAATCGATGGCCGCCCTTGCATAAATTGGTGTTTAGTGAGTTATTTCCGTATATTAAATACAAACGTATGTATTAAAATTTGCATATTATTTCCACAATTCAAGTGCTTATCATCGTCGCCGCCACTTTGCTCACCCGAGTCGCCAATGCCGAAGCTTCCCGTGTGCTGGAATTGACTGATCGCTTCCTAGATGTCTATACGCAAGACCAATGGTTGGTTATGTTTTATGCGCCATGGTGTGGCTATTGCAAGCGCACCGAACCCATTTTTGCACAAGTCGCACAAGAGTTACATAGTCTTAGTATTAGGGTGGGAAAAATCGATTGCACGCGCTTCCCAAAAGTGGCCAAAGAGTTTCAAATTCGTGCCTATCCCACAATTATGTTCATTAAAGGAAATATGAAATACATTTATAATGGCGACCGTAATAAGGAAGAACTTGTCGACTATGCATTGCGTATGAGCGGTCCGCCGGTACAGCTGGTGACACGTCCCGAAAGTGTTGACATGCTAAAGGGTTCACATACCATATTCTATATGTTTATTGGTCCACAAGAGGGCGTACTATGGGAATCATATTATGCTGCCGCTGAAACTTATCAGGAATATGGTTTCTTTTATGCAACAACTCCCGATATAGCTTCGCAACATTTCGATTTTGAGCATTTACCAGCTGTGGTGGTTTACAAGGAGGAGCAACATCATCTTTATCCTTTTGGCGAGGAAATGGATGCTGCTAAAATTAACGAGACCGTACATCATTGGGTTAATGTAGAGCGTTTTACCACATTTCCAAAAATAACACGTTTCAATATAAATCAAATAATGTTGACCAAGAAGTATCTTGTGGTGGCAGTGGTGGAAGAGGATAAACTAAATCAAGTTGCAACGCATGAATTGGAGTTCCGCGATATGGTTGAGGGTGTTATACGCAAACATCGCGATAGATATCATGATAAGTTTCAGTTTGGTTGGGTAAGTCGCTAACATTTCTACTCGCAATGTAAGCCTCTCTGCTAAATCTTGTTTTTTTTTTAGATCGGTGAACCGGGCTTAGCACATTCCATCATTTTGGATAACTTACCGACGCCTCATATCATCGTTATCAATTCCACTACGCAGCATCATTACATACCCGATGATGAGCCACTTAAAATGACACCGCAAGCGCTACACATTTTTCTCGAATCGATTCATAACGAAAGCGCTACACCGCTTGGCGGCGATACATACTTGGTGCATATAAGGCGCGCTCTCTTCGAAGCGAAGAAGGGTTTGCGTGACATGTGGCAGGGTAATCCGGTACTTACAACGGTTATATTTGGTCTGCCAATGGGCTTCCTCTCACTCATTTTGTATTCGATATTTTGTGGTGACTGTTTTGTGGCGGAAGATGAAGAGGACGATCATGAGAAAACGGAATAAATGACATACATATATCAAGGCGTATTTATGCGTGTATGCGTTTACTGCTGATGTATCCTACTTTTTCTAGTGACTAGAATCTAGTCTTATTACATGTGTAGATGTTTGTATGGGTTTTTGTAGTATAGTTTATTTAAGTGGTGCCATGTTAATTTAATATGTTGAATATGAATGTGTATTTTCAATAATTTAGCGTCATTCAAATTATGTTCCGATGTATTGAATATTTATTATATATTTTGCATTATGTATAAAAGCATTTAATGACCGTAAAGGAGTGGGATCTTTAAGTTCTGCATTCCTGCTGCACGTTGGCAGTGGATCAGTTTTAAAGCGAATAAAATGTTCAGAAAAATAAAAAAAACTAGTCTGATTTAATACATATATAAATAGCTAAAAGTAACACAATACCAGTCCTAAACAATTTTGCAAAAAATAAGCATTTCCTCTCTGTTAATTTTATATATTTAAATATTTTTGAGTTTTGCATTTAGGACAAACAAGTCATCTCAACATAGTTTCAGTTTTCACAAGCAAAGAAATATTATCTTGGTTATTTTAACTAAAAAAGCGTAATTAAAATTAACATTAGTACGTACTACGAAAATAAATAGAATAAAAGAAGCTCAAATATGTAGGTAGTTGAGTGATGGTGCATTCTGAGAACATTACGACTCAATGAATGAAAACGTTGTCTGCGCATTTTCGTGTAGCACACCAAATCAGCAACCATAGTCATCATCTGAGTCAATCGCTGCACGTCTTCTATCATATTTTACCGTCGATTTACTTTGTGGCATTTGTGCATTAATACTCTCGAGTATGCTGACGAATTGTGCATCATCCAGCTTACCACGCACTTGACCCATTTGTGCCATGCGTATTACCATATTTTCAAACATTTGTGCCTTTTCGGGTTTACTTATTTTTAATGTGTTCACTGTCGGCAGGAGAAAAAAAAGAAATGTTTATGATGCAAAGATAGATATATATATTAATCACATACATCTTGCGCGTGCCTGTTGATCCAGCACTTGCGATAGTATGGTGTGCTTCATTTCCTCTTGCTGACGCATCTGTTCTTGTTGGGCTTGTTGCTTTTCAGCATTACTGCCGCCAACACCGTTGCTGCCGCCCTGAAATAAGACAAAAACAAAAGATAATAAACGTGATTTCCATAGATATCGCTTAATTAATTGTACTGCAATTGTTTTTACGGCGCATTAGTCTGTTTTTCAATAAGCTTTTGCCCCACCAAACCCTTTCCCGACGTCTTCTTCCATGGGCATCTGCTTGTAATATTAAACAAAGCAAAATACTTACATATTGTTGTTGCAGCTGTGCTAAACGTTCAGCACGCAAAGCGTCCAAATCGTCTGCCATTTTCAAAGTTGATATTTAATTAATTAATTTGTTAAAATACAAAAATTGCTGGAAAATACCCGCACTTGCTAGAAAATTATAACAAATTTCCAATCAGGGATGCCACTTAGAAAATTTTTTTCCTACCAAAAACCTACCAAAATGGCTTCGAGCCTACCAATTTTTTTTTTAATGTGAGATTTAACCATATTCAACAAATTAATTTAGGGTAACTGTGCCAGTAACCGACCACCCTGCAGTAACCGGACACTTCTGTTTTTTTACCGCTTAAAATATAAATAAACTGTTTATGTTTTTTTTCTTTGATTTTGAAAGCTTTAATATTAAATTAAAATTACTAGTAAACCCTGCCACGCGATTCTGTGGCTTTCGATTACACTGTGAGACAATTTGAGGGTGGCAGACCACATATTGCCACATTTGACAATTTTTTTGATTGTCATTTTAAATTTGACTTCCCCTTAAAATTGGCAGAATATGAATGGGCTGTAAGCCCATAGAATTTTATTAATAAAATATAAAATGAAGCATATGCCTATATAGTTACTGGTTATTTTTATTTTCTGTGGACCTAGATTTTTTATACAAAGATTTTGTGCGAGGAGCCCCATAGTGAAGTTTTATGCCGAATAATTTTATAGAATATGTTAACTTTAAAGCAACCTCCAAAACGCCATTTTTCGCAGTCCTCTTTCTCTTTCTAGTTTTCTTTCTTATCACCTCAAATTTAAAAATCAAACAAACTATACCGTAAAACTGATTTTTTGAAAAGATGGTAACCCTTTTTGTAAAAATAATAATGAATTACTCATTTTCAAGCAAATACCTTTCATGTGACACCTCAAATTTAAAAATCAAACAAACTATAGCGTAAAACTGAATTTTTGAACAGGTGGCAACCCTTTTGGTAAAAATTTTAATAAATTACTCATTTTCAGCTCAAGCCCTTTCATATGGTACCTGAAATTTAAAAATCAATCAAACTATACAGGTTAATTAAATTGTTAAGCAGGTGGCAACCCTTTTCAGAAATATTAAACCTTCCTGCACATCTTCAGGTCAAGCCCTTTCACGTGACACCCCATTTTCGAAAATGGGTATAACGGTGTAAAAGTTATGGTGCGTACAAAAAATCGCTTAGCGTAATATACATACGAGTATATAAAGATTTGTACAAATCTTCATTTTTACGATATAGTTTGTTTGATTTTTAAATTTCATTTACCATATGAAAGGGTTTAGGCTGAAAATTAGTAATTTATTAAAATTTTTACCAAAAGGGTTGCCACCTGTTGAAAAATTCAGTTTTACGCTATAGTTTGTTTGATTTTTAAATTTGAGGTGTCATATGAAAGAAAACTAAAAAGAGAAAGAGGATTGCGACAAATGGCGTTTTGGAGGTCGCTTTAAGGTTAACATATTCTATAAAATTATTTGGCATACAACTTCACTATAGGGCTCCTCGCACAAAATCTTTGTATAAAAAACCTAGGTCCACAGAAAATAAAAATAACCAGTAACTATCTTGGTATATGTTTCATTTTATATTTTATTAATAAGATTCTATGGGCTTACAGCCCATTCATATTCTGCCATTTTTAAGGGGAAGTCAAATTTAAAATGACAAGCAAAAAAATTGTCAAATGTGGCAATATGTGGTCTGCCACCCTCAAATTGTCTCACAGTGTAATCGAAAGCCACAGCATCGCGTGGCAGGGTTTACTAGTTTCAATTAATTTTAGAAAGAGTGATAAAAATTTGAAGGAAAAGAGGACGAAGCAGCAGTTTCCAGATAAATAAAAACTTGAGTTAGCGTTAAATGATATTCGGACAAGGTTGGATTGGGTATTAGTAGCTGCCACCGCTCGTCCAGTGCGGAGGAAATCAGGATTTACATTTTGTGGAATAATATTTGGGGAAAAATTATCCCTAAGGAAACGTAAGATTTATCGAGGGAAATACGGACATTGTTTCCATTTGGTACAGCAAACACATTTACTACCTAGGTAGGCCTGATGGTCCGTTGTGATACCACACGGAGCTCTTTATTACACACCATGTGGACGAATAACATTGTTTCATATAGCGTAAAATGTCAGATGCCTTTCTGTTTTCAATCTCCTCCAGTTGTGTCTGTGGGGCCAAGTGTACTTGAAGCTCAAAGAAAACGTTTCCTCCTGGCAGAGTTTTATGACAAAACTCTACTGAGAAGACACGTTTCCTCAACAGTGTTGTGGCAAAGTGCCAAATGTACCAAATCGGTGATGTTAGTTGAACGAAGGCAAAAACCTACCAAAATTCAAATCGTCCTACCAACCTACCAAAAGGAATAAAACCTACCAGTTTTGGTAGGAAAAGCCCAATAGTGGCATCCCTGTTTCCAATTTGTCTGATTGGTTGTCATTTTTGACATTTCACCTCGTTGCCAACTAATTTTCTGTGGCAGTAATAAGAGGAACGGGTTGAAAACAAAACACTTTGCTAACCGAGGGCATTCACAACGGGTTGATTATGCGTATTTGGGTGGCTGAATGGTGAATTCAAATAGTTCAACATGAAATTTTTAGCTGAGCTCTATAATCAAAGGGCACGTTATACTAAAGCCATACCGAAAATAAACACGAAATGTACATACTTTAATATTTTTATTTGTATTTCTCTTGAGTTTCTTAAGAATAAAAATTAGACAAGCCTTAGACTTAAAAATAAAACAAAACTATGTATAACTTAAAAAAAATCAGTGCGGCCTTGGAATATTTAAATATTCTTCTAAATATGCATGCTTAATGAGTTATGAGCAAAACTAAGAAAAGGGATGGGCTTACGCATACAAATATGCATACTTTTAGGCGTCAAACAAGCAAGTAATGAATATTTCTATAAAAATGCGAAATTTATGAAATTCTTAGTCTTTGGGAATGTTAAATGGATTTCAAATATGGAAGCAATACAGATTATGATGGGTAACTCTCAACGGTTATGTGTTGCCATTGACCCTGAAATAAAAAAAAAATTACAAGAATGTATAGGCACAACAGAGTATAAAATATATAGCAAATATTTTTTTCTTTGCTCTACTCACCGCAATACCGAGATTCCAGCCTGCACCCGCCGGATTGTCTTTGGTAATGCCACAACGCTTGCAAACAACGCCATTTAAGGCAATCGCCAAAACCTCTGTGCTCACCGAGACCGACTTGAAGCCGATATGCGTCTCGGTGTGTGGCGCAATATTCGGCATATTTGGCAAAAATTGCCAATGCGAGCCCTCTGGGAAAGTTTTGGTGATCTCTTTGCGCACAGCCAAGCGATTTTGATTGTCGAGCGCCCAAATGCCAGCGCGTCCCACTGACACCGTGCGAAATGTGACGCCCGCTGGTGCTTCCAGCATTTGCCAAGCTTCACCTGTGACAAGGATCAATATATAAAATAAATTCGTTGAAATTAGTTTTTAATGATAGATTCATTCATTACTCCATCTACATACATACCCAATGGATTGTGCTGCGTTATGCCATAACGAAAATACACCATGCCATTTCTACCCACCACCCACACCTGCCCCGTGGGTCCAACGCTAATCGCAATCAACGGCTGCTCACTGGGTATATGCTCCCAATTGTCGCCGCGCGGATTCAATTGCGTTACGCCATGACGTATCAGCACATCGCCATTTGCAGCCACAGCCCAGGCACACAACGGCATATCATTCCAATCGTTTACGCTGTGTGCGCTATCCGCATCGCAATCCAACACCTGCAGCGCCGCATCCAGTATTTTCGAATGACTCAACTCCTGCCAGGGACCGCTACTCGTTAGGCGACAACGCTTCATCCAACGTCGACGGCGCACACAATCGGTGATGCGCTTTTGAGCATGGTATGTTGCTGGGAAATCGATGGCATACTGCCAACCTTCCTTATCGGCGCCACCGGGTATATTGAAATCCACCATCCAATCCGTTATCCATTCACAATGTGTGGAGAGCAGTTTTGTGTGTTCTTTGCTGCGCTTTTGGCGTCCCGTAGCATCACTCCACATATGCCGATCGGTGGGTAGACTTTTTGTGGTGAAGCCACTTATTGGGTTCCAACGTTGATTCTCATACACATAGTAAGTGTGTGTATCAATCATTGGATTAATTTTGCCGGTGCTGCCTTCGAGGCCCTTCAAAAACTGGCCACCCCAGCCGCCATTGTACACCCAAGCGGTATTGTCACAGGAAATGCCCCAAACGACACCAGCATGACAGGTAAAAACGCGCTTTATGTGTCCACCAATTTGACGCCAAAACATATCTTGCAGCGAGAGTATTAGCGTTGGACAGCGATAGATGATATTGAAGAGTTTCACGCGTCCGCTAACATACAGACAGGTAACGGCAGCAGGATCTGTGCGATATTTGTAGTCGGCAAAGTGTGTGTCATTCACAAAGAGCTGGTAATGCTGTTGTAAAGCTCTGTGTGCGTGTGAAGTGAGGAAGAAGGAAGACGCATTAAATTGGAAGCAATTGCATTTGTTGTAAGCAACTACTTACTTTATGCGCAATGTAAATGTGGCGCCTGGCGCAAACATCATTTTATCATTGTGTATTTCATCCAACCATTCGGAGTCGTTCATGCTGTTCAAAACGATGGTGTGCTCGTTGAATCTGTATGTGGTTAAAAATGGTTGGTAATATTTTGGGCAAAATGATGGGTTAAATGTTGGGTAAATTGATGGGTAAAATGTTGAGTAAATTGATGGTTAAAATGTTGGGTAAAGTAATGGTTAAAATGATCGGTAAAATGTTGGGTAAAATGATGGGTAAAATGTTGGGTAAATGGTGGGTAAAATGATGGGTAAAATGGTGGGTAAAATTATGGGTAAATTGATGGGTAAAATGGTGGGTAAATTGATGGGTAAAATGATGGGTAAAATTGATGGGTAAAATGTTGGGTAAAATGGTGGGTAAATTGATGAGTAAAACGATGATTAAAAAAGTGCTTATAATAGCTATATAACCCTTATTACTTTACCTTGGATTTATGTGCATAGCAATCACGCGGAATTTCTCCACTCTCGGTTGTGTCTTTATATTGGGATGACATTGTAAATCGAAGCGTATTTGATCGGCATCATCGTACACACAACCTGAGATCTCCAGCTCTGTGCCAAAGGGCATGCTGCAACAAGCAAGAAATGAGTTTTAGAGAAGTGTACTGGACTTTCTGGTTGCATTCTCTCTCTCTCTCAGACTTACCCATTACATAGCGTATTATAATATGGCGTTTCCATTGTGTTAACATCAAATTTTTCCACATAACAATTACGCTCTGCATCACGCTGTCGCGCCTTTGTATTGTTTGGATCAAAAACGAACACCTCACCCAACTCACTGGTAACCCAAATGGAATTATTTGCCGGCTTACCCATCAACTCATTAATCTGACAGCAAACCGAGGTCAAATGCGATAGCCAATCTTCCATTTCGGTATCGCTGGAGAATTGCAATTTTATGGGCGAGCAATTGGCAGGCAGCCGTGGTGCATGCAGAGCAATGCGTGGCGCATTCGGTTCACTGCGGCACTGCACGCAGGTGATGGCCGATAGTGAAAATTGTATTTTGGTGGTAACGCCATCTGGATTGAGCACCGTAAAAGTGCCCGAATCGGTGTCTGCTTTGCTGCTGGCAGTGGCGTTGACTTCAGTGTTGCTGTTGCTAGCCGACGACGACGCGCCACTCACCCATTCCAGCTCAATTAGGCAATCTTCAAAGTCACCACCACCCGGCCGCTGATAACGCGCTTCCGCCGACTTAATCCATGAGCTCAACTCCACCGCCTTTTGATATTTTTCTAGCTCTTGCAAAAATTTCAATTTGTCGCGTTGTTGTTGTAGTTTCGCTATAATATCTTTGCGCCATTCGGCCTCGACATCTACTTTACCATTTGTGGATGCTTGCTCGTTGAACCAATTGGGCGCATTGGCTGGATCAACGCTTACAGCACCCCCCGCTACGCCACTCCACAGCACTTCGCATTCCGACCAAAATTGTGAACCAGCATGATCTTCATCATCGCCGAGAAAGGCATCGGAGCCGTGATGCGTCGAATCCGATTCGAAAACGGCCGAATCACTTTCCGGATGCGCCTCCGTGCCGACAATGGAACCGACACTGCGCACCGGCGACCAAGCGCGTGGATTTCTCAGCTGTGTCTCAAAGTGTTTGCCCGAAATTTCGGTGACCACTTCGGCAGCGGGCGCACTGCAGGCATGCGAAGCGGCATGCTCACGCACCGCTGCCGAAGCGCGTTTCTTGTGACGCTCATTCAAATTCAGGCTGCCAATGTTGGGTGGCGAATCTGTTGCGTATTTCCAAATGTCACCCTTGAGACGCGCCTGCGCCTGCGCCATGTGTGTGTTGCTGCCGCTGTTGTTTGATGCCGGACTGGCGGGCATATTTTCAATGGGCGCACATGTCTCCACAACAGCCCGCTCCTTATCTTTGCTATACAAATTGGAGAAGCTCTGATGCTTGGAACCCGGCGTTGAACCGCTGCCACTGCGACGCGATACAATCGACATGGAACTTGATGTGCGACTTATTTGCATGGAACACTGGATTTGACGCCATTGTTTGCCAGTCGGATCGGAGGCGGACACGCCGGAACGAAAGTAGAGCGCACGATCTGCCGTACCAACGGCGAATACTTGATCATTTGGTGCCACTGAGATGGCAGACATATTTACGATCAGCTCAACCCAGCCGCTGCCAATGGCCGCATCTTCACTTATGCCAGCCGCTTCGCCTTTGACGCCGCGTCTGAACCACACATGACTGTCATTGGTTAAACACCAAACGGAGTCGGTGCCCACTGAAACTTGCACAATTTTGAGTGTGCTTGCTGTGTCATTGCTGCCTGTTGGTGGTTTGACATCCAGCCATGCCTCGCCGGAGAGATTCTCACGTGTAACTTTGGTACGTACTATAGCGCGCCCGTTATAGAGTACAGCCCAAACGAGGCCAGTTGGGCCGACACTTATTTGGGTAAGCTCACAGCCGGCTGGTGTGGTAATTGTCGTCCAGCGTAGACCTTCTGGTGCGTTGGCGCTTACGCCTGTGCGAAACATGGCCTATTTGGGTGCGTACAAAGCGGTGATTGGTAAATTTTTTGCGTAATAAAGGTAAAAAATTACTCACCCTTCCATGCGCTGTAATAGCCCAAACGATCATTGTACCGTTTGGTGCATTTGGTACATTGGTGCCACCCACAGCTACGTCAATGAAAGGCTCTTGGGTGGGGTCTTTGTGCAATGGCGCAACGGCGAACCAGCTGTTCAGTGCACTATAGCGGCGAAAGCGTATCTGAAGATAAAAAATATTTTTTTTTATGCAAATTGCTTACAACCCTCTACTAAGGTCTAATAAAGCGACTAAGTTCTCACCCATTTCCTTCGCCGCACATACGAACCCCAGGAGTTTTTCACCGAATATGTAGCCGAAAAATCCAAAGCATACATCCAACCATCCTCACCCAATTGCTGCCCATTCATATCCAAATCTAAATGCCAATCGCCATCCCATTGCCAAGCCATCGATGGCAAACGTATCTTATCAATATTACGTTCCACATTGCCATCGGCGGATGAGAATTTATAACGATCGGTTGGCAGCAGCTTTTTCGAAAATCCTTCAATCGGTATCCAACGTTCATTCTCATAGGATTCCTCCTTGACACGTATGGGTACATCTAGACCAAAGACATATACATAAACTTGACGATCACCACCGATGGCCCACACAAAGTTTGGTACAGCGGCGATTTTCTTGAATTCCAAACCCAAATAGGGAAACTCACGCCAAGTGGAAGAATTGGTTGAGAGCGTGTAAACGCGACCTTCACTATTGTTGGCAAAGAGCAATGAGCTGGGCATGATGTGTGCTTGCTGTGATTGGTGGGTAGATGCTGAAAGTATTGAAGAGCTTCGTTTGAGTATAAAGATTTTAGAAGCAACGGATTTTCTAGAATCAGTTCTGGAGAAATGATATGCCAGTTTAGTGCTTTTTTCACCCAAAAAAACTTGCTCAGTTATTTACACGTGAATGCAAACTTTTGGTACAAAATCGATGCAAATTTGTTATACATACATATCTACGTATATATGTAGGTACGTAGACATGGCGTAGTATTTTTTAATATCTTAAGTAGGTACTTATTATGTAAATCAGCTATTCGAAAACAAATTGCTTTTATACTTAACTTTTAGCTTTAATTTTATACTTACCTTTTTTTACGTTAGGTGAAGTGCTTCTAGCGCTAGTGATTACACTCTTTTACCAATAACCACCTCTTCAACTTCTCATTATTGTTTACTTCCCATTAAAAATTAGTTAATTATATATCTTAGACAACAGTCTTAATTGTATTCAATTTAACTTCTACAAATTTTAAATACTTTGCCTGATTCACCGATTGATTTTTGGTTTCTGTTGGGTTAGCGAAAAAATTTGCAACAAAAAACCTCTTATCACCATTTATCAACCACTTTGCGTCGCTTCCACAAATCAGCTGTTTGGTTTCATTGTTTACATTTTACGAAAACGAAGAAAACGGAGGCGAAAGATGTGCAGAGTTGCACCGTTGAACGGTGCTGTGATGAATATGTTGTATCGAACTATTCGATTGCACTAGTTATTATGCGATACCTTTTTAAATTTTTATAAATACGATTCATTTAGTATTAGATCATAGATATTAAGGGTATTCATTTAAGAGTATAAGTTTATAAAGTGTAAATTTCTATCAGTTTACACACACTTACTACGTTTATACGGCAGAATTCGTGAACTCTTAATTTCATGAATTCGAAAATGGTCTCGTTTATACAGCATTTATGAACTCGTGAAATTCAGCTTTTTTAAAAAGTGGCAACATTCTAACGACATCAGCTGTCAAGGCAGATTTACCAGGTAGAGTCGGTGGAGAATTCCGAAACTACTTTTTTTATTTACAAAGGTAGAGTGTAATGTCAAAATCTAAGCGAATTCACATCATGGCCAATGGGAATGCGCGAGTCCTAAGCGAATTCAGAATTTAACCTCAGCGAAATATAATTTTGACATTACACTACCAATAATAATAACAGAATACATTGGACATTTCTGAATTCGCCAGCGAGCCTACCTGTTAAATCTGCCTTGACTGAATGAACAGCTGGTTGTTTGGCGTTGCCGGACTTGTACTTCATAATTTCATGAAATGATGGCGAAATTCATGGATAATTTTCGTGAACAATTAAATTCATGAAAATTCGTTTATGCATCGAAAATTCATGAAACGATTTCATGAATATGCCAACGTATAAACGTAGTAACTGTTATATGAACGCACCTAATAATTTTTTTTCGTAAACTTGTCATCAGCTGTGCTATTGTCAAAATTTATTTAAAACTATATCTACATATATTAAAGACATATATTAAAATATGCCAAAAATAAGTGAGAAATCCAAATTAAAACGACTTTACAAGGAAATTTTTGTAAATGACTTACTGATGCTAGAGGTTTCTGTTGCGCAAGGTTGCTTTTTTCGAGTTTACAGCGTTTACACACTGAAATGTGCGCGTAAATTTCTCAACCATGCGTAAATGATTTTCCATACAAAATTTGACAGTTCGTTTACAAACTTTATAAATTTACAAGTTTACACACTTTACGAGGCATATATAAGGTTAAATGAATACCCTTATTGTCCAAATAAAAATTGCTTCCTAGTGTAAAAGTATATAGCAACCCCTTTGCGCGGTGGAAACTCACTTAGTCACTATATTACCATGACCCCATCATGAAAAATGAAAAAGTATGCAATAAGACACTTGTATTTGTCATATACAACCTTTTTTAACACGCTTTTATTAGTTTCACCTGTATGTATGTATCTATGTATGTACGTATCTATGTATGTATGTATGTATGTATGTATGTATGTATGTAATTTCTAGCTGCTGTATAAATATATGCAACATATTTACTAATGAGATTAGGTTATAACCACCGCTATGTTCCACCAGATGGCGCGCGTGTATTTATATTTTTAAAATATTCACTTATGTATATTATTTAAATATTATCGTAAGGGACATTTATTCAACCACGCTCATAAAATATTGAGAGCGAATTTATCGTAAGGAACAAAACTGGAAATTTTTTTCAAGAAATAATATCACGTTCAGTATATTAATGAACTATCTAATCGCGTGTTCAATTTCATTTAAATATACCAATAAAAAACAGTAAAAAATACAAAAAAAAAATGCTCTCCTGTAAAATTAGCTTTTGTCCCTTACGATAAAGTCGCACAAAGGCGTCAATATGAAGGAAAATATATACTTGTATATATATGAAGGAAATTCTGTTAATCGGAAAATGGTACCTTAGACTGGGTTGGTCCCCATACGATATAAAAAAGTTGCAAAAGTCCGCCCCTATATTTGAAGGGAGCGTAAAGTTTGCCTGTTTTAGAAAATTCTACCTCGCAAAATTCTGCAAAATGTTAAAAAATCCTGCTAGGTAAAATCCTGGTTTTCCAAAATTTTGCTTTTCCAAAATCCTGGTTTTCCAAAATTCAGCTTTTGCTAATTCGGCTTGACAAATTCTGCTTTTAGATACTTACCCTTTAGATCAGGGCTGCTCAACGCTCTTGTATTGAAAGTACAAAGCTCAATACATCTACAAATTTTGTATACTTATGCACTGAAAAATTTTTTTTGCTCATTTAAATTTTTTTTATGAATTCCTATAAAATATTTGGGCAATTCACTGGCTATTGTAAAGTTGTATGTTGTAAAGGAAAATGTGCATAAGAACGCAGTACCTGTGAACAGACTCTCGTATGTGTTTTGTTGTATTTCGTTATTGTTTACAGTTTGTTGTTTACAAAAATTTGAATAAAAAAAATGCCAGGCGAAAGCGAAAAACAGTTATTAGATTTGTTAGCGGCGGATTCAAGTCCTAATTGATATATGATACACACGATGCAAGTAATTTGTTTTTTTTTTCGTCTCACCCCTTTCATATTTTTGTTTAAATTTTTTTTTAACAAACTGTCAGAATAAAAAACAAATCAAATAGCACACTCAATAAACATAGGCTGCCCAGTTGTATTGGTTGTATTGAAATTTGTATGAGAAAAATCAACCCTACTGATACACCTATTGTAAACCTTTACCAGTATACAACATTACAATACTTTACAACAGCTTGTGAATTGCCCAATTATTTTAGAATTTATTTTCAAATGGTAGTATCACATACATACAAATTTTTTTATTTTTTTTATGAAAATTTTTTGAATACTAATTTTTTACAGTGCTTTCATTTTTTTAAATTTTTTTTTCAATACACATTTGTTATTGTAAATTTCGATTTCTTACGGCAGTGCTCGAGCTCCTATACAAAGTGCCTTTGCTCTGCACATTCAGTATGAATCACAGGCACATAGGGCCTGTGTAAATCGGTAGCAAAGTTCCTTAGAATGGAAATTTTTGACAGATGTGAGGTGAATAAAATTTAACAACCCGGCAGGGCTAGTAAAAATTTGACAAGCAACTGAAAATTTTTGAAGTCTAACAAAGGGTTTGATACATACATACATAAGTAAAAAAAAGAAAAACAAAATATTAACATGGCGCCACTGGCAAAGAAATTTAAAAAAATACGGTAGATGTAAGCTAAAGAATAATATTATTATTATTGGAACTAATGCCTGAAGGCCTATTAAATGCAATGCTTTTAATTCAAATAAAATTGCAATCAGCAAAGGTAAGTATTTACTGAATATTCGCTGCATTTTCTTTTCTTTTAAATTGTAAACTCTTGAAGCTGTCAAAATTTTCCTACAGTAAAAAGTTACCGATTCGCACAGCAGAAATGGAAAATTATTACACCATAGTAAAAAGATATCTCACCATGGTAAATTGCTATCGATTTACACAGGCCCATACATATAAATTTTTTTTATATCTCAGTGCTTATGGCAGTGCAAAGAAAATTTTATTTTCATATTTGAAGTGAAAATATGTATCTGTGCCTATGATTCGGTGCAAAACAAAAACAATTGTGCTTTGAGTGCCTATGAGGTGAGAGCCCTGCTTTAGATAAACTTTCTGAACAACGAAATGAACCGACATACGCAGCGAAAATTATTCAAACTCATACATAGCGATTTGAGAAATCAGATAAACTTTATTCGTAATATGTTTTAATATATGTATGTGTGTATGTATGTAAATATTTTAGTCTGGTAAATTGAAATATTTTTTGCAACTCTCTTCAAATAATAGCTTAAACAGAATCAGCGTCGGACGAATTTTCGTCGGACGCGGCGTTCTGTCAAACGATTAAAATACACGGCAGTATGTGAGAATGAACAGAACGAAAACCGCCCGGCGAAAATTCGTCAGAATAGACTTATTTCTAATTTGGACGCTATCGCCTGTCAAATAAATTATTTGGAACTTGATAAAAACATGTAATAAAAGAAAAATATACTTTTTTTGATGTGGAAAAAAATTGAAAATAAGGACAGAAGAGAAGAGTCAATGGAAGAAGTAAGGAAACATCGTAATTATAAAAATATGCATATGGCAATTTCGCCTTGATTCTGTTTTACCGGGCGATATTCGCAAACAAATGTCATCGCCGCACCACGCGAAAACACGCCCGGCGATTGGTTCTGTTTAAAGCTTTACTTGGTTGACTTAATTCATTCCTTTTTTTAATAACTCTTCGTAGTTGCTTGTTTTTTTTAATTATGTTTCTTTTCTTTCTTCTTATTTCTCCATTTTCCCTTCTTTGTATTTGAGTTTTCGCATAAATAAGCTCCCTTTATAAATTTGATACGAGTTTATAAAATTGTGAGGTACACAGTGTTGTATTTAAATGTTATATAAACAATGTTAAAGTGGACATGAATTTTCTAACTTGGGATTCTGAGAAGCAGAATTTTAAATAATTAGGATTTTAAAAAAGCAGGATTTTAAAAAAAGAGGATTTTAAAAAAGCAGGATTTTAAAAAGCAGGATTTTGCTTTCGGGATTTTGCGAAAACAGGATTCGGTTACCAACCCAAATTTGAAGCTTATATTGAGAGGATTAAGGGTCAAACATTGTTTTTCTGATCCCGCGAAATTCTGCCGAAATTATTTTTTTTTTTTTTTGTATAGTAAACTTTTTTGTGTCCCTTAACCCTCTCATCATCGGACTTTTACAATTTTTTTTTTCGACCCTACCTATATTAAGCCGTGACGATTTGTATGGGGGCAATTAATTGATATGGTGCCATCGAAATTGGAATTTCTCCCAATTTTTCTGAGTAGAAAGAACTTCCACGACATTTGTCTAAAATTAATTTTTATGTTACGGAATTTGGTTTTCATCGACCAATGCAGATTTTTGAAAATCAAAATGGACAAAAAACGACAAAAAAAAAAATACTCAGGCCAATATGCACTACAAATTCAATCGCTTATGCTGAATACAAATGTGAAATCAGAATTAAAAGCGGATGATACGTTTTCGATATATAGCCTAATGCCGGTTGTAGCGGCTGAATGCTCAAAATTGCATATTTTCGCAATTATCGCTTGCTGTGTATAATTTATCTTAAATTTTCTTGCATATTATTAAAAGTTAACTAAATTCAATATACCCTCCTAGTAAAAATATTTTCAAATTAGAATTTATCTCTCGGTATAGGAGAACTATGTAGAATGCTCCCTTTTATCTTTAACCCAAAATCATGGTATGGGATCTCTATTTATAGTCATCCGATATCGCTGATTTTCGCTGACAGCACTTTGTGTACAATGCTTCAAATCCAAAATTTCAGAATTTTAGCTGCATAAATTGAAGAGTCATTCCATAAAACATAGACTTATGCTGCTTGAAAATTGACTTTTTGCTTCCAGTAGTGCCCCATGGCGTATGAGTAACCTTGAGTTTTGCTAGAATTGAAGCCCGTTGTATCTTCAAGTACATAAGTAAGATATCCAAGAGCTATCATTTTGATATACATATGTAACTACCTTTTACTTACAACACGTACGTAGTACTACGTACCTATTCATTTGATTTCTGTTTCTTTTGAAATTTGATTACCATTTTACACTAGACTTTCCTTTTAATTCTCTGCTCCATTTCTTCGAATTGCCATTGTGACCAATGCATATGTACATATGTACACGGAGAAAACTGTTGTGCATTATTTATGCACAAGCTGTTCATAACTATAAAATGTTTAAGAACATTTTTGAATATGCAACTTTGCGCATAAATTATGCATAATAATCATAAATTCTGCACAATGTATTAAAATTGTGCATAAGTTATACACAAAAATGTGCACAGTTTGTGAACATTGTTCATAGCTTAATTATTTGAAAATCAAACACAATTGATCATAATATGTGAACATTGGGCATAATATATGACTATAAGCACATTCTTTGTGTCAAGAGCGAAAATAGTTGAATTTAATATTGTATAGAAATATATAATTGTGCAAATTAAGAAAAGCAGAGGTAAGTATTGAGTTATTATCATATATTTATCACTGCAGTTATGACTAGGGAAGCTAAAAATATGCACGAAAAATTTCAAAATATGCATGCTAGTATGCCCGAAAAATAACTGAAATATGCTCGTAAATATGCACGAAAAAATGTCATTATATGCATATATACCTAAAAAATACCGGAAATATGCTCAAAAAATGTATGTATTTCATTTCAAGCTTACATTTTTATTTAAAGAATTTTGCAAAATAATAATAATATAAGAACTGAAACGTACAATTCACATTTTTCCCATTTAAAAAATTTGTTTTTAAATACTATAAAATACTTTAAATTAAGTAATTTTAGATTTGTATACATGAGATCTTTTTACAAAGCAAACGAAACTATTCTATTAATATTGCGCAGGGTTGCATTGAACTATCGTATGTTTTACTATATTTTCCAGTAAGAGTTTTTGGCGGTTTTCCGAGAAAAAGCTCTTGTATGGGAAAACGATTAATATTGACCGTGTAGCATCGAGTATTGATGGATCGCGATTCTGGATGGCAAAATAT
Source organism: Urophora cardui (assembly GCA_960531455.1). Taxonomy (NCBI): domain Eukaryota; kingdom Metazoa; phylum Arthropoda; class Insecta; order Diptera; family Tephritidae; genus Urophora; species Urophora cardui. Next base: position 40,707,205 of record OY482673.1, read on the forward strand.
TTAGAAATTTTGAAATCCGCGATCCGGAACGAAATATTGGCAATAAACGAATTGAAAGTGTGAAAAGGACGGAAGTAAAATATTTTAAACCTCAGATCGAGAAAAATATCGCAATATTCATATTGAACGTGTAGCACTAGTCTGCGATTGATCAGCATACAAGGTGGTTAACCGGTGGTTATTTTGACGTAAATTGTATGGCGAGCTGTCAAATAAATTGCTTAACCGGGAGAAATCCTCCGGTTACTGTGTAACCTAAATCAAACGCACGCCGTCAATTTACTGTCAAAAATTTCTCATGCCCATACAACTTGTATGGGAGTAACCGAAATTGAACGGCGTGCGTAAAAAGCAAATTCGACGCCCAATTTTTGTTTTGCGTGACAGTTGAAATTAAGCATTGTGGGTGATTGTTTGCAAAAAAATTGACACTTACTTTTGATATCGTGTCTGTTAGGTACATATTCCACAAAATAACAAGATTTTCTCTGATTTTCTGTATTTTTCTATTTCTTTATCTGAACACGCACGCAAGTCAATTTCGGTTCAACGCATATGAAAAATTTGCGTGCGTGCGTTAAATTGACGACTTGCGTTTGATTTAGGTTACACAGTTAAGCACTTAACCGGAGATGGTGAAACCGTGTGTTTAGTGTTTATCGTGGTGAATTTTTATAAGGAAAAATGCTCCGCTCCGGGGCCCAGATCAATAGTTAAATAGCCTTGTTTGTACGCATACGCAACTATCTAAACCACAGATAAGATGTTGCCAGCTTAATATTTTTTGATATTGCTCGATTAAGTGCCAAAATATACCAAAATAAGCACGAAATGCATTTTGACCGTAAATATGCATTTTAGGTCTAAATATGCATTTGCATATTTTTAGCTTCCCTAGTTATGACATTTAACGATGGCTTTTTTAATAACGAAATAGTGTACATACATTGAAATGCTCAATATGGAAAACGCCGCAGGTCAACAAAGCATTGAATATATGGTATTAATTTATATTTAATTTCAATTTAATTTTTTTAACAAATGCCAAAATAACTATCGACTTCTTCAAGGCCATGACAGAAGCTGACATTAAAGAGATTTTTAATGATGAAATTGGCACTCACATAAAGTTTCGTTGCCTAGTCAATGAGTGGCGACTTTCAAATGTGAGAAAACAAATTTTATATGTAAGTATTTATATGAAAAATTGCACTTTACAAGGTCTTGTAGACATCGCAACCTAATTATTCCTAAGTATTCATTTCTGGCATCTTCGAGGCTATTTTTCGTTAATGCAGTGAGGCTTTGGAACTCCATTCCTGACTCAATTAAGTCAATGATAAATCGGGGAAATTACAGGAAGAAAATACTTAATTATTTTGCGGGCACGTGATGGTTGTGATTGACAATTGCATAGCTTTCATGTCTTGCTTTTCCCTCCTATTCTGTTCTATTTTATTTTCTTTTCTTTTATCTTTTACTACTTTTCCTTATATATACATATATGTACATTCCGTATACATACATATGTGCTTAATCAAATGTTCTCTCCTTATTAATATAATTTTTTGCACTATATGTACTATATTTAGATTAAGAATTCCTTAGGTATAAGAAAACTTAGATTTATAAGAAAACCAATTGTATTTTTCCACTTTGTCACTGTATTGTAAAAGACCTCGTAGTCTTAAAATACAACCTCTTTTTAAATAAATAAATAAATAAATAAATAAATAAATAAATATAGTATAATATATCGAATTTTTTTAATCGCAGAAATTGGCCCCAATTTCAACATGTTGTGGCAAACATTCAGACCAAACTTCAGCTAGTGGCTCAATCAGTCAGTCGGACTCGATTTCTTCATTTTCAGAGTCGAGTAGCTCTACATACAAATTTGTATAACACTTTTCTTCTCTCACGAATATCAGATATATAACAAATTGTTAATATTTCAGAGTTCACATAATTTCTTGGATTCCGCAATTGGAATAAAAATTTGCGCTAATTACAACGCAAACAATTGTATTTTAATATGTATATACATATATAATATTAGTTAGTCAGCAATTCTACTTTGAAATAAAGACATTTGAAAATAAAATTAAATTTTGTTTCTTTATATTTGGCAGGAGGTGTAAATAATTGTTCCTATTTGTTCACAATCTATGAAAATCTTGTTCATAACCTATGCCCGAGCAACTGGGCTTTCCCATTTGTTCACAATCTATGAAAATGTCGTTCATAATCTATGCCCAGTTGTTCATAAAACATGCTCATAGTGCTGGACTTAAGTTATGAGCAATTGTGCATAGATTATGAACAACTGTTCTTGGTAATTTTTCGTGAACAATTTGTACATAAGTTGTACCCATACCGCATAATTTCTGCACACAATTCTCTCCGTGTTGCTAATATTTCCGACAATTTACGGCCTATAAAATGGCAAACAAAGGAACAGGCAGGGCCGTAGCCAGGAATTTATTTCGTGGGGGGTTTCATCATTGTGGATTTTTTTTTTGTTTTTTTTTTGAGAAAAATATATAACCTATTTCGTACACTAAATAAAAATAATAAAAAAAAAAAATTCTGGTTTCTAAAGTGCTATTTAGAAGAAATTTTTTTTACGAAACTTTTGATTTTCAAATTACGATTTTTATAAGAAGTTTTAAAAATCTGGAAACTTTTATTCATTTAAAAATTAGACTGTTCTATTACAAACACGATGAATACTTTATTTTTGGTGATTTTATCCAAGTGAAAAAAAATAATATTTTATGGACGAAAAACTCGGTTAGATTACCCAGCTTTTTTCAGCTGTAAAAGTCCGCCTCAAGATTTTTAGCTTATGTTGAGACTCTAACTTGCTTTTTTTGCAACTTTGTTATTTGACATCCGATTTTTAAAATTGATAGATATGTCATTATTTTAGTCTTTTGAGCAGGGTTTGAAATTATTTTCAACTTCTTTTTTCATTTCCATTGAATTTCATTTTCATTTGAAAATTAAAAAATTAACAGCGCAGCAGAAGTATAAAAAATAAAAGTTCTACTGTACTGCAACTGCGCAGCCTTAAGTTTCAAAAAATTATAGTCGACTGTTGCTGTATTGTGGAAATTTGTACAGCACAGCAAAGGGCAAACATAATTTCGAGTTTTTACAGCACTGTTGTTATTGTTTTTTTTTAAATTATTGGGAACACAATCGAAATTGTAATGTACAAAAAAAAAACAATTTTAAAAAGCCGCACTTAAAACTAAAATTCTGTTTATCTCTGCTTTACTGTCGACTGATCTGTTTGAAATTACACAGTAAAGCAACAGCACAAAAAACAAACAAATATGTTCGACTGTTCTGTGCTTCGACTTAAGATATCTCAAAAATTATGATAACTTTCGCAAAACAGCAACAGCTTATTTTTGAGACTGTTGGTGTTATGCTGGCAAACAGTGCTTGGGAAGCTTTATATTTCCTCCTAATGTCCTTTTATCTGCGAAGTCGTTTTCATATAGTTGGGTCACCTAGCCGAGCTTTTCGACCATAAAACATCCTTTTTGTTTCACTTGAAAAAAATCGCCAAAAAAAAAGTATTTATCGCATCTTTTTAATATTACGCTTAAAATGTTTGCAATAAAACAGAATAATTTTAAAAAGAATAAAACTTTCCTGATTTTTACAACTTCTTATAAAAACCCCAATAAAAACCAATATTTTTCAATAATCGCAAAAAATCAAAAAATGGTGACTTTCCAAAGTTAGTATTGAAAATATGTAGGTGAAATCGGACTACATATAACAACGCACACATCCCATATATGGGATCTTTCGAAAAACACACAAAATATTATAATTCAGAAACTAATATAACCCGAGTAATGAATTTTCAGCCATGACTTTATGAAGTTATAAGGAAATACGCTAAAATTTTAGAAATGTAACATAATTTAATTTATAAGTGGTATATCGTTAGAAGCGTACTTTAATTATCTTTCGAACGGAGTAGATACGGTTTGCGGGTGTTTGTAACTTCAGCGAAAAGAATTTTTGATTGAAGTTGTAACCAAAAAAACTCAAAATTACGTTATCTCAAAACCCTAACCATAAGAAAATGGTTTTGACCTCAGCAGGTTCATACCAGCCCTCCCCTATACCTGAAATTCTTGGTATTTTCTCAAATAAATTATTTGTAAACTTGTGTTTTCAACATATAGCTTTGAATATGATAGAAGTAAAATTTATCTACCAGAATTCCCCCCCCCCCCTAAATACGGCCTTGCTCTTAGGTTACACTTCATTTCCGTACAAAGCAGCAATAAACGCAACTAATTGAAATGCTAAATCGATTGCATAAAAAGGCAATTAAAGGACCGATTGTTTGGGCCATTAAATTACACTGTTTTGTAGGTGTTGATGGCTAAACTGCAATATGCAGAATGGGTTTCGGATCATGCAACAGCTAAGGGTTTTTGCTTATGAAAAAGCATTAGAGTTGTTTGCTTCAAAAAAAAAAAAAAAAAAAAAAATGTCATAAAAGCAGCACCTCAAAATTAATGAAATTGAAAAGTGTTAATTAATGCAACCATAAACCAAAGTGAAAATGAAATGCGCCGTAAGTGCTTTTAAAGTCAATATCACGAATTTTGAAATATGGAAAAGAGTTCGTATTAAAGATTCGCGCAATTTAGTTACGAATTTAATAATCATGTTACTATGTATTTACATATATTGCCTTGAAAGGCTTGGGAATTTGGGCATTGATTATTTGATTGACGTATGTATGTATGTACGCATACGCATGTAGTACTTATGTACATACCCAGTTGGAAAAGGTAATGTATGATAATCTATAAATGGATATAAAGGCCATAGGATCTATACATTCCAGAATGCATGATTTTTTTCATTGTGATGTCCTAGGAAAGTCATGCATCCACTTTTCCCTGCCAAGGTAAGGCAAAAAGGAACGTTTGGATGAGAATCACTCTTGTCGTGATATCAGTGTCGGTTTATTTTCTCACTTAAAAATGAAAAATCCTCCGATTTCCAATTACAAATATGTAACATCACTCCAGTTCAAACCACAGTCCGAGCAAAACACCAAAACAACTTTTCTAATTATTAAAAGTCCAATTATTGGGTTTTTTAAGAGCAGCGGTCAGCTCTCGGCAGTGGGCTGCATACCCTTCGAGTGTATTTCTGCTATGAAAAAGCTTCTCACAAAAAATGCATTCGCCGTTCGGAGCCGGCATAAAACTGTAGGTCCACCCAATTAGTAGGAAAAACAAAAAGGAGCACACTTCGAATTAGGAGAGAAGCTCGGCCATAAAACTCATCAGAGTAATAATAGCGCAATTGTATTATATTATATTATATTGTTCGAAGTAGACTCTGTGAATTGTTGTCGTCATTGTAAAAAGCAAAACTAGAGAAAACCTGATTCTCCTAATTGTTTTTTTTTTTTTTGCTAGATTCAATGTTATAGCTGGGATCCGATAACTGACCTCATCGCTTATCTTGGGTTGCATGCTAGAGTGAATCCGATTTCCTATAACACTGGTCGACAAGTTTTTGTTACAGAAATAAAATTCTACTTTTGTGAAGGATTTTGGTGTGCTGAATCCGAATCTGAAGTCAGATTTTCTGTAATACGTACAGTTTTTTAGATATTCACGCCCAAAGGGCGAAAAACACGTTTTTTGGCTATATTCCTCCTCAATATCTTTTAAAATACTTACTTCTTTTAAAAATTCATTAAAGTTATTGAAAGCGCGGACATTTTTCTTGAAGAAAACGTTTTAATATTTCAGATATCTTTCTTGTAACTTGCAATATTGCATATTAAGCTTCATTAGTTTTGCAATATTTTCTCCATACAAAATTAATTAAAAATTTTGAAGCACGCTTTTAGGCAGTTTATTATATTATGGACGTATGGAAGTGGCTTCGTAAAAAAATAGTTCTGCTGAGCAACTAAAAAATTTGATTGCGCCTATAACATGCTACAAATGCTGCCATTGATTTCGACGAAAAATACCTTATTGTACAAAAACATATATTTCTATATACGTAAATTAGATATCCGAAAAATTAAAACGTTGTCTTCAAGAGAAATGGCCGAGCTTTCAATAGCTTTATTCAATTTTTAAAATAAGTAAGTAATTTAAAAGATATTGAAGAGTGAATATCGTCAAAAAACGCGTTTTTCGCCTCTTTGGGCATGAATATCTCAAAAACTGTACGTATTACCGAAAATCTGACTTCAGATTAGGATTCAGCGCACCGAAATCCTTCAGAAAAGTAGAATTTTATTTCTGTAACAAAAATTTGTTGAAATTTTGTCGACCAGTGTAAGTTGGCAGCCACACAACATAGAGTTTAGATGAACACATCTATTCCGGTTTACGATCCACTTTCATCGGAGGTGAATCGGATCAAATGGCATTCTGCAATTCGATTGACGTCCGATGAACGTCAGATTTTTTCGAAGTTCGGAAATCGGCATTCTGGTTCACGATGGATCGGATTTTTGACAGTTTATCGGAGCGATTCTTTCCGTCAGCTTTTGTGTGTCGGAGGCAATAGAAATTTCGATTATTTTTCGAAATATTACCAATTTAATGTAATTAAACTATGATTTTTAAATTTATGCAACATTATTATACAAAACGGGTTTGGTTTAGCTATGCTACTGGCCTTTTCTTTGCAAAATAAGTGAACAAAAGGAATCTGCTTTAGTACAATAGACTGAATAGAGGGAAATAAGTACAAGGAGTTTCAACGTATTGAACTTTTATTTAATAATAAAATTTATTATCCTTTTTAGCAATATGTATATATTATTGTTTAATAAAAGCTTCTGAAAATAATTTTAATTGTGTATTATTACTACGATCATGTAATATGAGTGGGTAGCGCAACTTGGGCATAATTTCTGTGCCAAGATGTACTCCTTTAAGCATTTTTGCCTGACTGTGTCTTTTTCAGATTTAAAATATCGCCTTGCAACATGATTTACAAACATTTGCACGAGAAACTAACAAATCGAAGAAACGTGCTCACTTTCTATATCCATTCATGCTCAACGCGTCCTGGCGAGTCACAAAATTATAGGCCCGTCACATAGCATACGTCAATCCGTCTACGTCGACGTATGTGACTGACAGTTCAGTAAACTGTGGGCATTTAAATGCACATCGGTACAAGTACGACGGATCCGTCGCCGCAACGTACCAAAGTTGCCTAACACTCAACTTTTGGCATACGTCAATCCGTCGCTATGTCAGCTGATTGCTTTTGATTGTTAACCTTTAGCTACTCTTGAATTTTACTTTTTTTGCAATTTGCTTTTCGAGTTTTTTCTCATTTGTAAAACATTCCTCCATAAAACCAAAATGGTCAATAATTATCAGGAGATGTGAAGTTACTGGAAACTGAATTTCAAGAGGGCAACTTAAAAGAGAAATTACAAAATATTCTAAAGAGTTAAATTTTTGCCACCACCTCTGTAGTTAAAGGTTAATCAAACAGCTGATTTATGTATATCCGTCAACGTTTCCTATGTGCCGACCTCTCCGTCAAGTACGTGAGCTGTCAGTCACATACGTCGACGTAGACGGATTGACGTATGCTATGTGTCGGGGCTATTACTGCTACACGATATGTACATATTCATGATTTGATTGATCGCAACCTGGATCTCAAATATGCTTTTATGTTTTGCGATCCATAAAAACTTGTTGATATGCGACCAGTGTGGAGCGTCATCCATACATTGCATCAGTATAACATATCACTATATATAGTGTAAAACAAACCAATTGCAAGAGGTTTTCGCATGAAACTTTGTTGGAATAAGTTGTAAATGTTATTTTCACTAAAGTTGGTATTTTCATTGCCCTTGAGTTCATGGAGTCCAGTTTTTATACTCAGCTGTACTAGTACACAGAGTATTATAGTTTTGATTTCATAACGGTGGATTGTAACAGAATGAAATAATCGAGATAGGTATGGACTTATATATATCAAAATGATCAGGGTGAAAAGAGAAATCGATTGAGCCATGTCCGTCCGTCCGTCCGTCCGTACGCACTCTAACTCGCGCAAAAATTGAGATATTTTGATGCAATTTGAAATGCAAGTTGGTATCGAGACTGGGACGGTTGGTATTGAAAATGGGCGAAATCGGACCATTACCACGCCCACTTTTCCTATATAGAAAAAATCGGAAATTTGTTATCTCAGTAACTAATATAGCTGGAACGATGAAATTTTACCCACGTGTTGAGCTCAGGCCCCTATGAAGAAATTTGATGTAATTTTGGAAAATGGGCGGTGCCACGCCCACTTATTACGGGTCAAACATGGAAAGTTTTATATGTCATAACTCAGAAACCGTTGAAGATATATCGATGAAATTTGGTATGCGTGATTTAATTACTTAGGCAAACGTTTGGATGGAAAATTGTTAAAATCGGTTGACGGCCACGCCCACTTTTATATATGTGTATTATAAAGTGACCTAATAAAAACATTTTAAGCGATATCTCTGTCAAATATAAAGATATATCATTGAAATTTTATGGTAGCAGTCTAACTATGGACATAAAACATAAAAATTTTGGAAAATGGGCGGTGCCACGCCCACTTATTAAGGGGCAAACATTGAAAGTTTTATGAGTCATAACTCAGAAACCATTGAAGATATATCGATGAAATTTGGTATGCGTGATATACTTACTTAGGCAAATGTTTGGACTAAAAATTTTTTAAATCGGTTGACGACCACGCCCACTTTTGTATATGGGTATTATAAAGTGGCCCAATAAAAGCATTTTAAGCTATATCTCTGTCAAATATAAAGATATATCATTGAAATTTTATGGCAGGAGTCCAACTGCGGACATAAAACTAAAAACACAAACATTTTGGAAAATGGGCGTGGCACCACCTCTTTTTAGAAGCAGGAATATACGAGATTTCTGAGCCCATAACTCGACAAACAATTGAGATATTATGACGAAACTTGGTTTATACACTTTTATAACTTGTGTTAATAGACACGCAAAAATTTATTGAAATCGGTTTATGACCACGCCTACTTTTTAACAAAGATATTTCTGGAACACCCTTTAGGAATTTGTAACGTGACATCTTTGTAACTAGAAGTCATAAAGGAATGAAATTTTGCACAAAGACTAGTATTCATATGCTTAGCTGAATAACTGATAAAAATGTTGAAAATGGGCGTGGCTACGCCCACTTTATACAGCACTCTCTTTATATACCGTGTTTCATTCAAACGCAAACAAACAATGAAAGCATACAGCTGAGTATCTAATGTTCGATTCCACTCGAACTTAGGCTTCCTTACTTGTTTTCATTATTTTTAAATTACTAATAGTTAAAGTGCGAATCGCAATAATGTACCACTAGTGTTAAGGGAAAGTTTGTATATAATGAACCACGATCCTATCGCAGATCATAAAAAAGTCGCTCCCGCCGACGATTATAGCGCAAGAGATATTCCTTGTTAAAGCAATGTGTGTGTAGAAGACTTCTTTGTGTCACCGGCCTTTGGGCGCGCTATAAAAAAACCTCAGCCGGCAGAATTCTCCTTTTGGAGAACTTTAATATAATATTATAATTTAATAATAGTTGAAAGCGTTAAAGGTAGATGAATTATCATCCAAAGAATATTTCCTGAAAGTTTCACTGAAAAATTCGCAGTAGTTTGTAAATAAATAACATTGGTTCATTCTATCCAAGCTTAGCCGGTGTTAATTTCCGAATTACATGGTATTATCGCATGAAACTTGGTGACAGTTTTCTATAAATGCCGTATTCACATATGTTGGCACTTTTTTTTTTATAATAGAAAGCAATATTTTAAAAAATTGAATTAAAATTAATGTCCAAATTCCTTTGTTCTTCCATTTATTTTTCCAATAAAAAAGCTGCTGCAGCAATGGAATCCATTTTTTAACCATTTAATATATTCTTTCTGAAAATTTAATCTAAAACTTACTGAAAATATAAATTTGCTGTCAAAAATACAAATGTGCTGTCAAATAATACATATTATTTCGCCTAAACGCTATCTAACACTGATTCGAACATAGTTTAACACTTAAGCCGGAATTACAATAGCGCTGTGGCTGTGGCAGCGACTGTTTTTCGAAATCAGCTGATTTTTAGAAACTACGGTTTGTAATGAAGCGGCACATAATACAGCAGAGGCAGCTGGCAGCACCGCTCCGTTTAGCCCAAATTCTAAATTCGCTGCCGCTGCCTTGAATCGCAGCCAACTTCAAAGTGTTGATGTGAACTTATGTCTGTTTCCGTACTATCCAATGTAATATATTTTTTACTAATTTTGTGTTTCCGTACTTTGATGCCAGCAAAGCGGGAGAGAATTTAATTTTTACTTAATTAATTTCCACTAGCAAATATTGCTGGCGGGATGCAAAAGCAAAGAAGAAGAAAGAGCAGAGGAAAAAATGGAACAAGATTGATTATTTTAATTGAAAAAAGTGGACATGAAAATGGTAAGTAAATTTATGTCACCACGTGTCCAAGGTAAAAGGAAACAGACCTAATATATAAAGAAGTCACTGCCAAATACTGCGAACGCTCTATTGTGTTTGGTCTGGCAGTCACTGCTCATATTAGACGCATCAGCTGATTCCGAAAACCGTCGCTGCCCGCTGCCACATCGCTGATGTAATTTGGGCTTTAACAACACTTATGTTCGAAACGTCGTAAACCAGAATACCAATTTTCGTTTTGTCGTAGCAGTCGGCGCCGCCGCGATCGGAGTTCCGAGGGATTGTAGAATAGCTGTGGAAATCATAGTTTTTTTTTTGGAATACATACTAGGGGCATTTCAGTTATTACATCTGGGTCTGGGTTAAGATAAATTTTTACTGAAACAATCCGGCTCATAATGAAAATTGGCTGCACTTGAAAAGAACTAAAAAGAAGAAGAAACATATACAACATATACCCAGCAGTAAAAATCTGAAATGAATCCTTTATGAATCACAGGTGAAATTCATCATGAGGAGGCATCAGTGAATGCTTTCCTATAAAGGCTCCTGAATTTTTTCAAATAAATGGTTTGCTTTCCTCATGCCTATATGACTCAGTTCGGAGCCGGCATAAAACTGTCCAATGGTAGGAAAAACAAAAGGAGCACACCTCGAATTGGGAGAGAAGCTCGGCGTACGTTGAAAAGAGACAAATACTCCATCAAAAACAATTTGATTGACTTTAAACTTCAAACTAAATGAAAATAACTATTTCAAAAATTATTTTTTTGGAAATTTGAATTTAAATTACTGAAATAAATTATGAAACTCAAATGGCGGGATAGCTATGTATTCCATGTTATAAGGAGAAGCCAGTGCGCAGTATAATTTTTCTTCCGGACTTCTTCTTTCCCCTTACGGCCAAAGCAGAAGCTTACAAGAGGCAAATTTGAAATTTGTATTTCCATATATTTTTTCTTAATTTAATTTGTATTTCCATATATTTTTTATTTTAAATATAATTTGTTTTATAGTTGTCAAATTGAAAAAAATTTGTCAGAAAAGCTGCCAAATGTCAAAAAACCTACCGAAATACAAGCTGGCTCATGGGTTTTTAACCGCCTAGATGGTATTTCGTTTGGTTTTTTCAATATAGCTTGCACCAACGCAAAACGATAGTGATGAATATTCAACAAAGAATGATCAATGATCATTTAGCAGTGAAACAAATTTACTGCAGGGTATATGTATATATATGTATACATACACAAATGTCACTTTTCAGTTCTGCCAAATCAAAAAAGCACTGTGCTGCCAAATCAGCACGGAAAAAACAAATCGAACAGGGCGGATCAGAAATTGAACCAGCAATTTATCTGGTTTAATCGAGCTGAAATCTTTGTTGTTGCATTTACATGCAAAAATTTTTATCTGGGTTAGGATCACCGTATGTGAAACACGGCTACTATAATGCAAATTTTTCGTACATCTTTTCATGCGTCCGCAAGGTCATGCATGACCCCCTTTCCAACTGGGTATGTTCACTTTTTTCTAATAACGAAAATTGTAGCGGTGAACTTCCGTTTTTCTTAATAAATCATAACAAATCATGAATAATGCTGGCGAACGTCATTACCATATACCTACTGTATAATATATGTACAAAAGTATGTATTATGTAATTGCTTATACATACATATTAACTCTAATTTTGTGTTGTTATTGTACGCCTCACCTTGAAAAAGGCCATTCAACCTGGATAGCTCTAGTTAAAAAGGCAGCCATATTTATTATTTCACCATTTGCGTTTACGGCTAATTAGAAAATGCCCCAAAAGTGGTGGGTCTAATGATTGTCGGTTAAGAAAAGCAAAGTAATGAGGTAGAGCCAATTTGAAGGCTGTTTATTTTTGACGAGCGTAATTCTGAGTTGATTTCACTTGCAAGCGGTACCTAGCTTTTTTTGGTTTCGTTGTGTCATACAACTAATTATTCTATGTCCGGCGAGCGTAAGAGGCTTGCCAAAATGAGCTGTACTACATAAATAAATGACTTTGCAAACTTGCCTTTTCATTAGTTTTATTACGTATGTATGTACATAGTTTTATGTAAGTATGTATGTATGTATATGTTAAGCATACGTAATAAAATGACTGGCATTCGAAATTTTCAATTAGCTTTTCTCACCGTAGCACTTAAAAAATTTGATTTTCTCTACTTCCGCTTGCAAAAAGTTATTTCCTATGAGGCACTTTAGTCGTCGCTATAATTAGTAATGAGTTTCCTATGTGTTTAGGCGTAAAGTTAAAAAAAGGTGTGTGGCTAACCTTGGTTGGTTATATCGAATGGTTTAACGGTCGTCGTGGCGTGGTGAGCAAGAGGATATAGTGTGTAGAATTACTTAGGTAGACTTGCATAAATGTGTTTCAAGCGTCGTTAGTATAAAGTTTAGGGCAGGTTTCGGATTTGCCTCATTTTGGCTCTTCACTCACACACGCCTCACTCATGAGCAGCCTTGGGCATCACTACACTCAAGCCATTACTAAAAAATTAGTGTGTGTTGGTGCGCCTACTGTAGGATAAAGTGAAAAATTACTAAAAATAATCAGTCTGCATCACTGTAGACCTGTAGGCAAGGTTAGGTGAAAAAGAAAAAATGACGGAACCCATTTAGGTGAATATAGCGGACAGTAGCAGCACAGAGTTGCATTTGAATTGCTCTAAAAAACTTTCGAGCTTGGAAACAAAACAAAACTAACTTTTAACTTCAGCTATCCTTCGTTGATCACTTAAAAACACTTTCCCAATCTGTTTTAAAGAGTGCACTTTGATATAATTATTTATTATACAACTCTACCACGATCTTAAAATATTTTTTTCACATATTTTCGCTGCGCCGGCAACCCTTTTCTGTCAATGGAACCAATTTTGGTGAATTTCCCAAAATCCCATCTCAAAGCTTGCCTACAGTTCTACAGTGGTCTGCATGCAGATGTTGAGCGAGCAGGGTCATGCGCGCACGCTTCGCGAAATTATGAAACAACGTACGTATACACATACTTATGTGTTTGTGTACCCACGTTATATGCAAACTTCTCGTAGATTTGCTTGTTGTTTGGCATCTGCAAATAGAATAAAAGAATTTCAAGCGACGATCACCTAGCGACCACTTGCTTTCACGCCAGTCCACTGTAGACCTGTAGGCAAGGTTAGGTGAAAAAGAAAAAATGATTGTCCTTTCTGGAGGTGAATATAGCGGACATTACAGCACACCACACATCAGAGTTGCATATCAGTTGCTCTAAAAAACTTTAGAACTTGAAAACAAAAAAAACAAGAAAACTGTCATATTTGTAATAAAGTAGTGAGGTCAAGGAGCATTTTCTAATTATGCAGATGAATACACATATGTTTTTTTCTATATTATTAAAATATACCACCATTCTACCACGACCTTAAAATATTTATCTCACATATTTTCGCTGTGCTGGCAACCCTCTTCTGTCGATGTTCATTTGGGAGGTGAATTTCCCAAAATCCCATCTCAAAGCTTGCCTACAGTTCTACAGTGCGCCAGTCGAAGGCAAACTGATTATTTTTCCTAAGCGACGATCGCCAAGTCTCATCGTAAGCGCTCGTTTTACGCTTTTTATTTGTCTGTAGTAGTGACAATCGGTGTGTATACGTACACGGGCGCTTACTCTCATTTAGCAGGTGCTAAGGTTTTTCCCAAGGCTGCTCATGAGCAAGCATGGGCACCACAAGCGAACAAGCAGAGAGCGTGAGCATGTAGTAGTGTGCTTAAAATTGCGCAGTGAGGCAAAATTCAAAAATTTTTCGTAACTTCGTGTGTTGATGAAAATTTAATTATATCAGATTTTATAGCATGAAAATAGAGGTTATATTAGAAATAGGTATGTTTGTAGATATAAATTTAATAAAAAATAAATGTTGATTTATTTCGATTCACATTCGAATTAATTGCAATTTCAATATAAAGGCATAAAAAATTAACCCATTTTCAATTTTAAAGAGTTGAAAATGGCATAAAAAATAATACTTCATTTGATTTCAAATGGCTCTATTTAACACTATTGAGAATATTTAAAATAAAAAAAATAATCAATTTCCCAACCAATCTTAAACATTTAAAAAAAATTTCATACATCAGTCGCCCACTGTTGTTACGGACAAAAAAAGGCATCAACCTGCTTCCATCACTGTTAAAGGCGAACTGAATCGTATCCTCGCTGAAATAATTATGCTCTGCATTTGTGTACGTATACATTTTTTTTACGCTCGCAGCACAAAGAGCTCTCTTTGCCCATGTCCGCTCATGAGGTTGCAGCTGAATGAGTATTCTCTGAGTGTGCAAACAACAGAGGCCACCCAATAGCGCGAGCGCTCTGCATGAGTGGCAGCAGAGTGCGCAGCCAAGAGGAGGCTAGCCAGCAGCGCTGCCTCTCCTCAGCTGCGCCCTCATATGTTACTCTGAGTGAGTGAGGAACATGAGCGAGGCCGAAATGAGCACGTAAATCTAGCATTAATTTTGCGTATTGAATTTCAGATCCACGGCGTT
Organism: Urophora cardui; assembly: GCA_960531455.1. Classification (NCBI taxonomy): domain Eukaryota; kingdom Metazoa; phylum Arthropoda; class Insecta; order Diptera; family Tephritidae; genus Urophora; species Urophora cardui. Next base: position 40,722,309 of record OY482673.1, read on the forward strand.
CATTTAGGCTTATTCATTTTTTATAAATCCAAATTTGAAATAAATTAAAAAAAAAAAATAAAAATGTGGTTGTTGGATGAAATTAGCACATAAACCTATCATTTATTTTTGCATATTGAATTTTCGATCCGATGAGGGGGGAGGGGTCCAGCTTCACGTATTCTAATGTATGCATTATTGACTGATTTTCTGCGCAGCGTCATCACTCACTCACACGCTCACACGCACACACGCATTACACAGAAGAAGAGGAAACCTGCAGTGGCTCATCTCACACGCAGCGTGAGTTGTTCATCCCTAGATCACTAATGCTGTGGTTATGGTACCAATCAACATTGCCAATCAAAATCGGAAACATTTCGTGATTGGTGAGAGGTGGTTATGCTTGCATTGATGATTGGAGCGCACATACACAACATAACACATGATTATTACTGAACACATACACAAAATAACACATTATTACCCCCGAAACCTCGACTGCTGGCTGCCTGTTTCACACAGCAGATTTGCTGGATGTGAGAGTCCGAAAATTCTCTCACCGTCGGAGTGCTCGGTGCTCGACCAGCAAGATTGTAACCATAACCAGGCCCTTATTCAAAATGAGTGAAGAAACAAACAAAACTCTCACTCTGAACAAAAGAACAAATCTCTCTGGTGAGTGAGAAACGCAAACGGTTACTCATCATCATGCCGTGAGGATGAGATTCCTCACGCACTCACTTATACTCTGAGTTTCTTCCTACCCTGGTTTAGGGTTTGTAAAGCCTCTTAAAGACTTAAGAATTAAAGAGCGCAAAGAAACGAATATACATATTTCATATGAGATGTGTGTATAAATTCAGAATAAGTTATGCAATTTTGTTTGGCGCTTTTTACGCTTTTATAACATAAACGAGACTGTAATGAAATACTTAAAAATTAAATATGAATGTAATAAATGTATGTACATAATTTCATGTTAAATGTTGTTGTTTGTAAATTGTGCAATGTTCTCTAATGACTCGGTCATAAAAACCTTTAATACATAATAGCCAAAATTGAATATAATAGGTTATTATGAGTTTAATGAGCAATTTTGTCTGGTTTTTGATATGTTTACATTCTTAATTATGTATATTCATACAGGCAGTACCCAAAATGTGGCCGCTGTGGTGCAGTGGGTAGAGTGCTCGCCTGCTATACCAGAGGTCTCGGGTTCAAACCACGGTCCGAGCAAAACACCAAAAATTTTTCTAATTAGTAAAAATCCAATTATTGGATTTTTTAAGAGCAGTGGTCACCTCTCGGCAGTGGGGCGGCATACCCTCCGAGTGTATTTCTGCCATGAAAAAGCTTCTCACAAAAAATGCACTCGCCGTTCGGAGCCGGCATAAAACTGTAGGTCCACCCAATTAGTAGGAAAAACAAAAAGGAGCACACCTCGAATTGGGAGAGAAGCTCGGCCATAAAACTCGTCAGAGTTATAATAGCGCCATTGTATTATTATAGTACCCAAAATACTTTTACATATTTACATACTTATGTCTGTATTTATGTATGCACGTAACACAGTATTGGCACAGTCAGGCACGTAGCCAGGGGGGGGGGGGCTCGGGGGGCTCAAGCCCCCCCCCGAAATTCGAAGGAAGTATTTTTTTTTGTAATTTCCTCAACTCGCGTCTCACAAATTCGAATGTCAAGCATGGCGAAAGCGGGTTTGGATTTTCTTTAAAAAATTTAGCTCTTTCAAGCCCTTTTTTCGTGAACCTAGCCCCAACCAAAGTGCGCAAGTTCGAGTCTTGGCAGAAGCAAAAGTAACCTGATGAATCTTAGAGGGATCTAAGGCGAAACAGCTGTAGTTACATCCATGCTTAAAAAGTTTTTTTCTAGTTTATAAAAAATAAAAAATTAAATATAACATGGGCCTGTGCTCGTTAAATTAAATATATCAAAATTTTTTCTGCCAACACTAAATTTCTAGATAACAAGTAAGGAAGCCTAAGTTCGAGTTCTCGCTATGATCTCCATTCACTGGGATATTGCTGTTGATCCTGACCATGTCATAGACATTTTATCAAAAAACAAATCCAGAAGGCTACTTCTTTGATGAAAAGGTTATTGTAAAAGAAAGTTTTATATGAAATTTTGTACCACATTCCATATGTATATGTATGTATGTATGTACATAATAAAAGTCAATTAAAATAGCTTTTCAGTAATCTTGTACATATGTACAAATTTTTTCCATATTCATTTTCAAAATAATCAACCAATATGAATAACTTTCATTTGACCTATGTATGTACATATGTATATGTATGTGGGGGGGGGGGGGAGTGCAATTTGTCCATAATTTCTGTAAGCCCCCCCCCGAAACGAATTCCTGGCTACGGGCCTGGGCACAGTTTATAAATTGCTTTTTGTACAACCTAAAATATGTACTTGGCGCAATAGAAGGGTTGCATATAAATGTTAATAACCACAGCGCGCCATACGAAAACCATTTTTAGTTGCGCTTTCAACTCAGCAGCCCACACCTACCGTGCAGTTCACCAGCACACTGGGCGTCATATTCAACATGTTGTTGGAACGAACAAAAAGTGTTGTTTTGCAAATGTATGTACATATGTACTTATATATGCAGAGCATTGTGGTTAGTTATTTGTAATCAATGTTAAATCGCACACGAAGGTAAATGCCAAATGACCGAAAATAAAGTGGTAACGAATAAGTACACGGCAGATTGAAATTTATAGGAAAAACTTTATTTGACAACCTCTAGGAACTCAAGGACGTCAGGCCTGATGACTTTCTTAGATAGCTAAACTCAACAGGATGGATATAGAGCGCAGGATCTGACTTAGAAGGAAATATAGAGTTCTCCAGAGCGAAGTTTTCGTATGGAACGATGGAGTTGGATGCCAGGAATTCAGGATTGGCTAATTTCAAATTGTAACAATTATATCGGTACTCTGACAAAAAATACCCGTAGTTAAATCAACAACTTTCGACAGTTGAATCTCCGTCTTTGATTCAACAGCAAATGTATTTGTTTTTACAGCAAAGTTTTTGATACAACAATTTATTGGTTCAAAAACTTGCTTGCTTTTAAAAATTTTTTCGTGAGAAAACATGTTTTTGTGAGAAAACCAACAAAAACAATAATGATGGAGAGAACATGAAGAGAAAAATCCAAACAAAAGTTTATATTTAGCAGAAAGTTTTCTCCAAAAATCGCCGTTGTTGATTTAAGGGCAAACGCATTTGATCCAACAGTTTCCGTTGTTAAAAAACTAATGAGAACAAATTTTTTTAAATTTTGTTTTTACAATGATTCGTACGAGTATAATTCATAGATGCTTTTTCGGGAAGAAGTATAAAAGGATGTTTTAAATTCAATATAATGTTGAATGTTCCACTATGTGATGATTGGATAGAATTTCAGATTGATGTCATGGTTCGAATCCGGAGGAGAATATAAAATAAAGAAGAAAAAGCAGAATAAGAAATAAAGATAGCAACCGGTGAATGCTAAGAAGGAGAGAAGAAGAGAACAAGAAGCGGAGGCTACATATTTGCAGTTGGAATCCGGGTGGAGAGAAGATGAAGAGTAAAATGCAAACAAAAATTTATTTTTAGGTGGAAATTTTTTACAACAGTCTCCGTTGTTAACTTAAAGGCAAAAGTATTTGATCCGACAGTTTCTGTGGTTGACTTAAATCAACACCGCTCGCAGCTTTGAAACAACAACGGAGCGTTGTTGGGCACATTTCAACTGCGGAGAGTAGTTGATTTAACAGCGAAAGTCTTTAGATTTACAACGTTTTTTTTTCAGAGTATTTATGTATATAAATATTTTGCTACACACTCATACTTATTTCTAACCTATGACCCAAAAAGATTTAAAATCCAATACAGTATAACTAAACAATATAAATATGCATACATATTTACATATTTGATTTTTTCTAAGAAAAATTAGTTGCAATATTAAGCTTTTTTTACCTCACCGAGAGTCGGCGAAGAATGGCGCGCTGCTTCAGCACGAATACTCGTAGAAAGAAATTTAATATTAGCTTAAGAAAATGCGTATGTACACTTATACATATGTATGTACATGTTAAGTTGGCGGACATAAAAACTACAACACCCACCAAACCAAACCAAAGTTCTACAAGTGGGCGAGTAATGGTGGAATCTAATCGGTCAGCCAAACAACATTCCCACCAGCCAACACTTTACCAATTTCACCTCAGCGCCCATTCCACAACTCGGCACTTTTATTTTTAATATCCAATATACATAAATAAGCGCCATGTATTGCTTAGTTTTAGTCAGTTAGCGAGCGACAATGACCACTTAATTCTTATTGTTTTAGGAATGCGCACTTTAGTCGATTTCGTGACCACCTGAAGGAATAAACGTACTTTGAAATGTTTCACTGCTAAAAGCGTAAAAGAAAAAGGCGGCGGCAAAGAAAAAAAAATTATTTTGTATTGCGTAAAAAAAGGAAAAAGAGAAAAGAGATTTTCACAAATCGACTTTAAAATAGTTAATTTACTTATTGCGAAACTGTGATTTTAATAAAGAAAGATAGTTTTAAGTATAGAAAAAAAAAATAAAATAAAATAAAATAAAAGAAATGGGTTGTGCTGGCAGCAGTCCAATGATTGCCACTGCTGGAAGCGATATGCTAAAATCGGCGAAACATGTTGCCGCAGACGCAGCAAAAGGCGCTGAAAATGCAGTGGAAGGTAGATACTAGATTTTTTTTTCATTGCAATGGCTTTGTTGTGAAATTGGGCACACCAAAAAAAAAAAATGAAGTATTGAAGAACAGGTTTTTAGAATAAAAGGAAAAAATAATAGAATTCTAAGCATGAAATCGGAAGGTCAATTATTTTTTACAAACGATTTACAGATAATAAAAACCCTGCAGCTGCGTTGGGCAGCTCATGTCGTGAGAATGAGCGTATGTAGGTGCTCCGGCTAAGAGGATATTTCTATCGCCGACAAAGGCAGCAGAAAAGGGAGACTTTCACTGAATTGGGAAGATCAGCTGAAGACTGACTGACTCGTCCTCCCTTGTTATTTCGAATTGGCGCCGGGCAGCATGAAATAGAAACGACTGGTGTACGAACTCGGCCAAAATCGCCTAGAAGTGCCAACTAAGAAGAAGAATAACATTTAAAGGTTTTTTTGCAATAAAATTTTCAGCTTCTTTTCTGTTTGGAAAACAAAATTCGAAGAAGACTCGCAAATGTCCAGAAAAGCGATTGAAAAATTGCTCGAAAATACACCCCCAGAAGTACCTCAGATGGGGTACCATTTTCTAACGAAGAGAGAGAGTCTTTTATGAACAGGCGAATATCTTATTTATGATAATTATAATTGCAGAGAGAACTCGACAAATATTCAAATATAATAAATGATTTCATAAAATGCTAAATGGGAATAATAATAATACAATGGCGCTATTATAACTCTGACGATTTTTATGGCCGAGCTTCTCTCCCAATTCCGGGTGTGCTCCTTTTGTTTTTCTACTAATTGGGTGGACCTACAGCTGGGGTTTTGAACCCGAGACCTCTGGCATGGCAGGCGAGCACTCTACCCACTGCACCACAGCGGCCACTAAATGGGAATGGAATAAAGTAAAATAGTGATAGAAATAATCCCAATAAACACTCACGCGGAGATGATATCGTGTCGAAATCGAGATGAAGTGGCGGGGATGAATGTAATTTTTCGTATTCGTGCCGCGTTTGAGATGGTCTCGTGCAAATACAATTCTCGCAATAGCATTTTTTAATTTTGCTAAATCTCGGTTTGCATTAAAAAATTTCTATTAGGCTTAAACTTACTATTTAAAATCCTACACAAGGAAATCAAAAGTTTCATACATCGATATCGTAGCGAATTCGAGGCGGATTGGCAGAAGAGGATTTTCAAGAATGTATTAGCCAATGAGCCTCAATCTCGAATCGCGAATGATCCATATACAAATCGCTTGTAATAAGTGACTGGCTTGGAAATTCGGGATCGTTGATCTCTTTAACTATCAATTAGAGAAGCGAACTATTCTCTAATCGCTTGCGTTTATTGGTATAAAATTGTAAAAATAATTTTCTGTGCAAGGCAGCCACAATATATTACTTTTAAGGAAAAAAAAAGTTACTATGAGAAACTTTATCGATATTGAGTTTTTGATGGATTATGTACCAGTCTTTAAAGATGTATGATGTTCATTAAGAATTTATTGTATTCTGAAAAAATAGCATTAAATACGGATACACTTTTATCTCTATGACTTTATATCAGGGTAGGAAGAAACTCAGAGTATTAGTGAGTGTGTGAGGAATCTCATCCTCACGGCGCACAATGGGATTTTTTGGCCAAATATAAATTCGAAATTAAAGTAGTGATAAATAAATATTTTTTAACTGCAATCGACAGATAGGTTAGGTTAGGTTGAGGTGGCTGTCTCCGCAATTCATGAAAGCGGGGACACACTTAGGCCGAGGTGGCCCATTGTGATACCACACGGGAGCCCTAGCTTCCTTATCCCTGTTTACAAACCTTTCCGGAAAAATTAGATTCAAAAGTATGATAAGATTAGATGCCGGTGAAGCTAAACCAGCGCGTTTGTTTCATGAAGCGCAGAAAATCTAGTGTCCTTGCATTTTCCATCTCCGCCAGGCACTCGAAAAAGTGTTTATGGAGGAAGCGGTACCTGGATAGCGACAGTGCGGGGCAGTGGCATAGATAGTGCTCAACACTCTCTATTTCCTCCACGTCCCTACAGCTGCGGCAGAAGTCGTTTTTATATAGGCCCATGCGAGAGGCGTGAGTGCCCATAAGACAATGGCCTGTTAGAAGTCCCACCAGCGGACCTATAGAGAGCCGATTCAGATGCAGCACCGATACAGACCTAGCCTCATCCAGTCTAGGCCAGATTTGCCTAGAAATCACACAAGTTGACTCCTTGGCCCATCTAGCGTTAGCCTGTTCAATGGAGCGAGATCTCAACCAATGCTTGCATGAGTTAAGCGGGGGGCCAACCCATGCCGCAGATGTGATATCCTGCAAGCTTGTGCCTTCCCTTGCCAACTCATCTGCAATGCAGTTGCCCCGAACGTTGCTATGGCCTGGAACCCAAATAACGTTCAGGTCGCACCTTTCGGCTAGTTTGTTCAAAGACTCCCTACATTTCATTGCAACTATAGATGTAGCATTGTTACTCTGTAAGGATTTTATGGCAGCTTGGTTGTCAGAGAAGATTTTGATAGAATTTATGTCTGGCAGATCTGTCAGGCGACGAGCTGCTTCCCATATGGCTATTAGCTCAGCCTGATAGACGCTGCAGTGATCAGGTAGGCGCAAACTTACTTTCAGATGAAGCTTTTCGCAGAAAAACCCACTTCCAACTCTATTGTTCAATTTAGAGCCGTCCGTGTAAATGTGCAGTGTATTAGGGTCGGGATCCCCTAAGTTCTTCCACTCGCTCCTCTCCGGGATTCTTGTGGAGAATTTGTTATCCCAACAAAAGGCTGGTATTGCATAGTCCAGCTTTAGAAAATTGGCAGGGACGTTACTAAGAATTTGAGCGTGCCCGAATCTGGTGTCCCTCCAGGGTTCGGTTGCATTGAGCCTTGCCGCGTTGCAGCTGGCAATGAGTTTCCCCTGTATATCCGTGGGGAGAAGAAATAGGATGGTTTCGAGAGCTTTAGTTGGGGTGGAGGGAAGGGCTCCGCTAATAAGCATGGAAGCCATTCGCTGCACTCTAGTTAATTTGCTCTTATTGGTTTCGAGTTCCAGTGCTGGCCACCATATGGCCACCATATGGATCGACAGATATCTTATGGGACAAAAAAAAAGCCCATGTAAAATTTTTTGAGTTCCGTTTCGTTTAGCCATACAGGGTGCTCAAAGTTGAACAAAAAATATGTCATATGAATTAAGAATTTTATGACCTGATACGAAAAGCTCTATCTAAGCCATTTATCGACGTATATATGTGGTTTTGACATCCGGATATAGAAAATGACCTCTACTTTTCTAGGAAGTAATCTCGTTTCTTCTAACTTTGAAATCTGATTTTATATGATTTTTCAAATACTGATAAAAAAATATAGAAAAAAATTTTTCTTCGTCCACTTCAAGGAATAAAATAAAAAAAACAAAAAAAAGGTATCTTGGTTTTTTTTTGTGTAATGAACTAACTTATTCTTTATCAGATCACATTAAAAGATATTAATTTCACGCGCGCCTTCGCGTGTTTTAATTATTCTCCTAACTGGCTAAAAGTGCATTTTTCAAATTACATTTATAATGACATATTCAAAATTAAAAAAAATAAAGTGTATAGAAGATCTATCATCCAATTTACATCTGTAATATAGAAAATGGTTCACAATATGAAATACAGCAGATCATTTTTGAATTAGCTATATAGTTTCTATTATATATTGTTTTTTTTGCAGGGTAAAAAAAAATCAAAAAAATTCCAAAAGTTTGAAATCAAATAAAAAAAAAAATAAAAAAAAGGTCTCCTCAATTTTTTAATATATGTTCACCCCAAGTGTGCTTTATAACCCCCCATAGTCAGTTTCATCATTCACGCGCGCTCTTCTCACTAATTCATATTTTTCGACGAGGTGTATATGCGCGCTATCACTATGGATGTACATACATATGTACACATGTGTAGCTAGAGAGAAAAGCATTGATGAGCAGTTTTGACATATGTTTATGCTTTAAAATCGCTAATATATTAACTAATGCAATTTTATATAGAATATTTACATATATACTTACTTTTATCCTATTTACTTCAAAAGTATCATAACTCAAAAACGCGAGTTTTGAGGTAAGGATGGGTATGCATGCATGTGTGTGTATGTACATATATGTATGTGCATTATATGACGAAATTTCGGTCTGATATATTGAAAATTTAGAGTTTGAGATCAAAAAATTATCTGTGCTATATGTACTATTGAAGTACATACATATATAGCGATCGAAAACTTAAAGGGCTTTTTCGTAAAATCAGCTTATTAAGGTATGATAGTAGGCGCATTTCTGTCGTACCCAAGTATGAAAAGAATACTCGCTTATTCATTAAATTACCTTCAAAGCAACAACACCAACTCGACTATTTTAAAAATAGTCCAGTTGGTGTTGTTGCTTTGAAGGTAATTTGATGAATAAGCGAGTATTCTTTTCATACTTGGGTACGACAGAAATACGCCTAGTATAGAAGTAAATGAGCGATATACTATCATTTGCTGCTTTTTATACCAGCCATGAACATGAAATAGTGTTATAACTTTGTGCCAAAATACTATGTATTTTTATGTAAAGTTTATCATTTGTCGGAATCGCCCAAATCCAGTATAAAATATAGCTCTAATACAACGGATTGTTCATATGTACAAGATAAATTTGAGTATTTGTAGCTTATTCAATTAAACAGATAAAATTTAATTTCTATCATTCATAAATGGTATAAAGTCTTTGGTACGCATAAACTTGTTGATATTTGCATTTATCTATTTCGTCTCCCACCTGTGCCGTTACCTTATTAATGGGAGTTTACGTGGGGATCCAAAACCTAAGAGTACAGATTTTAAATAAGTATACATAAACGTCACATAGATAATTAAATAAATATTTTTGAAATAGTTACAAATATATGCTTATATCTATATATATAATTGCCCCTCAGCATTCCAACTCAATTAGTTTCGAAAATAATTGCAATTTAATGGGTTTTCGCGACACCCGTTATATGGAGGGTGGGAGAATTTGTAATCAGATTAAGTTCATTTTTACACCATGTACTAATATTCATCAAAGAAGCTTGCATACTGAATTTCAGCACTGTAACTTAATTAATTTCCAAAATAATTGCAATTTAATGGTTTTTAGCGACACCCGTTATATGGAGGGTGGGAGAATTTGTAATCAGATTAAGTTCATTTTTACACCATGTACTAATATTCATCAAAGAAGCTTGCATACTGAATTTCAGCATTGTAACTTAATTAGTTTCAAAAATAAATGCATTTTAATGGTTTTTCGCGGCACCCGTTATATGGGGGGTGGGAGAATTTGTCATCAGATTAAGTTCATTTTTAAACCATGTACTAATATTCATCAAAGAAGCTTGCATACTGAATTTCAGCATTGTAACTTAATTAGTTTCAAAAATAAATGCATTTTAATGGTTTTTCGCGGCACCCGTTATATGGGGGGTGGGAGAATTTGTCATCAGATTAAGTTAATTTTTACACCATGTACTAATATTCATCAAAGAAGCTTGCATACTGAATTTCAGCATTGTAACTTAATTTGTTTCGAAAATAAATGCATTTTAATGGTTTTTCGCGGCACCCGTTATATGGGGGGTGGGAGAATTTGTCATCAGATTAAGTTCATTTTTAAACCATGTACTAATATTCATCAAAGAAGCTTGCATACTGAATTTCAGCATTGTAACTTAATTAGTTTCAAAAATAAATGCATTTTAATGGTTTTTCGCGGCACCCGTTATATGGGGGGTGGGAGAATTTGTCATCAGATTAAGTTCATTTTTGCACCATGTACTAATATTCATCAAAGAAGCTTGCATACTGAATTTCAGCATTGTAACTTAATTAGTTTCAAAAATAAATGCATTTTAATGGGTTTTCGCGGCACCCGTTATATGGGGGGTGGGAGAATTTGTCATCAGATTAAGTTCATTTTTAAACCATGTACTAATATTCATCAAAGAAGCTTGCATACTGAATTTCAGCATTGTAACTTAATTAGTTTCGAAAATAAAAGCATTTTAATGGTTTTTCGCGGCACCCGTTATATGGGGGGTGGGAGAATTTGTCATCAGATTAAGTTCATTTTTAAACCATGTACTAATATTCATCAAAGAAGCTTGCATACTGAATTTCAGCATTGTAACTTAATTAGTTTCAAAAATAAATGCATTTTAATGGTTTTTCGCGGCACCCGTTATATGGGGGGTGGGAGAATTTGTCATCAGATTAAGTTCATTTTTACACCATGTACTAATATTCATCAAAGAAGCTTGCATACTGAATTTCAGCATTGTAACTTAATTAGTTTCGAAAATAAATGCATTTTAATGGTTTTTCGCGGCACCCGTTATATGGGGGGTGGGAGAATTTGTCATCAGATTAAGTTCATTTTTAAACCATGTACTAATATTCATCAAAGAAGCTTGCATACTGAATTTCAGCATTGTAACTTAATTAGTTTCAAAAATAAATGCATTTTAATAGTTTTTCGCGACACCCGTTATATGGGGGTTGGGGGAATTTGTCATCAGATTAAGTTCATTTTTACACCATGTACTAATATTCATAAAAAAAAGTTTATTTTCAAAATTTGAGCACTCTAGGTCCATTTTTACTATTTATGGCCGTTTTTTGTATGAAACGTTCCCATTGTGCGGCGTGATGATGAGTAACCAACCGTTTGCGTTTCTCACTCATCTAGAACGCAGGGTGAGAGTTTTGTTTGTTTCTTCACTCATTTTGAATGAGCCGCTCACGCTGCGTGTGAGGTGAGTTGCCGCAGGTTTCCTCTTCCCTCGGTGTAATGCGTGTGAGCGTATGCAGAAAATCAGTCAATAATGCATACATTAGAATACGTGAAGCTGGACCCTCCCCCTCCTAAACGGATCGAAAATTCAATATGAAAAAATGAATGCTAGGTTTATGTGCTAATTTCTTCCAACAACCAAATTCTATTTTTTTATTAAAAAAAAAATTTTTTTTTTCAAATTTGGAGTAAATTTATAAAAAAAAAAATGACTAAGCCTAATTGAAGGCCATGATAACGAACCGTCATTTACCAAAAATAATTTTTTTGTTTTTTGAATTTTAAGAGTTTTTTAAATTTCTTCATACTACACACTACGCCAAGCTTTGAGGCCTCGCTCATGTTCCTCACTCACTCAGAGTAGCATATGAGGGCGCTAAGTTTTTTCTAATTTGCGGCTTAATATGAAAAACTCACATAACCACTTTTGAAGGTGCACTACTCAAATACTTGTGCCAAGTGTATAACCGAATTCACCACAATTGTAATTACATGAGTTCATAGTTTCTGTACTAAAATGTGGCAAATATAATTGCATACCTAGTGTTGCACCTTGAATAATATTAATTTGAAAATGAATTATTTAAATTCACTGGAAAATTTCATTTTGATTAATGTACGACTACTCGAATTTAACACTGAGTAGATTAAGGCCAAGTTTTTCTTTCAAATGGATTTTTTTGTCCCATAGAACTGTGGAAGAACTATCACTCCCAATCTTTGTAGGGAAGTTCACAACCTTGTTTATCGTTTTTTGTTTATAACTGCCGTTCTCAGGTATTGAACACATTGAAACGGTGCTAGAGTTTATCACTTTACAAATGAAGAAAAGTTGGCTAAACCATAGTAAATGTTATGTTAATAACGAATTGAGAGTTCGCGTGACTGTCAGTGAATAAACTGAACTACTCGGCAATTGGTCTAGCAATTGGGCGGTTATGCCGCATAAAAAGGCCAAAAACTAATATGCTTGAAAAGCAAAACGTAAAAAAATATGGAAAGTGCACAAAATGTAGCATGTAAAGGGCACTTTAGTTGTGCACTTGTCTACACGCGATTAAATTTGTATATGTATACACTAAGCAATTACGCTGACAGTGGCAGTGGCAATGGTGGTGGCGTTGGAGTTCAATTGCCGTTTAAACTACTTGTTCAAATTGATTAACCTTGTTGTGGGAACCAAAAAAAAAAAGGAAAAGAAAAAAGAAAACAGAAAAAGAAAAATAAAAAGGAAAAAAACAGAAAAAGAAAAAAGAAAAAAGAAAACAGAAAAATAAAAATAAAAACCGAAAAGTGCAAAATTGTAAAACAAGTGTAACGTAACATTTTCCTTGGAGAAAAAAAGGAAAAAAGAAATTTGCAGCAAAATCCATAAAACACTTAGGATAAAAGCATTCGCAAGCTTGCAACATAACCAGGGGCGGATTTACCTCTAGAAGCGCCCTGGGCAAACAAATCAAGCCGCGCTCCAATATTTCCAAAAAAACCGTACTTGCCTTCGTGTGGTGAAATTTCATTACTGATATGTTTTACGGATTGAAAAAATTTGATTCGATTCTTATATAGGTACCACATTTTTTTCCATTTTCTAACCTTCAAAATGATCTGACCTTAAACCCTCATTATTAGGTGGCACAGATTTCGCAATATCATTAAATTGCAGTTCATCATACGAATCTGAAAAACAATTGTATTGTGAAAATGTTTCGTCCTGAAACTAAACTCACAATTTTTTACAGTGTGCCTCCCAGGTAGCGAAATCTGGCTTTCTGGCCCAGAATCTACCTGGGCTAACCTAGCTGTCGATCAATTGACTTATGCATTTTTACCTTTTTGGTTATGATCAACAATGGAGTCATTTTGTTTTCGAGGAGTTTAAAAAAAAAAAAAACAATCAAGTTTAGGGGTTTTCGACAGTAAATCTTTGTCTTTCTGCACTTTCTCGGCTGCACGTTTTTTGTTTGCTGGGCCGCTTAACTTTTTCATATTTGCACTCATTCTTCTATTTTTCACAAAAACATTAACTTTTTTGATGTTTTTTAACTCGGCACGACTTTTAAGATTACATAAAATGTACGCAGCGCATTGTATAGAGGCGCGAACTATTCAAATTAACCAGAACCAGATCTTAGTTTCCTTTGAAAAAGTGAGCTCGCGCATTTCCCCGAAAAAATACTTCAATGCCTACTTCATTTTTAAATTTCAATTAAATTTGAATCTTTCACGTCATTTACTGCACACAAGCTACTAAAACTTAGTGCTTACATATCGCTCATTTGCTGCGAGACCAGCATAAATCAAAAAACGTGATTTTTGAGTTAATGCTGCAGAATAGTTAGTTACATCATACTGCATGTTGAGTAAAAAATTCTTTATGATTTTTTGAAAATTAAGCGCTTCAGATACAAACCAAATGTTGCATTTACTTGCGCACCATATGGCGGTTGAATCTCAAAATTTCCCTTCCTGAAAAGTTGTGTATTTTGAAAAGTGCAAATGCAGCAAATGAGCGATATTTAAGTCCCACTGGGGCGAAGGTTAAGAACTGTACCAATGTTCTGAAATGTACTTTGATTAATTTTTTCTCTGTAAAAAATTGAAAAAATCTTTAATTCTTGTTGTACTCGTAATATTAAAAAAAACTTTTTTTGATAAATAAAAATAAAAAAATTTTTCCTTGTCTTAGTTTTGGCGCCCCTATTGAAACGGCGCCCTGGGCAGCTGCCCATGTTGCCCCTATGTAAATCCGCTCCTGAACATAACCAATAAATGGCTATGTCATATAAAATGCAAATGCACACATTTATTATTGTTTAACACATTACTGACGTGTACTTTTTTGCTTTTGCTCCCCTTTTCTCTTTCTTCACTTTTTCCTTTTTCAAAACTACAGGGGTGGCCGAAAGCGTTGGTAAAACAATTGAAAACGCCAAAGAGACAGTTGGCAACGCCGTAACGGAAATCGCGCACGATCTCGGTAATGTCATCAACGAAAAAACCAACGAACTGGACACAGCGAAAAATGAACTTTTAGAACGTTTACATTTGGGTGGTGGTGGTGGTGGTGGTGGGCAGCCGGTGGAGTCAAACGCGGTGCAGGATAGTGAGACATCAACAACAAATCATTTGGAGACGACAGCCTTAGAAGCACTTGCACGAGCACCCACACCGCCGCTCGATTTGGATACCGTTTTGAAAACGGTGACAACAAATGGCGGCTCTGATGAAATCAAACATGCAATCGCCGCCAACTCTACTGCGGCAACAGATAATTCCGCCGCAAGTGTTGGCTTGGAAAAGTTGGCAGCGGAAGTGAAGCAGTCTGCACAGGTAAATGCAGTGGGGGAGCTAGAGGCGGGTGCAGAGTCTTTGACGGCAACAACAACAACAGTACAAGAGAATATTGCAGCGGCAACACATGTTTTGACGGACACGGCGGCGACGGCGGCGTCAAATGGAAAAGCTGCGGCCAATGAATCGGTCGTGGAGTGAGTAGAGGCGTTTGTGTGTTACGCTTTATTTGTGTACATTAAATACACACGTATGTATGTATATACTATTGAAACAGAATGAATTGTTTTTTTTTTGTTATGTTTTTGTTGTTGTACAAATGAATTTAATTTATTGAGTTTTATTATGCAATTTATTGAGTTTTATTGTTTTTTTTTTATTATGTTTTTGTTGTTGTACAAATAAATTTAATTTATTGAGTAACTTGTTTGAATCTTGTGTTGATTAAGTTTGAGTTGCTTTTGGTTTTGTTTTGCTTTCGAAGTTCGAAATTGAACCTTTTTTTAATATTACTTTTGATTGTTGAACGCAAAAAACAAAAAAAGTAATGCTATGAGCTTAATCCTACTTTTCCTCTTGTTTAAATGGAATTTAACTTTTATTTGTGCAAACTTCTGCTTTAATTGAAAAGTTACTTAGGAAACACAACTTTGAAACAAATAAATAAAATTTCTGTGCATGGGAAATTTACATAAAATGTAGTTTTAGATGTACAAAGGTCACCAGTAATCAATTACTGTAAATTAAAGTAAAATTAAAAATTTCCCAAAAAAATTTCCCAATAGGGTAATTCTTAAAACTAACAAATTTCATGTGGAATTTTGCTCAAACAAATTTAAAAGAAAATTTTAGTCATATTGCGGCATAAATAAAATTTTTCGCGCAGGGGAAATTTTCCGAAAATGTAGTTTTATGTGTAAAAAAAAGTCACCAGTAAGTAATTAGCGTCAATTAAAGTAAAATTAGAAATTTTCCAAAAAATTGTCCATTAGGGAAATTTTGCAGAAGTTTTTGTTTTAGCTACTGGCAACTTTTATAAGCTTGTTTATCTATTTTTTTATCTATTTGTATCAACAAAGCTGGACATATCTCACTTTTTTGGAATTTTCTGATACTCAGAGATACTAAACAAACAAACATATGAGGTTAATCCGCACTAAAAACTTCCTCGCAAGGGAAATTTATCTACAATATACTTTTATGTGTAAAAAAGTCACCAGTAAGCAATTACTGTCAATTAAAGTAAAATTAGAATTTCCCAAAAACTTCCCACTAGGGAAATTTTGCAAGTTTTTATTTTAGCTACTGCAAAGTTTTTAAGCTTATTTGGAATTTATTTGTATCAACAAAGTTCTCTCTTTTTTGAGTAAATTTTTTTTTAAGTTTAATCCGAAATAAAAATTTAAGCGCATGGAAAATTTGCCTAAAATGTAGTTTTATGTGTAAATAATTACTAGTAAACAATTACTCTAAATTAAAGTAAAATTAGAAATTTCTCAAAAAATTTCCCATTAAGGAAATTTTGCGAAAGTTTTTGTTTTAGGATAAAAATATGTTGCTCGCAACTTTTAAAGTAAAATTATTAAATTGTATTAAAATTAGAAACTTCCCAAAAAAAAAAAAAATCCTTTTAGGATAATTTTGCAAAAGTTTTTATTTTAGGATAAAAATATGTTGCCAGCAACTTTTTTTAAGCTTATCTAGAGAATATTTGTGTGAACAATGCTGGAGTTTGCTCTTTGTTTGAGATTTTCTGATACACATACGCAACAAGTAAAAATCCGCACTAAAAATTTCTGCGCATGGAAAATTCACTTAAATTATAGTTTTATGTGTAAAAAAGTCACTAGTTAGTAAGAGATTACTCTTAATTAAAGTAATATTTGAAATTTCCCAAAAAATTCCCACAAAGGGAAATTTTGCAAAGGTCTTTATTTTAGCAAAAAATATGCAGCTAGCTACTTTTTAAGTAAAATTGTAAACTTAAAGTAAAAATTAGAAATTTCCCAAAAATTCCTACAAAGGGAAATTTTGCAAAAGCTTTTGGTTCAGCAAAAAATATGCAGCTAGCAACTTTTTAAGTAAAATTATAAAATTAAAGTAAAAATTAGAAATTTCCCAAAAAATTTCCCATTAGGCAAATTTTGCAAAAGCTTTTGTTTTAGCCAAAAATATGCTTGTACCAACTTTTCTAAGCTTATTTAGAGAATATTTGTGTCAACAAACTGGAGTTCGCTCTTTTTTGGGATTTTCTGATACGCATACTAAAAAAGTAAAAATATAAGTTTATAATATAATAATAATACAATGGCGCTATTATAACTCTGACGAGTTTTATGGCCGAGCTTTTCTCTCTATTCAAGGTGTGCTCCTTTTGTTTTTTCCTACTAATTGGGTGGACCTACAGTTTTATGCCGGCTCCGAACGGCGAATGTATTTTTTGTGAGAAGCTTTTTCATGGCAGAAATACACTCGGAGGGTATGCCGCCCCTGCCGAGAGGTGACCGCTGCTCTTAAAAAACCCAATAAATGGATTTTTTACTAATTAGAAAAAATTTTTTTTTGATGTTGGCTCGGACCTCTGGCATAGCAGGCGAGCACTCTACTCACTGCACCACAGCGGCCACTAAAAATATAAGTTTAATCCGCATTATACGTAATCTTGTTAAAAAGGCATATAACTCGTTTTGTGTGCAAACTTATATTACAGTTGCTAAACGGGTTTCGAACAATTTAAAATCTTTTACTCCTATTACACTCGCATCATTGAATAATGTTACTCATACGCCCCCACCCAATCAGTATGGTATGAAAATGGTATGAAAGGTGGTGTGATCTTTGCTTCCTTGCCTTGCTTGTATAACATGTCTTCCTGCATGGGTTATAGCCATAATTTTGATATTTTATTTTTTGTATTCTTTGCCTTGAATCTTCTTTTAGTTTAGTTTTATTTATAACATTTCTAATTTGTAATTATTATCTATGAATTTTCGTTATATAATTTCGTATATGTGTAAGTCATACAAGTTAAAGTTTTTTGTAAATATATATATAGTACATATTATATATACTTATATTATTGTAAACTTTTGTGCACAAAATTTCTATAATAACCTCTAAAGAAACAGAACTTAATCATTATAACCTACATAAGCAGTATTTTTATGCAAATAACGTAATGTAATGTTGATGTACTTGCCTCTTTACTTTTAAATACTCAAATACATATCAATAAAGTTTTATTTGCTAATACTCAAACTCAATTTTAAATGAAAATTTTGATTTGTCTTTTAATTTGTAATGGTCTCTTCTCTCCTTTCTCTCTGACTGCTAAAACCTAAACTAACCTACATACATAGATTTTCGTATAACGTAGAACCCCCAAAAATATGCAACGAGCAACACAAAGTCTAACAAAACCAGCAACTAAAACTGTAAAAAGTACGTAGTAGAAAATGCACAACTGCACTTGCAAAGCACGTTAAGGAGCTGTAAGCGGACTTACATTTAATCAATGATACTCTCTTGTTTTCTTACTCTCTTTTTAAACTTGCATGCGTGTGTATGCGCAGCTTGATCGCACTGTTGGCTGAGGAAAAACGTCCAGGCACCACCGAATGGGAAAAGCACGCCGATCAATTAACGAAAGTGCGTAAGATGAATGTATTTAAGGGTGGTGGTGGTGGTGGTGGAAAATTTAGACGTTCCAGAGCCATTGAACCACAAATACAACCCATACATCCTGCCAATTATATTTTACCAGTGGGAACAACTGAGCCAACTGCAAGCAACCATATGAAAGAGGCTCTTCTCCTCCCGGATGACAACGACAGTTGTTACAGTGATATTTACTACAACAGCAACAGCAGTTCGCCACGTTCAACGACCACTAATCAACGCAGGAAACGGCGGCGGTTGGCACGTTTGCCCACGAACAGCGTACTCGCCATGAATGCCAAGCATATGCAGCGTGAGCTTGCGGCGCTGCTGAGTAATCAGCGCTCAGCAGTGGGCGCTTTACGTTCCTTAAATGCCTCGCCAGCGCCTGGTCGTCGCTTCGACTACAATCCACAACGTGTGCGTTATGCTTCGGCGGCAGCGCCAACGCCAACACCATCGATACTGAAGCCGCTAACGTCGCGCGCCATCGTTAACCCGCCAACAGTTGTTCCACAATCCGCCGCCGAGCTGCCGCCTCTACCACGCACGACCAATTGGAAAATATATAGCGGCGGCAGTTCCAAACTAGATGTATTATCACCCCCTACAACGGAATTACCGTTAACCGCGGTTAGTGCGCGTTTCGTTGACGCGCCAACAGCGTATAGTGTCATTCCGCAAAGTAAAATTAAATCGACAAAAGCATTTGCTCCGCTACGTGAACCAAAAACCATTTCACATGCCCGAGTGCTTGGACATACGCGAACGGGTTCTGCGGCGAGTAGGAGACTATTTACGCCAAGGCTGGTTTCACCCTTAAAAGATACACGAATTCCAGCAGCTACTACAACAACAACAGGCTCGGCAGAGAGAAGCAGAGCACTTATACAAGAAAAGATAGACCGGAGAGCTAACAAAGTCAAACAGCAGACAGCACAACCGCCAACTAGTATAATCAAATTGGAGCGTGAGGCTAGTATCAGAGAGAGTAGAGCATCTACGCCGCCCGATAAAGCAGACAGCATGACAACAAATGGCTTTACATTGTCCAAGGCTTTATCGCCCATTAAAATGGCAGCTGAGTCACATTCGCTGCCGCATTTGAATAGCGCAAAGCCCAAAAGGAATGTGACATCGCCTTTGATGTTGGAAATTGTTGAAGAAGCTATGGAGCGTACCAAAAATGGCGAGCCATTTATGGAGTCATCAGAAGTGGTGGTACGCACGATGGAAAGTGGAAAAGTTAAAGCGGAGAGTGGACTGCGTGAAAGGCAAGAAAGTACAAAGCAAGAAAGCACAAAAGCGGGTATAAAAAGTCATAGCAGAACTGTTAGGACACACAACGAAGGAAAACCGGGTAATGAATCGGGCTTGCTTACGAGAACTGCTGATTGGAATAATGCACAGGAGAGTAGAGAAGTGCACACAGCAAACGCTAGCGCAAGTACTAGCCGCAGCAAAGCAGAGACAATGAGTCCAATGAGACGCAGTGCCAGCAGAGTAGAAACAAACGCTGAAAGCGCGGCAATGACAGAACATGGCCCGCTAAAAATAGATTTAACACAAAACGGCAATGAAGGCGGTTTTACTACAAATCCAAATATAAAAAATGGCGTAGCAAACCAAAGAAACAGCTTGAGTCAAAAAAGCTGGAAAGGTAACAGCAGTGAGAGTCATGATATAAGGTATACAAATATAATGAATCGTTTTGAAACACCACCAGCAGCAAAAGGTGTTAAACGTGAAGGAAAAATCTACAGTTCAGAAACTAATAATTTAAAAAACAAAGTGCAGTTTCAAAAAGGTGAGAATACAACCACCACGTCAAGTGAAGCAGATGAATCCAATTTTACAGCAACAAGCGAGTATGATTCAAATGTAAGTGCTGAAGTCATTGAAGACAATGAGCTTAACTCTAAAATGCGACCATATCAAATATACGAAGAGAATTTGAAACAACGATACGATAGCTGGCACAACGAATCCAATATGCTGAGAGGTTACCAGCTAGTGGATCATGATTTTTATATAATTGGCAGTCCAGATCGTATAAAAACAGGCGACAGAGCTCCAGATCGTATAAAAACAAGCGACAGAGGTCCAGGTCGCATAAAAACAACCGACAGACGTACAGATCGTATAAAAATAAGCGACAGAGTTAGTAGAAGCCAAAGTGCTGCGACAGGTTATAGTCAAGTTAATTATGCTAATATTAAAGACAATGCAATTAACCAGCAAAGAAAGAAAGAATGCTCTAGATGCAACACGTTGCAACAATTAAATTACATAAGCTCTGCCATAACTAATTCACAAAATAGTACACCCACCAAATCATCAAAGTCTTCCACAAGCCTTGTAATACATACAATGCAAACCACATCAGAACCAGAAGAAGAGGAGTCAACAAACGAAGAGGCAACAGTGAGCGAACGTGAATATGAAGAAGAAGAGCAATATGAAACAAACAATGAAGAAGAGCAATATCAAACCAACAATGAAGAAGAGCAATATGAAACAAACGATGTAGAATCAAATTTAACGCAAAACACAAGCACAGAGGAAGAAACAAATACACAAATTGATATGGAACAAAGCAGCGAATTGCCAACTATATTTAGTTCATCTAATGAGCAAAATGAAGAAGAGAGCTATGAAACAACTGATGAATCCACCAACACAATTTCACCACCGATTAAATCAAATATAGTAGAACACACGTATAGTGAGCAAAAAACAACCACCGATCCGACAGCATTTAGTTCCTCTAACGAATTCGAAGAAACCCAGCAAACGCATGTCACCCCAACGCAAAAAGCAACATGTGCGACAACAACAACGACAACACAACCAACACCACACAAAGATATTCATATATACATTGCCTCCTCTATTGAGGATTTATTAAATATGTTACCAGCAGATACTGCCTACCTCAAATTGGGACAACGTAGTGCAACTATGATGACGCTACGCTCCACAACGTCGCCGCCAATTCTTCATTCTCACTCACAACGCAGCACACCGCGAAAAAGTAAGCGCCATTCGGCTTGTGAGCATTATCATTTGGAGATAGCGAAAGCGCCGGATTTTTTAAATGAAATGAGTGCGGGTTCAACGAATCTTTTGTCGCCTTTTGCTTTAGAGGGGTCCTCTAAGACGCATTCTCACCCTCCCACTCCTCGTTGTGCTGTTTGTTATAATAAATATGTGATAAAATAAAGAAAATTTTATTAAATTAACTAGCTGGCCCGGCAGACGTTGTTCTGCCTAAAATTTATTCCTATAAAGCTATAAAACTGTAAATTCTCTGAACAAAAGAGATATATGTACATATATTCGCCGCGACAAACCTAATTTCTCCTATCCCAATCTCTATCTCTGTCTCTATCTCTACCTTTATCTCTATCTATATTTCTATCTCTATCTCTATCTCTATTTTTATCTCTATTTCTATCTCTATCTCCATCTCTATCTTTATCTCTATCTCTATCTGTATCTCTATCACTATCACTATCTTTATCTTTATCTTTATCTCTATCTCTATCTCTATCTCTATCTCTATCTCTATCTCTATCTCTATCTCTATCTCTATCTCTATCTCTATCTCTATCTCTATCTCTATCTCTATCTCTATCTCTATCTCTATCTCTATCTCTATCTCTATCTCTATCTCTATCTCTATCTCTATCTCTATCTCTATCTCTATCTCTATCTCTATCTCTATCTCTATCTCTATCTCTATCTCTATCTCTATCTCTATCTCTATCTCTATCTCTATCTCTATCTCTATCTCTATCTCTATCTCTATCTCTATCTCTATCTCTATCTCTATCTCTATCTCTATCTCTATCTCTATCTCTATCTCTATCTCTATCTCTATCTCTATCTCTATCTCTATCTCTATCTCTATCTCTATCTCTATCTCTATCTCTATCTCTATCTCTATCTCTATCTCTATCTCTATCTCTGTCTCTATCTCTATCTCTATCTCTGTCTCTATCTCTATTTCTATCTCTATCTCTATCTCTATTTCTATCTCTATTTCTATCTCTATCTTTATCTCTATCTTTATTTCTATCTCTATCTTTATTTCTATCTCTATTTCTATCTCTATCTTTATCTCTATTTTTTTCTTTTCTATCTCTATCCCTATTCCCATTCCTATCACTATCTCAAAATGTATGCGAAAATATTTTTTTTTTGCATTTTTCGGGAATTTTATTGGATATTCTCCTATTCTGAATTGGTGTCAATCATCCAAATCGGTGCAGGCGTTCTTGAGTTATACGCGTTTGTACTAACGCCACTTCCTTTTATATATATAGATATACAAAATATATGGGAAAATATTTTTTTTTTGCATTTTTCGGGAATTTTATTGGATATTCTATTATTCTGGCCAGAGGACAATCTGAATTTGTCTCAATCATCCAAATCGGTGCAGGCGTTCTTGAGTTATACGCGTTTGTACTAACGCCACTTACTTTTATATATATAGATATACAAAATATATGGGAAAATATTTTTTTTTTGCATTTTTCGATAATTTTATTGGATATTCTCCTATTCTGGACAGAGAATAATCTGAATTTGTCTCAATCATCCAAATCGGTGCAGGCGTTCTTGAGTTATACGCGTTTGTACTAACGCCACTTCCTTTTATATATATAGATATGATATACTTTTTTTTTGTAGAATTTAGTTCAAGGTAAGCATTGATTGGCAACATACTGAGGCCAAATGGCCGTTCAGACTATGTTACTGCCCAAACCGACCTCAACCGAGGACCATGGGTAATACTAGAACAGGAAAGATCGAAAAAAGCACTACTCACCAATCGCCCTACGTTCAATTTATTTACAGACGGATCAAGGACGGACGCAAGGGTGCACTCAAAAAAAAAATTTCTCTCGATCAAAGACATAATTTTCCTTATTTTGAACACGCGTCCCAATACAAAATTTGTTTTGTGTAAATTTTCTCAAAAATGTGAAAAAAAACATAAAAAAAACTTTCAAACAAATTCGTTGCCATGGGGATTTGTATGGGAATTTAATTTCTCAAAATTAAAGAAATCAAGTCTTCAAAACAAGGAAAGTTGGGAATGGAATGGCGCTTAAAGAATTTTTCATTATTTTAATGTATGAATTTTTTCAAAACAAATATATGAAACCATGGTAACGCATGTAACAACAATATTTTATAAACCTTTTAAAATGTTTTAAGGAAAATTTACTCAAAACAAAGAAAGTAGTGTTCAAAATAGGTAAGCAATTTCTTTGACCCCTCCATATATTTTTTTTCTCTCAGTGTGGGAGCTGCAGTATTTTGTCCGGAGCTTGGGATACAATAATCCTTTATACCCCGTACTACTGCAGTGTCTTTCATGCTGATGTTTACGTTGCCGCAAAAACAGCGGAACTTGCAGCTGAGCCAACGTTCACAAACTCTCGAGTAGATGTTTTGATCTACTAGGAACCCGGACACCACAGAATTGAGGAAAATAAGGGGACGAACGTGCTAGCCAAAACCGCGGCATCCTTAGCGGAAGTGAATGTGGAAAGCATTTTACCAAAAAAGCTCAAATGGATGGGACTGGTGCAGCGTCAGGCGTGCACAGCATGCAAAGACCGCGTTGTTGTTGGCAATCTTGAACACCTTCTCTGTCAATGTCCAGCCTTTGGCAGACTTCGTCTTAGCTGCCTTTGTTCTGCACACTTCTGGTTCCTAGAAAGCATTGCGGATCGGGAAATACACAAAATATTAAAACTTGCGAAGTACTGCACTCCAAGTTTAATATAACGCCTCCAATACGCTGTTGGGAACACTAAGGACCATATGTGTTCTATATGAGGCATAAATCTATTCTGGTAAACCTAACCTAATCGTAGATCGGCAAGTTTTTTCAAGCAGAAATCTTGAAAGAAGATAGCGATGGGCGAATCCGAGATGTTTAGATAATCAAAAAAATCGACCTCATTGCAAAATCACAATCAAGTGAAAAGTTGACTCGCTGCTTGACTACATAATCGAGCTGGTTTTGCGATTATTCCTTGTAGGAGGTAGTTTTGATTAGCGATGGGCGAGTAAGAGTTACTTCAGGCTTTCTTTGAAAGTGAAACGAATCGTTTTACATTTACATTCCGAGTCGTAGATTGTTTTGATTAGTGATGGATGATGTTTTGGGTTTGCTTTGAAAAGGCGAGAGTAATTGTTGGCGAGCAGGAGATGTTTTACTGATTGCTTCGATTGACTGCGCGATTCGCGAGTGTACTCGATAACGAATGAAAATCAACGAGATTCTTCGAGTTGTATGAACAATCAACTCGCTCATCACTAGTTGCAGAAGGCCTCCTTAACAGATTATCGGCCTTATTCCGGTGTGGTAACATAATTTACTTTACTGGTGAAATAAAGAATCTGGTACTTTAAACATTCTTTTCGTATTCTGGCAGCAGAAAATTAAGTTACCACCTCAATACGTGGTAACAATTTGTTACCATTTCAGCCCGATTCCATTCCGTTGGAAATGCTTTGACAGCGTTACCATTTGTGCCAGAATACCAATTGAAAAGATGGTAACAATTTTCAGCAAAATAAATTACCAGTAAAGTAATTTTCCGGTAACGCTCGGAATAGCAGTGCAAGTAGTTTTTCTACTTACTCCGTAGCCTTATATCATGTTCAGACATAAAAACTAATTAAGTCAATTGGGTTTGATTGAACATCTCTAGATTTGGTGTTCAGACATATTTAATTTACTTGGCCCATTTAACAGGTCGGCTCAAGATACATACACACATACACGCCGTGAGCTGAATATCAAACTCTCGTGACCTAAATGTCAAAACTGCAAGGAGGATGAAATAATTTGACATTCAGCTCACAACTTTTACCAATCGTAAATACGAATGCATGTATCGAATCAGCAGAAATAAAAAAATTTGATTGGTGATGAAGAAGAACAAGAATTCAGCTGATCTGACGAACCAACCTCTTTAGTGGACCCTGACGCTAATGACATTTCTCTGATCATGACATTTCATTTTGCTTATGAAACAAGCTTTTTAACAGGGTTGCATGCAGAATTGTTCTTCATTAAGAACTCACTAATTTCTAATGAATTATTAACTTAGTAAATTTTTGTATGGTAAATTGAGAATCATTAGGCTTGAAAATTGAAGGCTCTTAATGTTCAATTAAGGTTGTGTCTGAACATAACATAAGGTACTTGTTTTTTTTTTTTATGTAAAGAAAACTCGACCAAACACTTGTTTGCTTTTACAATTCTCCTTGTTTTTTATTTAAATTTTAGTTCCACAAAACTATTTTTTTTAAGTGTAAACATTTATAAAATACTCATATATATAGTATACGTACATTTATTAATGATTTATTTTTTAACTTTTTGGTTGATTTATTTTTTGTTTTTTTTTTTCAGTTTTAATTTTATAACATATTATTGTGCAAATCTTTTGATTCTGTTTGTTTTTGCTTTTACTTAAATTTTTTAGTTTCTTTTGATTTATTTTTAGTGAATACAAAGTAGTTTTTCATAAGTACATTGCTTGTGGGTTTGTTTTGATTCTTTTGGCTTTTAATATTAATTTTTTTTTCTTCTTTCTTATAACAAATACATTTTTAATGTGTTTTCATTTGTTTGCTTCTTATTTTTTTCTGCTTACCTCGTACTTCTAATTAATTTGGCTTTTTTAGGCAACAATGACACACATAAATTAGAAACACCATTAAAAACTAGAAAATAGCCGCTTTCGATTCACAATTTCTCTGCTCGCTATAAATTTCTCTCTGCCAAATTTATATGAGAATGGTAGCGAGCAGAGGGAAATTTTTATCGACCAGTTGGCGAGTATGGCTACTACTCATTATGGGTTCGAACATTTTTGTTCGATCCGACCTCGCTTGTTCGATAGCGAATCGAAAACGCCAATTGTAACAAATCACACGCTATACAAATATAAAGTATTTTTATTATTTTTAGTTACTGTTGATTTCTTTTTTGATTATGTTCACTTTGAAAGGTATTATATTTACATAGTATGACATTTCTATGTATACATATATGTATTTATGAATGCCAGTTAATTGCAGAAGTTAATCAAAGAAATACATACAGATTGTTGTAATATCGCTGAAATTGTTATACAAATATAGGCTTATGAAACCATGACTTTTTTCTTGCGGTTCATTAAATTATTTAACTTTGATTTATATTTATTTTTATTTCTATGTAAGTAAATTAAGAAAAAATACTTTACAAAAAAAACCTCTTTTAGAAAAAACAAAACTTTTTGAAGTATAGCTTACAACTCTCTAGTGTAAGAAAAGTTAGAACAAAGCAAGATTCTATGATTTACTTACTGTCCAATAGCTGTGAAAATGTTTGAGCGTAGCTGCTTAGGAAATTGCCTATCATTGGGTGAGTTTTGCTATTCTTTAGCAAGATTTTACTAATAATTTATTGGAACATTGCATACGTTAGTATCTATTGTAGTGATATAGGTACTTAATACTTTTATGTTAGGCTTCTTGCTAGCAATAATTTTGATTTTAGATTTCGTTAGCTATTTTCTGCTTAAAAACTAGTTTTGAAAAAGTTAATACATCAGTCTTAAATTGACCATTAAGGGTAACAAACAATAAAGAAAGAAAGAGAAAGGTATTTTTGTCATGCATTTTTTGGCAAAATTCTTTATTAGTCATGGGCGAATCCGATATTTAGGTAAGCGAGAGAATCCCCTTCGTTGCAAAATCACAATCGAATCAAAAGTTGACACTACACAAAATCGAGATGGTTTTGCTATTGTTTCGAGTAGGAGGTTGTCTCGATTAGTGATGGACGCGTAAGAGTTTGCTTCAGGGTTGCTTTGCAAGCGAGGAGAAATCGTTGGCGAGTGTGAGATGTTTCAGCGTTTGCTTCGATTGACGATGGGATTCGCGAATATACTCGAATACGAATGAAAACCATGGAGAGCATTCGAAATGTTTGAACAATTGGGAAAATCCAATAAAACATCACGGAGTCGCCAAGGTTTAACCAAATAGAAGATATATTACTTCCGTTTTCATGTGTTTCCTGTTTCATTATATATGTCAAATCACATAGTAAAATTTTTTCCAATTCATCTGGTTTGACAATCAACGAGAACCTTATTCGCCATGATTGGCGGAATACCATTTAGTATACATACACAATTCCAATCAGCTTATCTACTGCGATATCCTTAGTTAGAAAATTCTTGGGAGTTGCCCATCACTAATCTCTACGCGAAATTTGAGATTGAAAATGATAAAAGGCCGGGCAGCAGGCTCTCTTGCCTCTCAATATCAGAATAGTGTACTTAAGCTCAAAAGTACTTAATTTATCTAAAAATTTAAAATTTATCTACTAAAAACTGAAACATCTTTTGGTTTTCTATTCTAAAGCAGAGAAATAAATTTAGTGCTCAGTGTTAGCTTATGGCGTTTTCTTTTCTGTAAAAAAATGCTGCCCCTCTATATGCCAATTATCGAATTGCGTAACCTAACTTTCTATAAAATGGCTAAATTTGTAGATAAGCTTACAGAATAGCAGACAAGCTTACAAAATAGCTAAGAAAATCAAAAAGGGCAACATTTTTTCGAGAAAAGAAAACGGCATTAATTTATATGCTAGTGCAGTTTTTTAGTGGAAGACTATAAGTAAGTACGAGAAATCACAAGACTATTTCTAAAATACTTTTTAATATTAACACAAAACTAACACCAACAAATATTACTTTTTTTTTAAATTAGATTCTACATGCTTTTTTACTAATATTTTTTAAGAGAGATCTGTAACACAGGGTGATTTATATTAGACTATCGGTAGATCCAGCTAGTTTTTGCAAACGTAACTACAACAAAAATTACTATAAATAGGAGCTTTTTTACTAAACAATTTTTGCGATAACTAACGGTAAAACAGAACTTATTCGTGCTATTTTCTAGTGAGTTAAGATACACCAATTCAACACTTGCCGGGTAATGTTAAACAGTAAACAAAAAAGTAGTGAGTAAATGAATGTAATGAGTTATAAAATTGTCTAGCTAATTTTACATTTGACTGTTGATTGACCTGAGAAGATTGCAAGTAGCTGAGAATAAATAATGGCCGTGCAGTTGGCGCTCAGAAAAAATTAAATTGCACGCCAAGTTAAGGTAACTCGCAGTCATCGAAATGAGGTAAAATTATTATGTGAGTCTCTGTAATTTGGCTACTAAAACATTATCTCTCAAACTATCCATAAGTACTATACACCTACATATGGGCTAATCCTGAAAAAGTCAACCAAGAGCATGAAATTGAAAATGGTTCGAACTTTTTTTTTTGGCATTTATTAGTAAAGATAATACATGTATATATTAGAAAAACATAAGCATTTTCTATTCTTTCTTAAACTCGAGTTGAGAAAAATCGCCAAAAAAAATAATTTTCACTGAGGCTTTTTTTTAGCAAAGTATCATTTTTTTCTTAGCGGGTGTAGTTTATTGAAAAGAGAGTTATATTATTGTTGCACGCTCTAATCATTCTACATAGAACGTAATTTAATTTAAGAGTATAAAATTTGCGAAGCTAGTAAGAATAAAGGAGTTTTTATACCTTTCATGAGAATGAAATGGTATTATAACTTAGTGCCAAAAAATTTTTGTCGAAAGTACCAGAAGGAAGCGTGGGGGACCCACCAAAATATATACCGATATGATCAGAATCACGAGCTGAGTCGATTAAGCCATGTCCGTCTGTCCGTCTGTCCGTCTGTCCGTCCGTCCGTCTGTGTGAACGCAAACTAGTCCCTCAGTTTTTGAGATATCTGAATGAAATTCGGAATACAGGTATGTTGTTATATGCAGCTGATCATTTGTCGGAACCGGCCGAATCGGACCACTATAACATATAGAAAACAACCGATTATTCAGATATACATGAAATTTTTGGAAGTAATTTGTGCATAACTTCCCCATTTAAACAGCTAAGGACATGAAACTTTGAAGTAGACGTGCCCATTTTGGCCCAAACAAGGTAACCGAAAATTGTCTAGATCGGACCACTATAACATATAGTTCCACAACATCCGATTATTCAGATATACACATTTTGGTGTATAACTCCCCCATTTTAACAGCTAACGGCGTGAAATTTTGAAGTATTTGTACCCATATGGGCCCAAACGGGATTACCGAAAATTGTCAAGATCGGACCACTATAACATATAGCTCCCATACAACCGATTGTTCAGATATGCACATTTTGGTGTATAACTCCTCCATTTAAATAGTAAAGACACCATTTTTTCTAATAAATCTTTCCATAAATAAACCACAGAATTAAAATTATAAATTAAACTTAATCCGGCTTTGTACATACATAGGTAACTTTTCATTTCCCCACTCATGAAAGGTATGAAGTCTTCGGTACGGCCGAAGACAGCCGCGCTTTTACTTGTTTTACTTTAAAATTTCGCTTATCCTTTTGTCGCGTGCGTTACCAAAAAACTATATAAATAGTTATTAAATCTAGGAAACCACGTGAAATAAAAAGAAATTTCAGTGACAAAGTAAGCTTGTGTACCTTTTTCCAAAAACAAAGTCAGTGTTGTCCGAAAGCTGAATGTTACAACTTTATGTGGGTTTTAAATTTGTCGCGTGCGCAAAAATTCAATCTATATAAAAATGGATCACTATTTCCTTGGTTATCGCATCACGCCTTTACGGATGGTACGATTTCGATAATTCTTTTTTTGTTGTGTTTAGTATTGTCTGGAGAAGGTTCTATTAATCTATAATTTCAAAAAAGTTAAAAGGGCGTGGCACCTCCTATACAAACAAAACGTTTTATACTTTATACGTATTTCTGAAAATATTCTTTGTAAGGCTTAGAAGTTGGGACGATATAATAACGTGATTCCAAGTTCACAAATAGAGATGAGCGTTATTACAAAAAGGGGCGTGGCACCTCCCATATACCCCAAATTTTTTATACTCAATATCTCTGGAAGTGTTCATGGTTGGACACTCGGAATTGGTACAGAGATAAACAATATCAGTACCATACTTACGAAAGAAAATTGGAGCTATTGGAAAAGGGGGCGTGGCATCTCCGATACAAACTTAATCTCTCTAAGTTATGGAAAAGTGTTCCAAACATTATCGGAATTAAAAGTTTGCATTGGGTTCATACATCGATGGCGACTTTATTGAGGTTGCTCGAAAAGCTTATTCGCCGAAGAAAAAAAATTAAAGTACAACGTACCTAGTTTTAAGTTATCTTTTATTTATTCTATCAAAATACTTTAAATGTACTTTTTTACCCATTGTTTGCTAAAAATTCATTAAAAATGAGAATTAAAAAAAATTGTTTTATATTTTTTTTCATTGGGAAATTTTGTCGCGTGCGTTACTGTCGCGTGAGTACTACTATTATAGTTCATAAACAAAATTAGAGAAATATTTTTAATATTTCGTAAATCTATGAACCTAGGGTATTCTTCGAACTTCATTCCCTCATTTAAAGTAAATATGTTATCGTGCAAAATTCGCAAAATTTTGCATACTTCCAGACGCATTAAAAAAAAACTTCTATTTTTTGTCGCGTGCGTTACCACTACATATTTGCGTGTATATCAGAACTTAACTGTTACTCCAGCTTAAATTTTCTCGTGAATGTAGTACTCTGGTAGTGCTTTGCATTAGATAAAATAAACATGTAATCCTCTTGTTGTTTCCCTCCTTTATCATTGATTATGTGCGTACGAATGTCGCGTGCGTTACCCAGGATTAGCCCATATGTATGTATATTCATTTGAATAACGATAACTTAATTTCTCGCTTGCTTATCTTCTACATTTTACCATAAGTGCACGCACAATACTCATACTACAAACTTATAGTACTTTCTAGCCAACTATGTGTGTAAATCTTCTGCAATTATGTTAAAAAAAATCTACCATTTTCTAGGCATAACTACATAAAGTACACATTTTACAAACATCTTACTTATTTATCACTTATAAACAGTTCTGTTCATGTTCATGTTCTTTGTTCTATTGATTCGTCGTCAGTGGTGGCGGTGCTACTTCTTCCGGTTCAATTTGCAGCGCAATTTCATTACGCGTCGTCGTCATCGTCACAACTTTCGATTCCTCTTCAGCTGCGCCGCCATTAGCCTCCACATCGATTGTAGTGCTTTGTACACTACGTTCTGGTATCTCGGCCAGCAACGAGTTCCGGCTCGTTTTATGCTCGTGCGTTCGACTCAGTGCAGCTTCACTTTCTGCTCGCAAAAGCGTTCTACGTCGTTCATTGATCACCTGCACGGAATCGTATAGATCATTATCATCGGTGCTGTGACGCTCACCACTTGACGAACGTATGTAGAATATGCTATCGTCCGTTTCGTTGGGCAGTTTCGGTTTGGGTCGATAGTAAGTGCGCGAAGAATTGCTGCGCTGCAGCGACTTGTTGAGCTCTTTTTGATACTCTATGCTGGCTTTAGTGTTTGTGTTTTTTTTTGTGTTCGACGACGATGCCAGATTAAGCGAGTCGGGGCGTGTTTTCTTTAGAATGCTATTCAATTGTTTGGCATTTGATGGTGCTGCTGGTGGTTGTTGTTGTTGTTGTGGTAGTGGTGGTGATGTTGTTGTTGCTTGCGGTAGTTGCTCCAGTCGTTGCATTGATGTCTTAACAACAGTTTGTATGGCAATATTTAGCGCATCTGGTGATAATATTGCACCACCATCAACATTCACTGCTGCATCAGTATTATCGATGCTTTCTTCGGGAAAGCAAGGTTCTAAACTCGATTGTCCGGAAATTTGATGTATGATTGCAGGTGGTTCTGAGCAAACGCTTAGTTGGCTTCTGAAATGGTTTCAAATGTGGTGTATTTACTTATTTATTTATGATTTGCTGAATAGCTCTGAGAGGTGTGTTGGTCTTACCTAAACTCCTTCTCCACCGATGGCGTGGCCGATGGTCCAGAGCTGTAACGTTTCGGTGAACGTAATATAGATTTTGGCATAACTTCGGGACTATGCATATCGACTTGTATGCGTCGGGAATCGATGCTTGAGGTGCGACTAGCCATCGAAGCGCAGCGTGCCGTCCCGCGGCCGCTGTACGATGAATCCGACATTGTGGAGCTTCTGTGAAAAAGATTAATAAAATCAAGTGTTGCGTTAGATTAGGTATTAGTGTCTGTTAGTACAAGTACCAAGACACTTAGTCCCAAAATGTCCCATTGTGATGCCGCGAGGATCTAGACCTCTCCTATAACCAGAAAGTGGACTCAGGGAATCTAAGAACCTGTTTAGGTTTCATCTTAGCAAAGTCAACGAGGCACATAGGTAGATTTTCAAGTTTTATGCGGTCAAAAATATTTTATTGTCTTCATATATTCCAAATTGCTTGTTTAATGCAAAGTTTTAATAATTTGTGTTAAAAGTCGATTTTATTGAAAAATATATACAGTGACTCAAAACAAAATCATACGCCAGAGTTTTTAAATTTATTTCAAAGAGTTCAGTCGAAAATTTGACTTTCTTATTTTCGTTTAAAAATGTAAAAAATTTTCTATAAAAATCGTTTTAATAAG
This sequence comes from Urophora cardui, assembly GCA_960531455.1. NCBI lineage: Eukaryota > Metazoa > Arthropoda > Insecta > Diptera > Tephritidae > Urophora > Urophora cardui. The sequence continues at coordinate 40,755,499 of OY482673.1, forward strand.
GATTTCTAAGCTTATGGAAAAAATCCGAAAAATCGTACAAATTTCTAAAAGTGGATTAAAAATTTCAAAGCGCGGCCAGAATTTATAGACAATTTTGAGGAGATTTCTAAGTATACTGTTATGTAGCCAACCAACTATAGTGTCAAAAGTGCAACTCTCAATGCTCTGAAAAATTCCGTCGATTTTAGAAATTTTTTTCTGTAGGGTGCTTGCCATATATGTACGTGAGACCGTTCCAATTCAAATTTCCGAAAAGCCAATAAAAATTTTCAAAAAGTTGAATGCTGCATATTATTATATTAAAATTGAATGAGCTGCAAAACTGCATACTCAAAAATCTTCAAAAAAAAAATTTGGTTTAGAATTCTTAGCCCCTTTTTATGATAAGTATTTCCTTGACTTTGAAAAATTAGAAATACTAAAAATACTGCCTAAAAAGTTAACATTAATCGGTGATAAATATCTCGGTTTCTTTCGAGCATCACCTACATTAACCAAGATATGCGTTAGAAATATAAACATTAAAATCAAATATAAAACACAAAAAAATAAAATTATTGTAGGTACATATGAAAAACCCTGTATCTAGTAGTGATGTGCGGCTTTGTGCGACGTAATTTTTTGTCGGCAAAATACTAATTGTACTAGATATCATGTTCGAGGGTTATTTTGACTGAGTCTGACAGAGCAACATAACAAAATCAATTTTGAACACGAAAAAGAGTGATAATTTTTGATGTGTAAACATCTTTGCTGTAGTACGAGTGATTTCGAAAAACAGGTAAAGTTTACGCTTAAACATGTAAATGTGTAAATGCGTAAACCGTAAATGACCTTGGCATTGTCAGTGGTAGGTAGGTAGCTAGGCATGTACTTACAAATGCTTGCATGCATAGTCGTGCAAATGCAAATATCAGCAACAGCAGCAACGAAGCGAAGCGAAATGAAAGGTTTTGAGAAGGCCTTCTACAGGGAGCTCTATTCTTTATGGTTCCTAGGTCGGGTCCGGAGATATGGGTCAAAACGAGGACCCGGATGATCTTCCATGTTTCTGAGCAATATTTGTATCAAATGAAAGGTTTTAAGCAAGGCTTCTACAGGGAGCTCTACTCTTTATGAGTCCTCGTCGGGTCCCGAGATATGGGTCAAAACGAGGACCCGGATGATCTTGCATGTTTCTGAGCAATATTGGTATCAAATTAAAGGTTTTGAGAAGGACTTCGATATGAAGCTCTTTTAATTGTGACCCCTAGGCCGAGTTTCCAGATATGGGTCAAAACGAGGACCCGAATGATCCTTGAATGTTTCTGAGCAATATTGGTATCAAATGAAAGGTGTTGAGTGGGGCTTCCATATAGAGCTCTATTCTTTATGATTCCTAGGCCGGGTCTCCGGATGATCCTTGAAATTTCTGAGCAATATTGGTATCAAATGGAAGGTTTTGAACGGGACTTCAACACGGAGTCCCGAGATATGGGTCAAACGTGGACCCGAATGATTTTGCATGTTTCTGAGCAAAACAAATCAAAATCAGAAATCAAAAATCAAAAATCAAAAACCAAACAACAAAACAAACAAAGTCGCATTTTAATTAAAGGAACAAGGGAAAGGGAATAAAAATCCGATTTCGAAACTGTTTACACATCAATGTTCATGAGTACTCGTTACTCACGTTTTTTTTTTTTTTTTTTTAAATATCCCAACTTTAAGAGCTTAAAACTATAAACTTAGAATTATTCGAAATCAAGGATATTATTGAAAAGTGTTAATAATTACTTGAAGCTTTAGGATCAATCACGATTACTTAAATGAAATGCTTTAAATAATAAATATTCACGTTGAAACTAGCACTTAAAAATATGTAAAAAAAAACTAAAAAATTAGCTTCAGATATGCTAAGTTTCGACCATCTGGGAGCAAGTGCAGAGTATGGGGTCGGGAAAAAAGCGACGAATTATTGTTCCCCAGTCTATTTCCAATATGTGGGTATGTTTTTTTCTGTAATTGTAACAACTTCACAAAATTCAATTTTGGCCGCATAAAACTTGAAAATCTACCTATGTGCGAGGTCAGAAAAATGCGGGACCCCAGAAACTTTTAGTTTTTTACATCATAGTGCGAGATATTCACACAAAAATTTTTTTACAGTTTCAGGTTATTTCTCATCTCTGCAGCTCATACAGAATTCATTAAAACGTCTTTCAGCATGTCTGCCAAAGATAATCAGGCCAGTAATCAGGCAAACAAAAAGTGAGCGGGCAGTTACTTCAAAGAAGAAGTAGCCCTTTAGCATGTCTCGCATCCTAATGTGGCCATACGAGTCTTGAGTGATTGCAGGTACTAAGGCATTTCCATCTAGCAGCCGCTTCTGCTAGGACAAATCTATTAAGAGTGAGCTGTCTTATGACAAGGAAACCTGCGCAGCCATCTCGTCAAGAGATTTGCGGCGACCCTCAACACTTCTGGATTTGCAGGTGACAGATTCGATCGCTTTCAGTGCAGCCTGACTGACAGAGTAGTTAAAAAGTTTTGTCGTGCATGAGGACTGCTTTACGGAGAGAGACCACCGCCTCTTGAATAGCAGCAACCTCCGCCTGAAATACGCTACAATGATTCGGAAGGTTAAACGAGAGTTTTGTAACCATCTGGGATATGAACACCCCACCAACCATCTAACCATTTACTTTAGATCCATCTGTATAGATGTGGAGGACATCTGACGGATCTGGAGGGCCATTGGACCAGAAATATATATACGGAATCACGACATTGAGGTTCCTGCCGAACGAAGCAGTCGGTGTACAAAAGTTCGTTGCACTAGTTGCAGAAATATTTAGGATCTCAGCATGACCACCTACATTTACCTTTCAGCGCGGTAATTCCCTTAAGCGCGGGGATGAAAAGAATGCAGATTGCTTACCCATCAGGTCTATAGGCAGGACATTAAATTAAGGACTAGTAGATGGAGTTCATAAGCTTAGTGTGCTGTGTGAAAAGGTTTCGTGAACCCAGCTTTGGTAGAGTTTCATAACTCTCTGGAGTACTTTGACAAAAACACCCCAGAAAATCCCAAACACTTACCTGCGATTACCCAACGGGCTACTTTTGTTGTCCTCCTCATGCTCGATCGGCTTCTGTCGTGCCAGCACATGACGCTTAGCCGTATCCGAGCGCTTAGCCATATCGGCTATGGTGGCGCGTGAAAGTTGACGCTCGGCACGAATGCCATCATCGAATGACGCCGCATGCCAGTAGAGTTTATTCACCGAAGGCGGTTGCAGTAAAGCGCAGGGTCCGCCATTTTCACGCGTGTTCCGTTGTATCAAACTGTTGCTGATGCGGGCGCCACGTGGCTTGATTTGACGTGCACCGCTGCTGCCGCTACCGCCGCTGCTGTTGATGGTTGTAGTATAACGTTGATGTTGGTTGTTGTTGTTGTGGTGATTGTTATGGTGCCGATGATGATGATGATGATGCCGATGACGTTTTTGTTCCAACAACAAATAAGGTTTGTGATTCGGCGAAAGCAAATGTGTTAGATTAGTGGAGTAGGCGATGGGTAGGGGGGCATGTGTGGAGAGATTTGGCACAGAACCAGTGTGGGTGAGGCGTCGTAGTTGTGGTGAGAAGCGAGCGGATGCGCTAATGAAAATGAAAGCGAATTGGGGTTTTTTTTTTGTTTTGGTTTACAATTTTTCTTTTCGTTTTTTTTTTTTTTGAATTTTTAATTGTTTATTTATGCATGAGAAAAGCGTGTCTACTACATGCATACATATTTACAAAAGCCAAGCTAACATACTAAATAAGGCGCATATGTTTGTATGGATGAGGAGATATGCAACAACTATAAATAGCATAAATCAAATTCTAAACTAATTTACCTGAGTGATTTCGAAAATTTAATAAGCTCAGCTGTGAGCGCTTCACGATCGAAAGGCTGCGGCGCGGATTGTGATGGCGGCTCTGCGGGTGATGTGCGGAAGACGCCGAATTGTTGATCCCAACGCGACGACTGCAGTTGATGGCCTGCGTGGCGAGAGAGATAGAGAGATACAAAGAGATAGATATTGAGAGAGAGAGCGAGAGGTAGGTAGGTAGGTACGGGAGAGCTTTTCTGCTGCACTCAACCACTCACCTATGGCACGCCGTTGCGAGGCGGCGCTACTCTGATTGCTGCGCATCGTCGTCTTGCTGTCGGTTGCGCCTGCACGCAAACGCGCCGGCACCACTTTAGCTGCCGAGTCGCGCGCCTCGAATGTCATAACGCAGGAGGCGACCACAATGAAACCACCAAAGCCCATCACAATGGGTCCAACATACGACAAATTGTTGAGATGCAAGCCCTTGAGCTCATTTTTCACACGAACTGTTGCATTGCCGCGCGTCTCTGAGCCTCCCGACAAGTCGTCTGCATAGTAGCCTACATACGAGTGTACAAAAATAATAAGCACTTAACGAGTAGTAAATTTCATTAGAATTAAGTTATGCACAATCACTGTTGAGGGTTCTGTAATTATTCCCTGCCAACCAGCCAGCGTATGTACGTACGTACTTACCTATCGCAGCCATGCCGCCGCCAAGCATCAATAACGTCAATCCAAGCACCAGCGCTCTACAAGCATGCCAGAGGCATTTCGATGACATTTTACCGCGCACCACTTGCACATTCCATGTGGCGCCGGAGGCGGGATGAGCACGCCGTACATTGCCGATGGAGTGCTTGTGTCGCACGGTGCCAGCACCCGCTCGTCGCGATGGCATCACATCGACCACAATACGCCTCTATGCACTGCTCTGTTGTTGCCGCGTTTGCCTGGTATGATACCAAATTGGTATTGTACTTGCTTTTGCTGTTTATGATGTTTTTGTTTTGTTCCAATTGAGTTGTGAATCCAATTAAATATTATTATTATCCTTGTAGTTTATCTGTTAAGGAGAAACAGTAATAACCCAATAAACACAGACGCGAGGATTATATCGCGGCGAATTCGAGACGAGTTCGCGAAAGCAAATTTTCGCGAATGTAATTTCTCGGACTCGCCTCGAGGCGTTTGAGTAAATCAATTTTCGCGATATCATTTTTTCTATTTTTTTAAGTTATTTTGCACTAAAAAAATCATTATAGTTCTTATAAAAATATTTTAAATGCTTTGTATTATTTTATACGGATTTAACCCATTGCCAGTAAACAAAGTTCTGAACCTTTAATTTTTCGAAACGCCATTTATAAAAAAATCTCGAATCGCCAACGATCAGAGAAATTAAAAATTCTCGAATCGCTAATGTTAAAAAATTCGAATCGCCAGCGATCCGAGAATGAACAAATCCTCGAATCGCTAGTGATAAGTAACATGCCTATGAATTCGGATTCGCCGATCTATCGCCGCGAACTATTGCCGCGATAATATAATCAGAGAAAGCGAATCCGACGCGAATTCGAGGCGAATCCGTTGTGTTTATTGGGAAGTGTTGGGTTATTATTATAACTACATAAGAAGATTTTCATGCCAATACATATATACATATTGTTAGATCCATCGGTATAGGTGTTGTTGTAAGTTAGGTGCTGAACTACGATCTTTTCGGTCAGTTCATGTCATTCGAACAAATAATGATGCTTCAATGCAGCAAATGTTAACATCAACACCGGCTGATAATATCAAAGCCAAGGTTCAGAGTCGTAACAAAATCCTCAAATCGCTAGCCGGAAGCACTTGGGAAGAAGACAAAGAAACCCTTACATACAAAGCAGTCGGCTGGATCTAACTTCTACGTCGCCAATATGGCCGCCGAGGGCTTGCAGGACATAGTGTAGAAAACTCCAAGCCTGCCAAAACTCTGCGTTGCGAAACGCCAAGGGAACTCTGCTGATGTCGCCGAAACGCCACTTACAACATGAGGTATAGGTGCTCCCAGTCAAGAAACATAATACCATGCTTAACAAGCAATTCCTACTGGGATTCAATCGCAGACGATATCACAACGACCACCGACTGCAACCCGAGCCTCCCTCCGGCACGTGAGGAGTCATATTTTCAACCTCACCTCTGATGTTAAAATGTACACAAAAAAAAAATAACCTCTTCACTCCGCGGCATACAGGCAAGACTTAATGGTGATTCACAAGAAAACAGTATCGACCTTCGTTTCGTGCCGTCCTTCATATATGATTCTAAAGCACCAATCGCCACCAATAGCTGAAGAAGATTGAAGTTGCCTAGGGAAACTCACGTCACCCTGTCGGAACTAAGATCGGGTTTCTGTAGTAGGCTTAACTCCTACAGGGCCAGAATAGACCCAGACACAATAATTGTATGTCTGGCATGTCGTGAGATACCGCATGACATACAGCATCTCTTTATATGTCGAGTCTGTTATATGATATATTATTATGCGAATATTGTTGCGCATTACATCGCCTCCCCAAGGCCAATTTCGTACACCAAAATTGACTATTGCTTTTGAACTTGGGGTTCTTATCTGACTGCTCTCGAGCTTATAACGATCGAATGGCTACGTATTCGAGGAATATACGCTTAGCAGTCTCATCTTCCACATCACAAAATCGGCATAAAATAATAGAGTAGTATGGCTTTTGAATCTGCAGTGATCTGGAAGAATCCCGGTCACAATTCTCAATTTGCTTTTTATCGCTTTGAAACGTTTTTGTTGTACCCCTCGAAAAAATTTTCGCCTGACACATATCAGAAGATGTCTGTTTCCCACAGCCTGAGCTATTCTCTTATATAATGGGGTCCTATAACATAGTACGAAAAAATTGCCTTTTGCCCGTAGGAGCCGATTTTGCCGGTTAGCTGCTGCTTTTCTGGCTAGGCCGCCGCTCATTTATAATATATATATAGTAATATCTCCATCGCCACTGTTTGGACATGTGCTCGTATTTACCAAAGTGACGGGATTATTTTTGAGTTTCAGTAAGTCCAGGCGTTTAATTTAGTGGTGTTCACATAATGAACTATTCTGCTAACACTACGCCCATCCAGCCAGTATAATCTACATATATCTATTCCATACAAAAATATATCCCTTTCTAAGGAAAGCGCTATTTTTAAACCAACTACAAATTAAGCAAACAATGCTATATTTAACTAATGCTTCTCATGACACAACATTGTCTCTGACTATTTATTTAAAGCAGCTCAAAAGTACCTGACAAGAACCGGTAAAGGTAAAAATAAACACATAAAATTTTAATTGACTGCATGAATCCGTCACTCAGCCACTCAGCCAACAGTCACTAGTCAGCAGTCAGTCCTTCACACATGAAATGTGATTGACATTCGCACTTTGGTTGTGCGTGTCAGCGACAATGTTACGCCGTTGCTTGACACATATTTGTTTGTTAGTACGAGATGTTGGCATTCGTTTGTTTGAGTACTTAGCAGGAGGCTTAGTTTGGTTTTACAAATTTATGCAAATACCGTTCCTAAGCTGCTAAAGTTATTCAGTTGAACTTTTGATTTAAATTTTTCTTTGTTTGACTAATCGCTCTAAATTATGCATTTTTTAAAATGCCATCAAAAATTTGCTACAAAATTGTAGAATTGTTTTTTGTAAAAAGCAACAACGATTAGAAAATGAGTCATTACTCACTGCCTGCCAGCCGCTGCTTAAACTTTATTGGCTGCCATCCAAGGGCTTGCCAGTAAAAATAGAAAAATGCTTGCCAGTCAAAGTAGATATGTTCGACGCTGACAAGTTGAGACGCATTAAAATCACGTAGCCAGTTCAGCCATTTATCGCTTGGTTTTATAGAAAAAAAGAACAAAAAAAAAATGGGGCTATCAATTTTAAGCACATTACGGGTGCAGTGAAATAACGCCCGTGGAATTAACGCCCGCGGGCGTTATTTCCCAAAAAAGGAAATAACACCCGCGGGCGTTTTTTCTTTTCATGAAAAAGAAATAGCGCCTGCGAATAAAACGAAATTAAACCCGTGGGTATTATTTCCACTCAGAAAGGGAAAGAACGCCCGCGCGCCCTCTTCGGCGATGTGCGCTTTATTTCCCTTTCGAAAGGGCAATTAAGCCCGCAGACGGGTTTTTTTTTTTTAAATATGGTGATTAGTGGGAAAAGCGCCGCAGGCGAAAAATTGGATTTTCGTTTTTTTTAAATATGGTGTTTGTTTTATTGGAAAAAGCGCCGCAGGCGAAAAACTGGAATTAAAAATCGCGCGATTTTTAATTCCAATTTTTCGTTTTTTTTTTTTTTTTAATGAAGCTCAAACGTAAAAAATACTCGTTATGTGTGTTACCAGAACAAATGTGAAGTTAGTGTTTGTATAGACAATGTTACGAATGTATGTAAAAAATTAAATAACAAAATGCATACTCATGATAGTCAAGAAGAAGTGGTAAAAAAAATGTATATTATGAACTCAATTAAAACACAATGCAAAAGCGTCAGAGAGTCAAAGCATGTTGTTGTGTGTTATTTGTTTTACCAAGCCACGCGATATTCTCTTAAGCCCATGCAATCACTTTAAATTGTGTGCGGATTGCTTTGGAGAGCACAGTAAGGTTGCAATTGTAAATGGCAATAGAAATATTTTGTGCCCGGTTTGTCGTCAAATTGTTGAAAACTCTATAAGAGTATTTGTTTAGATTGTGGTCTGAAAGTGCCAATATGTATGTAATGAAGTTTTATTTATTTTGATTGAGTATTTAAATATTTACTTACTGACAGACCTTGAAAATTGTTACTAATAAATGATTATAGAAATTTACTGAAGCTTTGTTTATTCGATTGAGTATTTGAATATTTAGAAGGGATTTAAAAAAATTTAAAGAATCGAAAAATTGGAATTAAAAATCGCGCGATTTTTTATTCCAATTTTTTCGCCTGCGGCGCGTTTTCCAGTTATAATACAACCTATTCAGAAAAAAACGAAAAATTGGAATTAAAAATCGCGCGATTTTTTATTACAATTTTTCGCCTGCGGCGCTTTTTTCCCTAATACATCATATTTAAAAAAAAACCCGTCTGCGGGCTTAATTGCCCTTCCGAAAGAGAAATAAAGCCCATGGATCAAACGAAATAACGCCCGCGGGAATTATTTCTATTTCAAGAAAAGAAAAAACGCCCGCGGGCGTTATTTCCTTCTTTTTGGGAAATAACGCCCGCGGGCGTTAATTCCACGGGCGTTATTTCACTGCACCCACATTACGTAGTCAGCCAGTTTTTCACAGGGGCAATTAGATCATGTCCCACGGAGGCTCTGAATGTGATTTGCTATATTCAGTCCATTGATCTTTTTGTCACGGAAAGGGCATCTCAGCGTGCGCTGAGGTTGCGGGTATGGTCGTATTCTGCTCATCATTACCTACTCCGACATCAATACGAAAACAAGTGATATCTGCCTAATAACAGTCTCTGATACAAACTATGAGAAGCACTGGAGAGATGGTAAACTTGCAAAGAGATTCCTATGTTTCACTTTCCACGTACGGATCGAAGATAGTTGGCATGTGCAGTTGAACGGAGATTTTCGCACTTCCATATCAATCAGACTCTCGGGCTGGTCAAGCGTTTTTCAAACTGAAGTTTTCGCCATACAAGAGGTCTGAAAGGTTCTACTTGCAACGGAAAGTGTCAGTGTCGTAAATAGGATATGAATTTTTTCGGATAGCCATGCGGCTCTGAAGACTCTGTTATACGCAGCGATTTCATTAAGCCTAGTCACACAGTTTAGGGAGTGCTGGGGCACCGCGGCATCCATGAAAATGGAATGGCTGATGAGCTAGTCAGACAAGGCTCGGCTCTTGATATCGCAGAGGCGGAGGAAATTCTTTCGCCCCTGGATTTCATCAAGAGCCGATCTGTTTCGAGAAGGCTAAAACCAGATGGAAGCGGTTACGGAGCTGCGGGTACTGCAGAAGTCTGTGGTCGTCATGCAGCGAGATGCGATCCTCATGCATTTTTTGTGAGAAGCTTTTTTATGGCAGAAGTACATGCCGCCCACTGCCGAGAGGTGACCGCTATTTCTAAAAACCCAATAATTGGGTTTTAATTTCTTAAAAAAAACGACTTAAGTTCGATTCTCGGTTGAGGCCGCTTGAAGAAGTCTGATGAGGGGATGTGGTGGTCTCCGAAATGGATCCATAACTTCTACCAAAAAAAAATTTTTTCAATTTTTCTTGAATAAAAAATGGCCAATAGCTCATTTAAATTCACATAAAATAATTACACAGTCCAACAAATTTACAAAAAATTTTCTCAACACGAACAAACGCTAGCAGTTATGAAAGAGGATGTCTCCCAGACCAACTTTGCCGAACAGAGTACTAGTCCAGAGGGTCTGAGTTTTTTTTTAGCGGGGGTCAAAGTTTTATAGTTTTAGCTGGAGGTGCAATTGCTCTATCGAAAATATCTTATAGAAAACGGCCTCAAATGAAGTTTTTGAGCTCGGACTTCTTCTACAGAATTTAATGAGCAATTTTTTTGCGGAAGCCTTTAACCCTCTAACTCCCACGCAAATCGCTGTTTTTAACCCTTGTTTGGAAACACATGTAGAGAATATCAATTAAAAATGCAGATAGAGGGTTAAAATGTTCTAGAGAATTATTCGCCATAAAATTTCACTAGGGGTCCCCTTAGACCAAATCTTTGTACAAATAACGCAAAAGACCACAGGATATAATAATCACAAATTACGCCATGAAATATGCACCAAATTTTATAAATATACACATTAGATGCATTTTTTATACTCAGCTGTACTAGTACACAGAGTATTATAGTTTTAATCACATAACGGTGGATTGTAACAGAATGAAATAATCGAGATAGATATAGACTTATATATATCAAAATGATCAGGGTGAAAAGAGAAATCGATTGAGCCATGTCCGTCCGTCCGTCCGTCTGTCCGTCCGTCGGTCCGTCCGTCTGTCCGTCCGTCTGTAAACACTAACTCGCGCAAAAATTGAGATATTTTGATGAAATTTGAAATGCAAGTTAGTATCGAGACTGGAACGGTTGGTATTGAAAATGGGCGAAATCGGACCATGACCACGCCCAGTTTTCCTATATAGAAAAAATCGGAAATTTGGTATCTAAGTTACTAATATAGCTGGAGCGATGAAATTTTAACCACGTGTTGAGCTCAGGCCCCTAGGAAGAAATTTGATGAAATTTTGGAAAATGGGCGGTGCCACGCCCACTTATTAAGGGTCAAACCTTGAAAGTTTTATATGTCATAACTCAGAAACCATTGAAGATATATCGATGAAATTCGGTACGCGTGATTTACTTACTTAGGCAAACGTTTGAAGGGAAAATAGTTAAAATCGGTTGACGGCCACGCCCACTTTTATATATGTATATTATAAAGTGACCTAATAAAAACATTTTAAGCCATATCTCTGTCAAATATAAAGATCTATCATCGAAATTTTGTCGCATGAGTCCAGCTATGGACATAAAACAAAAAACACAAAAATTTTGGAAAATGGGCGGTGCCACGCCCACTTATTAAGGGGCAAACATTGAAAGTTTTATGAGTCATAAATCAGAAACCGTTGAAGATATATCGATGAAATTCGGTACGCGTGATATACTTGGTTAGGCAAATGTTTGGACGAATAATTTCCAAAATCGGTTGACGGCCACGCCCACTTTTATATATGTGTATTATAAAGTGGCCTTTAAGCGATATCTCTGTCAAATATAAAGATATATCATTGAAATTTTATAGCAGGAGTCCAACTGCGGACATAAAACGAAAAACACAAAAATTTTGGAAAATGGGCGTGGCACCGCCTCTCTTTAGAAACAGGAACATACGAGATTTCTGAGCCCATAACTCGACAAATTATTTATATATAACGACGAAACTTGGTGTGTACACTTTTATTTCTAGTGGTAATACATGTTCAAAATTTTAGCGAAATCGGTTTGACGACCACGCCCACTTTTATACATGGGAACTATAAAGTGGCCTAATAAAAACATTTTAAGCGATATCTTTGCCAAATGTAAAGATAATTCATTGAAATTTTGTGGTTTGATTTCTACAATAGACCGGAAACAAAAAATAAAAAAATTTGGAAAATGGGCGTGGCACCGCCTCTTTTTAGACAAAGGAATATACGAGATTTCTTAGCTTATAACTCGACAAATAATTGAGATATTATGACGAAACTTGGTTTATACACTTTTATAGCGTGTTAATAGACACGCAAAGAGTTATTGAAATCGGTTTATGACCACGCCTACTTTTTAACAAAGATATTTCTGGAACACCCTTTGGGAATTTGTAACGTGACATCTTTGTAACTAGAAGTCATAAAGGAATGAAATTCTGCACAAAGAATAATATTTATATGCTTAGTTGGATGACTGATAAAAATGTTGAAAATGGGCGTGGCTACGCCCACTTTATGCGGCACTCGCTTTATGTAAAATACGCCGTGTTTCCATCAAACGCAAACAAACAATGAAAACATACAGCTGAGTATCTAATGTTCGATTCCACCCGAACTTAGGCTTCCTTACTTGTTTTCTCCGACATCGTTGTAGAGTAGGTAAATTGAAAAAAGTTCACTTTTGCAAAAACTGAATGGGGCTACTACAAAAACCGCGCGATTTTTAAGAATTTCAAGGCAAGTTTAGATTTATGTATGAAAAAAGTTATGATTTTGCACAAGAAAAAATTTGATGTCTAGCTATACGTAGAATTAACCGTTAAAGCGAATGGCGTACTCAGTTTTTTTGTACACTCCCCAGTGGAGGTGATATTCAAACCCTAGTTAATGCCTTTAATTTGATGCTAATATTGCCCAAAAATAGTTTGCGGCCATCCGGGTCCACATTTTTTCCACTATCCACGGTCTCGACCTTTCTACCTTTTTTTACATTTATGGAGTTGTACACCATCATAAAACCGCCTTCAAGAGCAAAAATTGTTTACATTTTGTTAGAAATTTGAAGCCATGCCAGCTCTCTTAGGGTATATTTTACTGCACTTAAACTTGATGAGCTCATCTAAATATTAATAGATTTTTGACGAGAATGAGTTTTTGAAAACCGCATTAAATTAAGCAGCATTCTGTGTGATTCAGATAAAAAAATGTCCGCTGTCAGAAAGAATATAGGGCATGAAGTTGAATGTTCGTGAGAAAAAAACAAAATTTTCTATTTAGGCCGCGATATTACCTTCCCAGGGAAGTGCACTAAAAATTGAATACGCTATTCACTTTAGCGGTTATCTTTACGTATAGGTAGATATCAATTTTTTATTGTTGTGAAAAATCAGAACTTTTTTCATACATAAATCTAAACTTGCCTTGAAATTCCTGAAAATCGCGCGGTTTTTCGAGTAGCCCCACTCAATTTTTGTAAAGTTGATTTTTTTTTAATTAACTTACTCTACGACACCTTATTTTCATATTCCGGTGCCGGAGGGAGGATCTAAAGAACAATAAAAAAATGCATCTAATGTGTATATTCATAAAATTTGTTGCATATTTGTGATTATTATATCCTGTGGTATTTTGCGTTATTTGTACAAAGATTTGGTCTGAGGGGACCCCTAGTGAAATTTTATGGCGAATAATTCTCTAGAACATTTTAACCCTCTATCTGCATTTTTAATTGATATTCTCTACATGTGGTTCCAAACAAGGGTTAAAAACAGCGATTTGCGTGGGAGTTAGAGGGTTAAAGGCTTCCGCAAAAAAATTGCTCATTAAATTCTGTAGAAGAAGTCCGAGCTCAAAAACTTCATTTGAGGCCGTTTTTTATAAGATATTTTCGATAGAGCAATTGCACCTCCAGCTAAAACTATAAAACTTTGACCCCCGCTAAAAAAAAACTCAGACCCTCTGGACTAGTACTCTGTTCGGCAAAGTTGGTCTGGGAGACATCCTCTTTCATAATTACTACCGTTTGTTCGTGTTGAGAAAACACTGTTGGACAGTGTTATTAGAATTAAAACGGCCATATAAATACAAAAAAAATTTGTTGTTGTTTGTCCGGGCTGGGGTTTTAACCCGAGAACTCTGGTACAGCAGGCGAGAACTCTACCCACTGCACCACAGCGGCCGGTATTCGGAGGATATGGGGCAATTCGTACCCACGTGGCCCGATTGAGATTGGATCTCATGGTCTGTTATGGTCTGTATCACAGCTGTAATCTTCCTGGAGCGGAGGAGACGGTAGACCACCTGCAATGTGAATGTCCTTCGCACTGCCTAAGCAGAGTGCAATTATTTGATAAGCCTTTCTTGGATAAGCTCTCAGCAGTCAAGGACGTTAGGCCTGAGTGACTTCTTAGATATCTAAACTCAAGAGGATGGATATAGGGCGTAGAACCTGCGCTGTGTTCATCGAATTGATATTCTTATTTACCCTATTCTACTACTTCTGGTAATTTAATCAAGATTCGTGGTAACAAAACGTCATTTCGGCGCTAATTGAAGTTAGTGAGACTGCCCACTAAAACTGCCCACTCAAACCAACAAACCAGCGAGTTTCAGTGAAAGAAAAATATGTATTAATTCATTTCATCAGCACAGATATTCTTCATCTTCTCCGTTTTATTCTTCTTTCTCTTCTTCCTCTTCTTCTTCTTCTTCTTCTTCTTCTTCTCTTCTTCTTCTCTTCTTATTCTTCTTCTTCTTCCTCTTCTTCTTCCTCTTCTTCTTCTTTGCTTCTACATCATCCTCTACAGCTTCCTCTTACTCTTCCTTTTCACTTTTCAAATATTCTAAGTCAACCAAAGGTTTTGGGGAGAGTAGGGGAAGTAAGAGTCCTGCGTCCCATACGCTCGGGCACCAGTCAATTCTGAAACTAGAACGACTATCGTGAGAGCGATTTTTTTGGCTGTTATCAACCTTCTAGGCCGGTGCATTTTAGTCGCCTCTTACGACAGGCACTCCTTACCACGGGTACATTCTAAGCCCTAAGCTCAGAGCTTCATTGAAAACTTGACACTTGAGATGTCGGTGTAAAAAATCTTACTATTTTTTTATTTCTGCCATACGCTCATCCTTCTCAACTACTAGACTATCTTAGCTAAGTCCTTGTGCTTTGAATTTCATGTAATGTTGAAAAGATGTGACAGTTACGCTGACACAACAGCGAGGGCGAGCGACGACGACAGCGAGTGCATTACACAAGTGATTGACGCTGCATGAGCGCGAAATTTAACTGCAAGCACTCGAGTTCTAATGAGCGAATTTCAAAATAAATACATGAATGCACACCACGAATAGAAAGGGCACACGAGTACTTGAATGCTTACGACATACACAAAGAGATTACGTTGCAACAAAAGCGAAAACAATTACCTAGAAAGCAAGTGGTATTACATTAAACACTTTCTTCAGCTTAGTTGACTGATAGATTTAGTTGATGTGAACTCAATTGCGCTGATGGCCGTTAAAGCTAAATGTAGAATACTAAGTAAGCTCAAAGGAAAAGAATTTAGAGTATCATAGGGACGTTGTTGCTGATTTGCAATTCCTTCCAGTTAACACTATTAGTAATTGGAGTTATGTAAATTATACAAAAAAAGTACTCTTGAAAATCAGTTCATTACATTATCAAGTACATATTTTTGCATTATCAAGTATTTTTGCAAACCGCGAAATTACTTTACAATGGACCGTAAGCCTATTCAATTCTGCGTCAATATTATTTTCTCGTTCATAAAATGAGCATTTATGCTTTTTGTTACAAAATTTGTGCTTACTAAGCCATATGTACGTATAAAGTCAGCAACTTTAGGGCATCTTAAACCGCCAACGAACCAAGAGCTGTCAGAACTCAGTTTACTGCGCTAAGATTGTGGCTGTCTAACTTAATACTTGTCAAGTGTCGTGAGACTATTTTTAGGAAATTGCGGCAAAAGTAAATAAGCGGGTGGAAATAGTTGTAGTTTGTTGCAAACATACGAGTAGGTATATACATTAGGGTGGGACGATTTTTATGGAGGGAAATTAATCGATATCGCAAGTGGAATTCCTCTTATTTTTTTTTTTTTTGAGTATACATCTCTGGCACGTGATTTGTATAAAGTTAATTTTAATGTTCTGGAATTTGATTTTTATGGAGCAAGACGGATTTTTTAAAATCAAAAATGGACAAAAATTGCCAAAAAATTAATCAAGCCAATATGCACATCAGATTCAACCAAAATTGTATGCCAAATCCAAATATGAAATCGGAATTAAAATCGGATGAGTCGTTTTCGTGATATTGTCTGATTTTCGGTTTTGCAGGCTGAATGCTGAAAATCGCATATTTTCGCAATTATGTCTTGATGTGTTTAATACACATTTATATCTTAAAATATATCGTCGCTATAGAAGAAAAAATACGCAAACTGTTTTGTCGAGGAAGAAAGACGCAAACTTGTTTTCTTTCAAAGAAAGACGCATTAAAAATATTTTTCGAAAGAAAGACTCTTTATTTTTTTTGATAACGAAGAAAGACGCTTTATTTTTTTTACTATAAAGAAAGACGCATTTAAATATTTTTAGGAAAGAAAGACGTATTCGATTTTTTATTGTTCGTCGAAATATTTTTTAATGCGTCTATCTTCGTCGACATGTTTTGTAAAGCGTCTTTCTTCCCCGACATATTTTTGATGCGCCTTTTTTCGTCGACAAATTACTGACATGCGTCTTTCTTCTTCCCGAGCGACGATATCTTCTTGCAAATTACTTAAAGATAAGTAAATTGAATATAGTAACAATATTTTAAAATTATAATTTATCTTACCGTATATCCGTACTAGAACGCACTCTTTTTTCTATAGCCCAAATCATGGTATGGGATCTCTGTGTTGTAGTCATCCGATATCGACGATTTTCGCTGACAGCGCTTTGTGTACCACAAATGCTCAAAATACAATTATTTTAGAATTTTAGCTGCACAAATGGAAGAGTTATTCCCTTAAACGTAGACTTATTCTGCTTGAAAATAGTTTTTTTGCTTGCAGTACTACCACATGGCGTATGAGTAATCTTAAGTTTTCTTACAGAGTTGAATAAATTTCTCTTCATACAAATCGCCCCAGCCTAATAATCGTACACATACATAAATACTTATTTATGTAAGCATAAATTTTTGTTGTGTATGTATTTATGATTATGTCTAGAAAGTATAATATTTCTCTTGCAAAACTAATAGCAAAAAAAAAAAATAATATACGAGTATAAACGAGAAAAAGCAAGCTAAAACAAAAAGAGAAATAAAAAAAGTAATTTAGTGGTACGTGAGTGAAATGCTTGCCAAATTTAAACTTTTGTAGAGCCATAAAATAAAAAATTTACATATATAAAAAATGGCCATAAACGAGCTTAGCAAACACGCAAGCGAGCACGAACAAACAGTGAAGTGGACTGAGTGCTTAGCCAGGCAGTTTAGACAGTTTTATTTTTGAAAAGTTACTTTAAGTGCAATACACATTAATATGAAAGGCCAATAATTTGCTTTTTTTAATAAAAAAATTTACTAAATAAGTTAAACAAATTTTTAGTAAAACTAAGACGAGACTTTTGGTTTTTGTTTAATGACTGTGAAGCTTTGATCTAAACGACAAAACTCAGATATGAAATTGTTTGGGCGGCATTTTGGGCTTTATTGTTAAAAGGAATAGGGTAGTGTATCGAGAATTCAAAATTCGCCTACAACTGTCTGAATATTATCAGGCCGGAGTTGGCGAACTATACTATCAAATAATATACCAAACGATAAACATGTGACTATTGAATACAAAAAAGTCTTCTCGCTTACTGATATTCGGTTAATAATCCCACATTCCCTGACACCATAAATTAAACCGTTATAATGAATAGGTATTAAAAGGCTGAACTACCACTTAAAGCGCTTGGCAATACTATCTAATGGCATGTTTAACCACGTTTAAGGGTTTATTTTGTATTGTATGTGTTTGTGTGTGTGCGCAAGTGCTAAATCAAGCCGCCACAAATAATGTGCAAAATAACAAATTTACACCTGTTGTGCTTTATGTTTATGTATTTTTAAGTGAGTGTGTGTGTATATATATGCTTGTAAAAGTATGCGAATTTATATGTTGAAAGACGAAGAGAATACACAAAAAGTTTGCCTTTTGTCATTTTAGCTACAAGCTTATACAAACAAATATAAGCTTGTACAAGCATAGCTATACGAGTACAAGCATGAAAATGTCGCAAAAAGCTCAAGAGTGAAAATTTAGCCAATTGTACATTTTGGCATCCATGTACATTAGACCGTATCGCAAAAAATAAAGTTCGTCGTATGCCACCGCATATGATGTCTTTTTGGAAAACATTTCCGGAACATTTTTTAATTTTTTTTTTCGACGCCGCTAGATGTCGCTAAAATTTATTTTCTCATATATTCGGTATTTGTAGTCCGATCTGTAAGTTTAATACACCAATGTCTTTGGCTTGAAAGGGCGGCTTATACTGTGGAATATTATTAACCCTATGTGCGCCATTGGGGTCACTACCACCCAGTACTTAGTTTATACATCCCTAATGTACCTTTTATATGTCTGCATGTTAAACGTAGTCAAAAATCATTAATCTTTTGCAAAATAAGTATTTTATTGGCGTGGGTTAAAGGTGTCGCACAGCGGTCAAAGTCCATATCACCATATGTGACTCCTGTGTGACATCCCTTAACCGCCTCTGATCGGGACCAAAATTTATATTTGCTATCCTCGAGTACAGGATTATCGATTGTGGGCAATATACATATATAAAAAAAATGTTATGTAATTTTTTGGCCTTTATGTGGTATCTAGTATGAACTTTGGCCCCTGTGCGACACCCCTTAACTAGCTCCGATTGGGACCAAAATTTATATGTGATATCTTTGACTAGGGGCTAAAACGGAAAAAATTGGTAATTTGATTTTTTAAGGACCAGCGTAATGTACATACGTACATACATACATATATGAAAAGGTGTGAATTTTTGCTATGTATGCAATGAAAAAACCTAACCGCATTGTTATTATAGCAAATAATACATGAATGTACTTATAATAATAATAATAATAATACAATGGCGCTATTATAACTCTGACGAGTTTTATGGCCGAGCTTCTCTCCCAATTCGAGGTGTGCTCCTTTTTGTTTTTCCTACTAATTGGGTGGACCTACAGTTTTATGCCGGCTCCGAACGGCGAATGCATTTTTTTGTGAGAAGCTTTTTCATGGCAGAAATACTCTCGGAGGGTATGCCGCCCACTGCCGAGAGGTGACCGCTGCTCTTAAAAAACCCAATAATTGGATTTTTACTAATTAGAAAAATTGTTTTGGTGTTTGGCTCGGACCGTGGTTTGAACCCGAGACCTCTGGCATAGCAGGCGAGCACTCTACCCACTGCACCACAGCGGCCACGATGAATGTACTTAGATGCATGAATATGCATGTAATATAATACAATGTATGTATGTATTTAGGTACATTTCAAGACCATAAAAATAACATCAGTGGTTACAAGCAAAAGACACGCAATGTAGACAATGGTAATGGACATTAACCAGAAACAAAAGACTAGTGTTGCATTTAAATAAAGCTAAAAATGAAAGCAGGTGTGTAGGTATATACATATAGGGATGGCAACTATAACCGGAAAAACGATTATAATCGGTTAATTTCTTTCGGTTAACGGTTAAAATGTATCGGTTTTTTCCTTTTGATTATTTTTTCGATTAACCTTTTTCCTCTAAAGTCGAAAATAATCGAAAGGAAATAATCGAGAACTACCGCCTTATCATTCGAGTCCGAATTCAGTTACCTAGGGTTTTGTGAGTATATCCAAAAAATCGCAATATACGTTCCCTCCAGCCAGCGTTGCCGTATTGACGATTTTATGCAATGATTTGACAATTTTTCTCAATAAATGACGATTTTTTCGTTTATTGTATATTTTTTTAAGGAAAGTGGCATTATTAAAAATTTAAACCATCTCAGTACAATAATTAAATGGCTACCTTCATGAAATAAATCCTTATATTTTGTAAATTATTTTTCAAGGCAAAATGTTAGTACTAATGAATGATTGATGATGTTATTTAAGTAAGCGCAATGTGCAGATAAATGTGCACAGCTTTTTTTAAATATGATTTCATTTATATACGGATTTGTATTAATTCGCACCTCCTTAAAATTGTTTTTGGGAAAATTTTCCATTAAGGAACAACGCCCCGAAATAAATGACTTTTTCAGCGGGTTAGAGGGGTTTTCACAGGACTTGGAACTGAAATCAAAAATTTCCGGAGGCTTGTAGTTTACAAGATATTTGTTGTTAAGGTTTTAAAATTTACCAAACAAAACACGAAAACTACGATTTATTTCCGAGATAAAAGCACGTATTAAAACGAGAAAATGCATATATGTATGTGTGTAGAACAATATTTTGCGTTGGCGGCCTTCAGCCGCGCTTTAAAAAAAATAATCCTTAGCCGAAATAATTCTCTGGGGTAATATCTATGGACCCATCTAACCTTAACGACAATTATCTCGTAAACTGTAAACTTCATGCAAGTTTATTATTATAATAAAAACGAACACACATACATAGTATGTATAAAAATTAGCTTGTTTGTCTTCTTGGGGTACTACGTATTAATTTATCAGTAATTGTAATCGAAAAACGGTTATAATCGGTTAATTCCCTACGATTATTCGCGATTAATAATCAAACCCTTTCGATTAACCTAAAAAACGGTTAATCGATTATTAAATTTTTTTTTGCCATCCCTATATACATATGTATTTATGTACATGTCTGTACATGCATAAACCTTTCTAGACAGAGAATAAATCAATTGTTTTAAGAGGTTAGAGAGAAAGTTTTTAAAAGATATTAAAGTGCTGGTATGTGTATGCGAACATTTAGTTTTAAGTTAAAAAATATTTGAAAACTTTCATTCACACTGAAAAACTCTCATTCAATGTATGAATACTAGGGACACGATATCGAATCAAAAGCATCGATCTGGTACTCATTTAAAATATCGGTTAAAAAGAATCGCGAACCCGATAATATCGAAACTAAACTACTCGATAATCAAAGTATCGGTATCGAAAACGGTAATTTTCTAGAAGGTGCAACCTTAAAATATCCTCTAAAATAGTTAAAAGAGGTACCAATCGACACGTTCTGACTTCTATATTATGAATTCGAAAGCAGAAATAAAAGAAATTAAATTTTTTAGTGGCTAGCATGAAATTTATTTTTTATCAATTTTAATTTGACTGGAAATAAAAAATTTGTCCACATTTAAAAGATATTTATTAAAACGGTTTAAAGTTGCACCGTCTTCTAGAAAGTTAACAAAAACGCAATAAAACTGCATCCTGAGGCATACGCATATCGCTGTATTAATGCTAATTCCATGGCATAGTATGCCATGGCTGGTTCCAAAGTTTTGATTATGACGTAAATCCTTTTCCAACTCATAAGAGTAGTTCAAGCTGATTAAAAAAATTATACAAGTTTATTAAGTTCTTGAAAACATTTTTTACAAACCAACAGCTTTTACAAAACAACAGGTGTATTTAATGCAATCACAGTTGTAACAAGTAAGGAAGCCTAAGTTCGAGTGGAATCGAACATTAGATACTCAGCTGTATGCTTTCATTGTTTGTTTGCGTTTGATGGAAACACGGTGTAGGTACTTTATATAAAGCAAGTGCTGCATAAAGTGGGCGTAGCCGCGCCCATTTTCAAAATTTTTATCAGTCATCCAACTAAGCATATGAATATTATTCTTTGTGCAAAATTTCATTCCTTTATGACTGCTAGTTACAAAGATGTCACGTTACAAATTCCCAAAGGGTGTTCCAGAAATATCTTTGTTAAAAAGTAGGCGTGGTCATAAACCGATTTCAATAAATTTTTGCGTGTCTATTAACACAAGTTATAAGAGTGTATAAACCAAGTTTCGTTATAATGTCTCAATTATTTGTCGAGTTATGGGTTCAGAAATCTCGTATATTCCTGCTTCTTAAAAGAGGCGGTGCCACGCCCATTTTCCAAAATTTTTATGCTTTTCGTTTTATGTCCGCAGTTGGACTCCTGCCATAAAATTTCAATGATATATCTTTATATTTGACAAAGATATCGCTTAAAATGTTTTTATTAGGTCACTTTATAATACCCATATATAAAAGTGGGCGTGGCCGTCAACCGATTTCGCTAAAATTTTCAACATGTATTACCGCAAGTAATAAAAGTGTACACAGCAAGTTTCGTCATTATATATCAATTATTTGTCGAGTTATGGGCTCAGAAATCTCGTATATTCCAGCTTCTAAAAAGAGGCGGTGCCACGCCCATTTTCCAAAATTTTTGTGTTTTTCGTTGTATGTCCGCAGGTGGACTCCTGATATAAAATTTCAATGATATATCTTTATATTTGACAGAGATATCGCTTAAAATGTTTTTATTAGGTCACTTTATAATACCCATATATAAAAGTGGGCGTGGCCGTCAACCGATTTTGACAATTTTTCGTCCAAATATTTGCCTAAGTAAGTATATCACGCGTACCAAATTTCATCGATATATCTTATACAGTTTCTGAGTTATGGCTCATAAAGCTTTCAATGTTTGCTCCTTAATAAGTGGGCGTGGCACCGCCCATTTTCCAAAATTCTATCAAATTTCTTCTTAGGGGCCTGAGCTTAACATGTGGGTAAAATTTCATCACTCTAGCTATATTAGTGGCTGAGATACCAAATTTCCGATTTTTTCTATATGGGAAAAGTGGGCGTGGTCATGGTCCGATTTCGCCCATTTTCAATACCAACCGTCCCAGTGTCGATACCAACTTGCATTTCAAATTTCATCAAAATATCTCAATTTTTGCGCGAGTTAGAGTGTTTACAGACGGACGGACGGACAGACGGACAGACGGACAGACGGACGGACGGACGGACGGACGGACGGACGGACGGACGGACATGGCTCAATCGATTTCTCTTTTCACCCTGATCATTTTGATATATATAAGTCTATATCTATCTCGATTATTTCATTCTATTACAATCCACCGTTATGTGATTAAAACTATAATACTCTGTGTACTAGTACAGCTGAGTATAAAAATATATTTGCCAAATACTTATTATTTTGAAAAATAAACATCTTAAATAACATTAACGATTCATTTTCATTGAGATTATATGTATCCATCATTGAATTTTTTTGGAAATTTGAATTTAAATTATCGAAACAAAAAAATTATGAAACTCAAGTGGCAGAATATCTGTGCATTCCATGTTATAAAGAGAAGCCATTGCGCATTATGATTTTTCTTCCGGACTTCTTCTTTCCACTTACGGCCAAACCAGAAGCTTACAAGAGGCAAATTTAAAATTTGTATTTCCATATCGACGCTTCCAAACAAAACTGTACTAAGTCTGAAAACTGTGTTTTGTAGGAGAAGCTCTCAAAGTTTAAACTCGACTTAACTTCGGTTGTATGCTAAGTATATTTTCACTTGTAACTTCTGTTTGAATTGAACGTTCAACACCAAAATTCGACAATATCAAAGTCAGGGTACGCTTTATATGAAACCGTAAGAAAAAATAAAAATTTGCTACGTGGTTTTTCATGGCAGGCTCTCAAAGTTTTTATTCTGTACAAATCTCGAGTTGTATTATATGTACACTTTTGCTCATAACTTTTGATTGGATTGTCCGATTGATACCAAAATTAGACAGCATCTAAATTAAGACACGCTCTACTTGAAAACGCCAAAAACGGCAAAATGTACTAAGTCGACTTAGTACAGTATTGTTTGGAAGCGTCGATATATTTTATATTTTAAAAATAATTTATTTCATAGTTGTCAAATTGAAACAATTGTCAGAAAACAGTGCCGAATGTCAAAAAACCTATCGAAATACAAGCTGGCTCATTGGTTTTTAACCGCCTAGATGGTATTTCGTTGGTTTTTTTTAACATAGCTTACTCGCTTGCACCAACACAAAACTGTATTTGACCACCTCTTTCACACAAAAAACCTTGTACCTTGTAGAATACAGGAAAAAACGTAGTGTCATAGGGCCATTAATGGAAAACAGACCTTTTTTTTTTTTTTATAACGTGTTTTTAGTGAGAAATGAGAAAGAAAAAAGATATTGACGATTTTTTCGCTGAAATGACGATTTTTTATTTGCAAACGTCAAATTATCGTATGAAAATTAAAAATTTATAATCCTATATATCCAGTTACCATTATTTCTAATGTGAAAATCAATAAACAGATTTGGTTAACTTCATACAACTTCATACAAAAAACCTTACGAAGTAGCCCAAACCTGCAATTATTTCAGCACGTGGATCAGGCCTATTTTTCAATATGTACCAGTGAAAATTACTCGTGCTTGTGCATTTTTCGGAACTATTTTGCGTTGCACAATTTTTTGGACAAATATGACACAATTTTAATTTTCCATCACTGAATGTACTCATTTGTTCGATACCGTGGTTGAAGTACTCGATAACAAAAAATATCGTCGCAAAAGAATCGGGTAAAAAGTATCGGTATCAAATGCAAAAAAATATCGATTTGGTATCGTATCGTATCGAAATTCGTGTCCCTAATGAATACACACGCTATTGCCATAAAGCACTGATAGGCAAAACGCTACCCGTGGGTAGCTTCGACGCGGCAGCGCTGTACATACACAAAAACGACGCTGCTAATTCTGCTCCACTGTTCGCTGAATTTCTTCAGAATTTTGCCAAATGCTTGCCAGTTATTTCGTGTAAAATCTACGTAATGTCCAAAAAGGCATATTCATATTAAAGGAACTGCAAATGAATATTTTGTTTTATTCTGCGTTCAAATTTCAATCAACCAACACAATGAGTAAAAGGCGATAATAATGCACGAATTGTTTTTTTCTGTTTTTTTTTTTTTTATTATTATTTCACCTTTCTAATTTTAAACTTTTTTCTTGATTTTTAGTTCCTAAAAACCTATCTCTGGTCATCATCATCAGATATTTATGTAGGTACATATGTGTGTATATGCCCATCAAAATATATTTCCTATCAGAAATCCCCCATTTTTACTTTTGAATACGAATCAAACAATGTGGCAAGCATGTATTTGCCCTGTAAAAATCATAGGATTATATGATCCATTTTGTGGTAGGTAGGAGTACTTTCAAAGTGACCCAAGCGAGCGACTCGTTTATCTGCATCGGCTCGTAGTTAGCCGAACATTGCTACGAAAACCGAATGTATGTATATCGCGATAACGACGAAGCAAGTGCGTACATTTGTATGTATGTATGTATGTATGTACATATGCATGCTCGTTTGAACGTGCACGATTTAGTAATAATGAGACATTGAACGCGACACAACATGCTGGTGATTGCGCTAGAAAAATTCTATCATTTTATTTTTATTAAAGAAAAGCTTACTTATGTATGTATGTAATGCTAATAATCAAATTGAATTGGCAGTCATTCAAATCTGTTCAGAAATTATTAAATTTCATTAATTTTAGTACCTACTCCATGAATTACTCCCATGTAGGTACTCCATGGATTAATCCCATGTAGTTACTCCTTGGATTACTCGGGTGTCATGCGGAAATAGGAGTATGTGATCCCTGCCTAGGACATCGCCATGTTAAATGGACCATATTTTTTATATGAAATGTGGCAGGTTGAGGAGTACTCGGCTGGTCCATAGCGAGTACTCTATACACGCGTGCATGGAGTACTCGGCTTTTTTGCAGGGTGGTCGCGCACCAATACAATGACAAATTGTTACTGTGTTGGTGTGCCGATCACTGCCCTAAAGTATGCAATGCAAGAAGTAGCCAATTACATATGCAAGCGTAGTGCAAGCAAGCATACAGTGAACTACACTGCGTATACGTAATTGTTTACTTGCAAACAGGGTTTGAATTTGCTTGCTGCAAAACAGCAATAGCCAATGTTTTTTGCTTATTGCTGAATTCAGCCGAGCCAAAAACGAAAACACGAATCATTCGCTTCAGTTTTCAGCTGAGTCGTGTTTGCTTGTGTAGTTAAGCCAAGCAACTCAATTTGAGAGCGTTGCTTTTACTTCCAGCAATTAGTTGAGTGGTAAATTTTTGCTTACAGTTGCTTATTTTGCTGAAACTAGTTTTTAAGCAGAATTCAACATGAAAAGATGTTTACAAATGGACATACATACATATTATGTGTACATACATACATACATAAGTAAATATGTATAAAAAATCGAAATATGCGTAACCAAATCGTTTCAGCAAAATAAGCAAAAGCAGAAAAAATGCAAAGACACAACTAATTGCTGGAAGTAAAATGAAATCCCCCAAATCGCGTTGCTTTGCTTAACTATACAAGCAAACACGGCTCAGCTGAAAACTGAAGCGAATGAATCGTGTTCTCGTTTTTTACTCGGCTGGCCGAGTTTGCTAATTTACTTTTCGTTAGCAAAAGCAAAGCAAAAGCAAATGCAGCAAAAGTAGCTAAGCAATTTTAAACCCTGCTTGCAAACTCAGAACTGGCATGTTTTCGATTACAAATTTGAGATAGGCATTTATTGAAGAAAACTCTGTAATACTAGGGCGTTTTTAAAGCATATTTTGATATAGGGTGATCCTTTACTCAGTCGTCGATATGTCGCACAGAGTCTAAGTACAATTCACACGGAAGTGAATACACATGAGCAGTATGAGTCTGTTGTGGGTGTAAGCAAAAATTCGTATATGTACCTTCATTAATCAAATTCTTTGCGTTCCACCTTTACGCTATACAATCGCGAAAGAACAATAGAATTCACGTTGAAACAGCTACAATAAACAAACAGTTTTGTTCTGAAGGCAGAGAATGTGCGGCAGAGCTTTCAGTGATTATTAATTAAAAAATATTTTAATTTATTTAATTTAACGAGCACAGGCCCAGGTTATATTTTATTTTTTATTTTTTAAAGTTATTTTCTAGTTTCTAAAAAATAAAAAAAAAATATTTTTTTTTAACTCCTTAATGATTAAATACGATTACTTTCATCATTTTAATAATAATAATAATACAATGGCGCTATTATAACTCTGACGAGTTTTATGGCCGAGCTTCTCTCCCAATTCGAGGTGTGCTCCTTTTTGTTTTTTCTACTAATTGGGTGGACCTACAGTTTTATGCCGGCTCCGAACGGCGAATGCATTTTTTGTGAGAAGCTTTTTAATAACTAAATGTTAATTACTTAAAAAAATTCTTTAATTAGTCGCTTAGTTAATTTTAATTGCATGATTATTTAGATTACTTTCAAATATTTTTTTGATTTTTTAATTTCATACAATTATTCGATAATTTTCAATTATTTTTGATTTGTTTTTAATTGCATGATTAATACAATTAATTGACTATTTAAATTTTTTTCGATTTTTATTAATTGCATGATTAATTAATGAGTCGATTAATTATTTTTATTTTTGTCTGAAAATGTTACTCATACGCCATAGCGGGCAGTTGTTATGTACGGAACAAATAATTAAAAATAATCACATAAAAAGAAACAATCGCATAATTGAAAATAATCAAGCAATTAAAAGCAATCAAATAATTAAAAAGAATTAAACAGTTAAAAATAATTAAGCAATTAAAGCAATCAAATAATTAAAAGCAATCAAATAACTAAAAATAATCAAACAATAAAAATAATTAAGCAATTAAAAGCAATCAAATAATTGAAAATAATCAAACAATTAAAAATAATTAAGCAATTAAAGCAATCAAATAATTAAAAACAAACAAACAATTAAAAATAATTAAGCAATTCAAAGCAATCAAATAATTTAAAATGATCAAACAATCAAAAATAATTAAGCTATTAAAAATAATCATGTAATTAAAAAAAAAATTATGAATTTGTTTATATGATTATTTCCGATTATTTTTTTAATCGCAATTAATCATGACTGTTTTTTATAATTCTTTAATCGAATTGATTATTAATTGCCACGTTGATGCAATTCAATTAAAATCATTAAAATTATAAAACCCAAAAACTATCTCCGAAATGGATCCATAACTTCTACCAAAAAAAAATTTTTTTAATTTTTCATAATTAAAAACTGGCCAATAGCTCTATAAAATTCACATAAAAATATTCATTAATCATTTTAATGGAAATTTAACACGTCTGATGTGGGGGAAGCACAAGCACATGAAAAAAATAAACTTATACAATAGCTATTACTTTGTGATATGCCTAGATTCCACACACACCCACACACATACTGAAACAATCACTCTGTTAGAGGTACAAATACGCAGAAATACAAAAATTAATCAATGTCGGCGTTTTTTGTGCGGGCTAAAGTAAGGTTAGGTTAAACTCGCTGGCCATTAATGGGTCCCGCATAGAATGATTGAGTTTTATTGAGTATTGACATGAAAACCTCTACATTATAAGCCTTGACTCACACTGAAGAACAACCCCGTGCCTTTAGCAAATATCAGGAATCGTTTACCTCTATTTTGGATACCGATTCGAGATCGCGGAATACAACTTCCTTTAGTAGCTGAAACCTTAGACTGGAAAAAGCCGGACAGGAGCAGAAAACATACTCTACCGTCTCTCATGCAATCCGCATCCCCTGCATTCACTTTCAACAACTAGTGCCACTTTGAATGCATGCGATGCTAGAAGATATTGTTCTGTGAGGACCCCGATGATAAGTCTAAATTCGTGCTATTTCTGGTATAGCAACCATTTAGTTAGCTTCGGATCGTACGATTTACAAATAAGCTAGCTAGCCTGTATTGCAACCATGCCTGCCCTCCACCTCGCGTCTGCCCGGTGCAAGCAGAAACATAACAACACCCTAAAGCATAGATGCTCATGCCTATGCCCTTGAATCACATTTGTTTTTGTTTTTCCCCCCAGACATAGTCACAGATACAAATTCGCCCAATGAATATAAAAATAAAATTTTCTTCCCCTGCCATATGCCCACAGGTATAAAAAATTTCAAATGAATGTGATTGAGTTTCTTATGGGAAGGGCGAAGCTACGTTAGCTTCGCCCTTCTCATATGAAGCTACGTTGGCGTCGCCCTTCCCATATGAAATTGAAAATTACACTAACAAATTGAAAATAAAATTTTTTGAAAAAATTGAATTCTTGAATTGAAAAGCGACGTAACTCAAACCCCAAATAAATATAAAATAAATGGAAGAAATGCAAGAAAACCTTTTTCTTTACAAACGAAGCTTTGAAGTAAAACCTTGGGTAAGGAAGAAGACTTTTGCTGGGAGGAGACTAACATTTAGCAGTCCCTAAATACGTTATTCATGGATTCAAAAAATTTTGAGTTGTGCAATTTTTTGATTTAGGGTGCGATTTGTAGGCAAACGAAAAAACTGAACAAAATTTCTAGTTAATATTGAAAATTGTGTGGCAAAAGTGTATTTCAAATTATTTGAAGAAAAATAAAAGCAGATTTTAATAAGAAAAATAGGAATTAGAGCTTTTTTTGCTGAAATATTATTGCAAGTCACAGTCTATGCTAATTAATTATAGGTACGTATATAAATTAATAATTAAGGTAAGTTACATATATGACAGAAATAAAATATGACAAGTATCCACTCATAAGAAATGAAATTTTAAAATACTTATCCAAGTTCGAAAGCACATATGTGCATATATTTGCGAAAAAGCCTTTTCTAGCCTTAAGTTAATCTAAACAAACCAAAGAAACCTTTTATCCCAAAAGCATTTGGAAGCAATTCTGCAATTATCCACCTCTGATTCGACAATAAATATTGACAGTTGATTAAACAGCCTTGAATAAACTTATCACTTATTGTTATTATGTAATATGTAGATACATTTTTTTTATATGTACGAGTTCATATCTTAATTTAATATACATAAAATATATAGTGAATATTGTACATATGTATGTATTTATGTTGTATGTTGTATGTAAAATTTTCCAATCGTACAATAAAAATTTACTTGTAGTTTGTAACTTTTTTTTTTAAATCTAACACAAATTTTTTCTCGGCGCACTAATAAATTTTTGTAGATGTATTGGAGTTTCCCCACCCAGCAGTATTTGAGGTAAGGAGGTGCATATTCAGTAGAATATTCAATGTGAAAAATACCCTGAAACTGAGTTCGAAATTCATTGCTGAAAAAATAACTGAACACGCAGTGAAGACATCAGGTGTACTGAAATATATGCTATGGAAGTTCTCCCTGCGTATTCAGGCCATTTTTCCTATAGAAACTCTCCCTTCTCGTTCGGCAGTTTTTAGGTAGTTGATTTTCGACGCCACCTCTATATAAAAACGAAAGGGAAAGTTCAGATTTTAGAACTACATCTCTACTGAATATTCAGTAGGAAATATGCGCTGTTTTCCAGCTGATAAATACTGCTGGGCATTCAATACGAGAGCGTTGAGCACCCTTGCCCTAAAGCCTTGCGATTGTTTCCGCGTGCGAGCTGAGAAGCAATTTCGATATTAAAAAACGTGCAAACAAATAATGAACATTTTTTTGTTTTCTTGTTACAAACGTCTATGCAACACTTTGTTTTGCGTACAAAAGTTCAAGCATTATTTTTCTTTTTGTACTTTTTTTGCCTTTTTCGCTTCCACTTGCAGGCATCAATATCCTGTCGTCGTTTTCTGATGTATCCACTTACCTTGCTTAGCTTTTTTTTGACTAACCAAAAAAGTTATTATCATTATTGAGCTCTAAAACATCGACATAATATATATGTAAATACACCCACGAAGGTACATACATACATACATAAATATATACCTATACACAAGTATTAATGTGTGTGCTTTCCCTGTAGGGAAAATCTCTAGTTCCGAACTAGGTCGCTTCTAGTGCATTTTTCGACACTACTAGTGCGAGCTAAATCCCTTTTGCATGTTATCAACTGGCGAATTTAACACGGCGATGTCCTAGGCGGTGTCAATTGTCACCCTCTGCATTACATTTTCGATAGTACTAAATTCTACAGTTTACACTAGTTCGTTTATTGGCACAATTTCGATAGTTCTGAACTATCTACAAGTACCTACAAATTCTACAGTTTTACATCTGCCGCTTAAGTGCAGCGTTCATGCAAGTGGCGCGATGGCCGACTGGCTAAGGGAGCTAACAGTCATCAACGAGTTGACCGAACGAATCGAGTACCCGTAAACATAACGAGTTGAACGAATTTCATGCCCGCATGACAACACAAAAATCAGCTGTTTTCTATTTTGAACAGCCGTGTGATGTGTTGCCGTATTTGAAATAATGGGAAGACACAAAATTTCGCATGAAATACCCAAACTTAGTACTCTGAAAAAAAAACGTTGTAAATCTAAAGACTTTCGCTGTTAAATCAACTACTTTCCGCAGTTGAAATGTGCCCAACAACGCTCCGTTGTTGTTTCAAAGGTGCGAGCGTTGTTGATTTAAGTCAATAACGGAGATTGTTGGAAAAAATTTTCACCTAAAAATAAATTTTTGTTTGCATTTCACTCTTCATCTTCCCTCCGCCCAGGTCCCAACTGCAAATATGTAGCCTCCGCTTGTTCTCCTATTCTTCTCTCCTTCTTATCATTCACTGGTTGCTATCTTTATTTCTTATTCTGATTTTTCTTCTTTATTTTATATTCTCCTCCGGATTCGAACCATGACTTCAATCTGAAATTCCATCCAATCATCACATAGTGGAACATTCAACATTATATTGAATTGTAGTAACCTATTTATACTTCCATTTCCTAAAAAGGAATCTATAGATTATATGAATGATTGTAAAAACAAAATTTAAAAAAATTGTTCTCATTAGTTTTGTTTACAACGGAAACTGTTGGGTCAAATACTTTTGCCTTTAAATCAACAACGGGGAGAAATTTGTTGCTAAAAATAAACTTTTTTTTGGATTTTTCTCTTCATCTTCTCTCCATCATTATTTTTTTTGTTGGTTTTCTCACAAAAAAATATTTTCTCACAAAAAATTTTTTAAAGGCAAGCAAGTTTTTGTGTTAACAACGCCCGTTTTTGAATAAATTGTTGGATCAAAAACTTTGCTGTAAAAACAAATACTTTTGCTTTTGAATCAAAGACGGAGATTCAACAGCCGAAAGTTGTTGGTTTAACTACGGATATTTTTTTCAGAGTACCGATATTTATTCTGAATTTAAATTTTTAAATATATTGTTTTCTTTAAGAAAAAAAAAGCGACGTAGGCGAAAATTTTTAATAAAACAATGCGCGATTTTGTATTCCAAGTTTTGGTAATTATCTAGCTTAGGTGATAACGGTGAAAATTGGTAAATTTTCAAGAAGTGGGGTTAATTTTTTGACGGCGGGGTAAAAATGGTTTTTTGAGTGGTGTGGTCCTGTCTTGTTGAAAAGTGAAAAATAAGTAAAAGAAAATACACTTTTTTGGCAATAAATGAAGGACTAACCATACGAAATTTTTATTTCGTGCTTACACAAACAATTTTCTAAAAGCCGCCTTTGTCGCAATTTTGTTTGCCTGTGTGGATTTTATGACGGAAAATACCAATTGCTCACTACCCACTGGCCCGCTGGCCCGCTATCCGTTGACCCGTTCAAAAATGGTAAAAAGGTATAATTTTGAAATAAAAATTGCTTTTATTTATCGTAAATTACTCGTTACTTTTCTTCTCATTGCCTAATTTCTCATTTATTTGAAAAATACGCTATCTGTTTACTACGAGTATGTAGCAGGGATATGAAATAACTATTATTTCATTCAAACATTTAAATTTTTCAAATATAACATCATTTATGCAACTTTTTTATTTCATCCTGTGCGAAGTTATGCTCCGAAAAACATAAAAGTTATAACTGGATAATATCGATTTTAAGTTTATTTGAAACTAAAATAAACGCATTAAAAATAGTTACATGTGAATTAATAACATATACAGAAATGATACTTATTTTCAATAAATGAGCTAAACAATTATCTAATAACTCATATTTCGCTTAAGTAAACTTAAGTGGTTTTTCCTATGAACAAAGATATATTCCATTACATTTTACACTCGCATTGATTTGGTTTAATAATACAATGAAAAATACCGTTCAAATGTTTTAGTGGCTAAAAAAGTTCGTTCGGCAACATCGCGTTGAGCAAAAGCAATCAGCTGACACGTTGTTATGGGAAAAATCAAAACTCGTTTGATTTCTTCGATAAGGGCGGTTATGGGCGTTTATGTCAGCGTCGGTGAGATTTCGTTTACATGCAACTCCCATAAGATAGATCGTGTCAGCTGACACGGATATGTGCGGGCGTTGATGACTGTTGGAAGCATAATGCATGTGCCTTTCAATCTGAGGGGCGCGGGTTCGAATCCTGTCGGTGTCAAGGTGGATGATAATTTAAAAAAAAATTTTTTTTTTTAACTAATATTTTTTATTTATTTATTTAGTAAAAATTTACAATCATATTTAAAAAGTAATAAAATAAAAAAAAAATAAAAATAAGCCTGAGGGATCGGAAAAGCATAATTAGGGAAACATTTCATTTCATACAAGATGCAAATAGAAAACTCTTTATATAAAATGCTTCACTAAACATCTGAGAATTGCAGAAACATATAAAGCCGACGGCAATTGAACGAACGAAAAATTTTCATTGAATTTTTGTCAATTCAAAATTGCATACAAATCAAAGTGTGTCTTATAATGGTCACTCAATTCACTCCTTCTGAACTGGTGAGGGTCTAACTACAATTGTTCTAGTTCCCTTTTGACACCTTTTCGCTAGTTCGGAACTAGTAATTTTGCTCACTAGTTATTGAGTTCCCTGCAGGGTTTGTAAGGCAATATGCGCGTATAGAAAGTTTTCAACTTTTTTCATATACTTTCAAGGATCTGTTGCATGCTTTTCCGCACAAAAAAATAAAAACAACATTACAATGCATACACAGCAACGTACTACGCGTAGAGCAAGTAAAATCCAAAGTGAAAACCCAAACACCAACAGAAAACTTTTCATTCTGTCACTTCATGCTGTGCGTCGTAGTATTTTCCTTTAGTGGCTGTGTGTTTGAGTTTTTCCTGTTTTTTTGGTTTTTGTTACTACAATTGCAAATCACATTTAATCTTTTGTGTGTATAATACGATTGATTTGTATATTTGTAAGTAGTTATGAATGTATGTATGTAAGTAAGTTTGATAATTTTTCTTTGCAATTAAAAGTCACACACTCACACTAGCACATGCTCGCCTTTCGACATGTAAATTAAAACATTTTTTTATTAACACAATTTATTAAAATTTCCATATTAAATATTATTATTTACTATTCTTCCCCTTTTTTTCTAAACTCACTTCTTTTTTGTTATTGCTTAATTTTTAATTAATTTTTTCTGCATTTCAATACATCCGTTCCGTGAAATATGCGTGCGCTAGCAACGAGCTTTCCGAGCAATCTGATAACACACAGCATCCTGCCGTGTCGGTATAAGCATCCTACGCCTCGCGTCGCGTCGCGTCTCTCTCTAACATTTCATTTTCATTCAGGATGCTGCCAATGTACTGTTATCACATGGAGCGGAAGTTTGTTATATGTGTAAGTATGTGTGCCGTAATATGTATATGTTTAGAATATGTGTGGATATGGAAAAAGCAAGCTGTGCTTGCACAAAAAGCTCCTGTAAATTGTTTCAGTAGCGCAGCGCGCCCTCTAGTGTTGTGTTTTCGCACATTTAGTTTATATTGCAACCATCCACAGGGTGACGACTTTTAATCCTTGATGAAACTGTTATAAAAATATGTCCTTTTCTTCCTTTTCACTTTTATTCTGCTTATTTGTATACGGATAATACAAAAATTACCCACTATTTTAATTTTTTTTACATCGCAAGCACCCTGTGTTGCAACTTTAGCACGTGAAGCCAACTTACCTCACACAGGGTGCTGCTTATTATTTTCCTTACACCGGTTTTTGTAATAGAATAACCCACCCTCAACGGATCGAAAATTCAAAATGCAAAAATGAATGCTAGATTTATGTGCTAATTTCGTCCAACAACCAAATTCTCTTTTACAATTAAAAAAAATTTTATTTTAACTTCACATTTGTGGTAAATTTATAAAAAATTCATTAAGCCTAAATCAGGGATTATCACACTAAAACTTTCAAATATTGTGCATGTGTTAAAAGCACAAAAGCTCTTGGCTACACCCAAAAGAAACTCAATCATTGTCGAAAACTAAAATTTTTAAATTATAATAATAATACAATGGCGCTATTATAACTCTGACGAGTTCTATGGCCGAGCTTCTCTCCCAATTCGAGATGTGCTCCTTTTTTGTTTTTCCTACTAATTGGGTGGACCTACAGTTTTATGCCGGCTCCGAACGGCTAATGCATTTTTTGTGAGAAGCTTTTTTCATGGCAGAAATACTCTTAAAAAACCCAATAATTGGATTTTTACTAATTAGAAAAAAATTTTTTTTTTGGTGTTTGTTTGGACTGGGTTTTGAACCCGAGACCTCTGGCATAGCAGGCGAGCACTCTACCCACTGCACCACAGCGGCCAAATTTTTAAATTACAAATGGATAGTATTTTTATTATTAACTTCACAAAAACCACAAACAAACAAAAATAAAATAAAAGAATATGAGACGAAATGCAAAATCATGATTCCCAATAAAAATATTACGTAAAAAAATCTACCCCCAACACACAATCATTTACAAGTATTCAGAGACAGCTCGAGCAACACAACCTGCTAGCTTAACAGCTGAATGCTGACTGAATAGAAATTTGATAAATTTCTGTGCGTGAACGAAGTGCTTTGACTCGTCGGTGTGAGGCTGTCGGTGTGAAAGCTATTAAAAGCTCCCGTACGCGTGCATAGGGAAATCAAACACTGGCCTAAATCAACGCTATGATAACAAACTGTCATTTACCAGAAAAATTTTTTTGTTTTCTGAATTTTTAAGACTTTTTTTAAATTACAAGTTTTTTGAAAAATCCACTTCCCCCACCCCTCTTCAGCGGATCGAAAATTCAATATGCAAAAATGAGTGCTAGATTTATGTGCTAATTTCGTCCAACAACCAAATTTTTTTTAATTTAAACAATTTTATTTTTCATTTCAAATTTGGGGTAAATTTAATGAACGCCATGGTAACGAACTGTTATTTTTCTGACGTGAGTTCTACGATAGACCGGAAACAAAAAATAGAAAAATTTTGGAAAACGGGCGTGGCACCGCCTCTTTTTAGACAAAGGAATATACGAGATTTCTTTGCCAACAACTCGACAAATAATTGAGATATTATGACGAAACTTGGTTTGTACACTTTTATAACTTGTGTCAATAGACACGCAGAAATTTATTCAAATCGGTATATGACCACGCCTACTTTTTAACAAAGATATTTCTGGAACACCCTTTGGGAATTTGTAACGTGACATCTTTGTAAGGAGAAGTCATAAAGGAATGAAATTCTGCACAAAGAATAATATTCATATGCTTAGTTGGATGACTGATAAAAATGTTGAAAATAGGCGTGGTTGCGCCCACTTTATGCAGCACTCGCTTTATATAAATTACACCGTGTTTCCATCATACGCAAACAAACTATGAAAACATACAGCTGAGTATCTAATGTTCGATTCCACTCGAACTTAGGCTTCCTTACTTGTTTAATTTCTTCATACTATACACTACAGACTTTTGGCTGCCTCATGGCAAAGCTATGAGGCCTCGCTCATGTTCCTCACTCACTCAGAGTAACATATGAGGCCGCAGATTAGGAGAGGCTATTTGGTGGCCTCTGTTGTTTGCACACTCAGAGAATACTCATTCAGCTGCAAGCTCATGAGTGAGGCATGTGTGAGTGAGGAGCCAAAATGAGGCAAATCCGAACCCTGTTTTAAGGTATAATCTCTGCTGTCATCTTCTTGCTCAAGTTTTATTTATTTGACTGCCAAATTCCTTGTCCATTTAAGCTGATAAAATATCTGCCAACTCTAGTTTATGAAAAATACGGTAAACTGTTTCCAGAACTTCTCCGAGCGTATTTCTAACTATAAAAGCGACCGTGAGCCATTGACAGCTGTTGAATTTGGAAGGGAAATATATCTAGACGAGAGTATTGCACTAGCTTTAATTTCGTAGGATACTTTACCCCGCTAACAACACCACGAAGAGGTCGTTTTAACCCCTTTTTAGAAAGTCCGAAAAAATATCTAGTATTTCGAAGGTCGATATAGGGTTAAAATGTTGCAGAGAAATATTCGTCATAAAATTTCAGTAGAGATCCGCTCTTTGTGCACGGTATTATTACTTTACTTTTACCTTATACCATGTCTCCACATAACGTGTTTCGCTCTTTTTTTCTGCACTCGCTCTCTCAATCTTTGTTCGACATGGAAACCAGTGCCGAAACTCGCTAATTTCCATACAAATTTCTGAGAGCGAGTGAAGAATGAAACACTTGTTTCGTTCTCAATCCTCTTGCCAAACGCGTTGATATCGATGCCTTCTCTAATTTTGTATCGAACATCTATCGAAATCTCACACAGACCAAAACAAAAACGCAAAAATAAGCAAACATACAAACATTTAAGAAGAACAAGAAAGAGAAATGTTAAACTGAATCACGATCAGACACGTGGAGACGGTTTATTTAGCGAGATGTTTCCCTAGTTGTTTCGCTATCGAATCAAGTTATGTGAAGACGGACTTTAATGTTCAAAAAAATCTGGAGCTCTAATAGAATCCATAGAAACCAAATTTTATCGCATGCTATAAACTTTCCATCCCTGTTAGTCATACTCAACATAATTTCTCCTTTATACCAAATTGAAATGTTGCCCTTTGGTGGTGGGTTTTGTAAACTACCACGGGAGTGTGTTATATTTAACGAAAGCAGAAAAGGGGCACATGTGATGAGTTACATACATATGTAGATGGTGAAAATTCTCTTGTTTTCCACATGTGGAATCCTTGTTGAGAAGCGAGCACACCCACAAGTAGCAACAGCAACGACGAGAGCACGCTCCTGCAAAACAAAAACGCATGTGATTTGAAAGCTTTCTGCAACTTTCGACTAGTGTAGAGCCAACATAGACTAGACGAGCCTTCATTCAATAGACCAAAAAATGCTTACGAACGGCTAAGTAAAATAATTGCAAAGCTACGACAACATAGAGCAGAGTAGAGTCAAAAACGATAATAACAGATGATGGAAACGACGACGATGACTGCCACGATGCCGACAATGACGACGATGATGCCGACAACAACAACAACAGCGACAACAAAACGATGTATGTTTGTGGGCCACTGCTAAAGCACAACACGAAAGGATTTTTGTCGCGAAAAGACAAGAAATCAGCGTCAAGTAGATTTGGAAATAGTCATAAAGGACAACTAACGGCGTATTGACGCGTCTAACACCGCAGCGAATTGTAACGTTAAACTGTGCGTGTGAAATTATCTTTTATGTGTGCGGACGATTGTAACACTGATTTTGACAGCAAAAGCGTTTTTGTACCTGCATATTCTTGTTAACAAATGCGTTCTTGTACGTGCCGCTCGTGCGTGCCCAAAACAGCATTTAACGAATTGCGGATTAACAAATCACATAAAAATCGTTCTGACGAGCGAACAAAACAAATGAATGAATAACAAATGAAGTGCAAGCGACCGTTAGATGGATGGTTGGATGGATTTCTGGCAAAACGGAAATTGCCAAAAGGGCTGAGTGATTAAGATTTATGTCAAAGTGGAAGCCTTTGATGATGCCAAGTATGCGCTATTGAAAACGAAAATAATTTGAAAGTAGCGAAATGGAATAGCTTTGTGTTAACACGAGTGCACAGAAACAAAACAAAACAAGAAAATATAAAAATACTGAGAAAATGTTTTAAATGTGAGAAAAGCATATTTTAAAGGCATGAGGCAGAAATTCAAGCGTAATTGTTTATTTACATAGAAATACAAAAAAAAAAAAAAACAAGTGCGCTGATAAGGGCTTAAGTATTTCAAGTGCAATTGAGTGTGTTGTGATGAATGAAAAAGCTGGCAACTGAAATAAAATAAAATAAAATAAAATAAAATAAAATAAAATTAAATAAAATAAAATAAAAAAACCCAAAACCGTTTGTGCGTGAGTTTAAAAGCGTGCAAAGAAGAATAGTCGCACGCTTGATTTGATGATTTAAAATGGCAATAGAAAATGCTTATTTAAGCAGAATCCCTGCAGGGAAATCAATAACTAGTGAGCAAAATTTCTAGTTCCGAACTTGCGAAAAGGTTTCAAAAGGGAACTAGATCAGTTGTAGTTAGACTCTCACCAGTTCAGAAGGAGTGAATTGAGTGACCATTATAAGACACACTTCGATTTGTATGCAATTTCGAAGTGACAAAAATTCTATGAAAATTTTTCGTTCGTTAAATTGCCGTCGGCTTTTTATATTTCTGCAATTCTCAGATGTTTAGTGAAGCATTTTATATAAACAGTTTTCTATTTTCATATTTTATGAAATGAAATGTTCCCCTAATTATGCTTTTCCGATCCCTCAGGCTTATTTTTAATTTTTTTTTTATTTTATTACTTGTTAAATAGGTTAGGTTAGAGTGGCTGCCATGAGGGCACACTTAGGCCAGTGCAGAGGCCCATTGTGATACCACAAGAAGAAAACAGATTACTCCTCCTTTTTAAACCAGTTTGATACCCTAATGAAATTCACCAGGTCCTTTATGTCGACAACCGCGACTTTAGATAGGCTATCCAGGAAAGGTGTCCCAAGAAAGCGTCGTCTGGCGCTGTTAAGAGCCGGGCAATGGCAAATGAGGTGTTCGATTGTCTCCTCTTCCTCATCATCATTGCAGCTTCTGCAGCATCTACGGTAGGGTGCACCCAGTCTCTCTGCGTGTTTCCCGATAAGGCAGTGTCCTGTGAGCACCCCCACAAGGTTCGAGATTTCCTCTCTCCTTAGAGTACATATTTGACGAGATCGCTTGTGGTCCCAATTCGGCCAGGTTTGTCTTGATGTTCGACATACTGGGTTCTGTTGCCATCTATCGCTTGCTAGTTTATAGATATGCTGTTTAAGCATTAGCTTGCATGTGGCAAACGGCATACCTATGCGTTCTTTGTCAGGAAGAACCTGCTCGGTAGTGCCTTGCCTTGCAAGCTCATCTGCCCTACAATTTCCCTCGATATCCCTATGTCCCGGGACCCACACGAGGTGCAGACGGGTCTGTTTGGCCATCTCCTGCAGAGATCGGCGACAGTCCAGTGTTAGTTCAGAATTGAACGAGTTGGAGCCGAGAGACTTAATTGCTGCTTGGCTGTCGCTGAAGATGAATAGATCCCTGTGGATAGGTTCATGTCCTATACGGTTGACAGCCTCCATTATGGCTGACACTTCAGCCTGGTAAACGCTGCAGTGGTCGGGTAACCTAAAAGCTAGCTGTAGATTCAAGTCCTGTGAAAAGACTCCACCTCCAACTTTGTTGTCTAGTTTCGAGCCATCGGTATAGATGGAAACGCTACCTGGGGTTGGGTAGCACCGATTTGGCTCTTCCCACTCGTCCCTTTCTGGAATCCTTGTTTCGTAGTTGCTGTCTGCAACTATTGTAGTAGTACAGCGGTCCGTACTACCGGGTAGAAAACCTAATTTGCTTAGAATGCTAGAGTGTCCTGTGGCTTTTGTATGCCATCCGGATGACTCTCTTAAACGTAGAGCTGACGTAGCCGCTACTTGAAAACCTGCTAAATCTAATGGCAAGATATCTAGGATGGCCTGCAGAGCTTCACTAGGCGTCGTTCTGAGTGCGCCACTTATGCTGATCATGCTAGATCTGTGGACTCTGCTCAGAACATTAAGGTTTGACGCCTTGCTCAAAGCAGGCCACCATACTACGACCCCATATAGCAGGATTGGTCGAATGATCGCAGTGTAAATCCACCTGCAAATGCTGGGACTAAGTCCCCACTTTTTGCCTATGGCTCTTTTGCATGTGTATAAAGCAATATATGCTTTGTTTTGGCGCTGAATGATGTTATCCTTCCAGTTCAGCTTTTTGTCCAGAACTACCCCTAGGAACTTAGCCTTGTCGGCCAGGGTCAGGCGAACGCCATTTAGTTCTGGTAGATTTA
This sequence comes from Urophora cardui, assembly GCA_960531455.1. Lineage (NCBI taxonomy): Eukaryota > Metazoa > Arthropoda > Insecta > Diptera > Tephritidae > Urophora > Urophora cardui. Next base: position 40,796,650 of record OY482673.1, read on the forward strand.
ACGGTGGTATTTTATACCGCCTAGTATAGAGGACAAGTTCCACCTTATTTGAATTGACACTGAGCCCACAACGAGAGGACCACGCTGAGATCTCTCGCAGTGCTACCTGCATCAGATCACATAAGGTCTGTGGGAACTTCCCTCTGTATGCTAAAGCAAGGTCGTCCGCATATGCCACGACTCTCCCGCCGCCCCAAACTGCGTCTCTTTTTAGAAGTGAGTTGACAGTGATGTTCCATAGCAGCGGGGAGAGGACACCACCCTGGGGTGTGCCTCTGAAGACGTAGCGTGTAGATTTGACCTCGCCCATTGATGAGAGTACAATCCTTCCCCTCAAAAGTTGATCAATCAACCCAATCAGAGATACGTCAACGCCTAAGTGACTTAAAGCGTTGCTTATCGCCTCTGGGGTGACATTGTTAAAAGCGCCTTCGATATCTAGAAAGGCCACAAGGCAGAACTCCTTATCGGTCAAGGATGATTCAATGGTAGAAACCAGACTATGTAATGCCGTTTCGGTTGATTTCCCTTTAAGATATGCATGTTGATATCCAGAGAGAAGTTTACTATCAATTGTAATAGAGAGGAAATTACTTATTATCCTCTCCAGCGTCTTGAGCAAGAAGGAGGAAAGGCTTATTGGCCTAAAATCCTTCGGCTCATAGTGCGAGGCTTTCCCAGCCTTAGGAATGAATATAACCGAGACGCGTCTCCACGTATTCGGGATATGATTGAAAGCAAGACAAGCAACGAAGATGCGTTGAAGCCAGCTTGCTGATGTCTCCAGGGTATATAGGAGTTGTGCAGGAATGATCCCGTCTGGTCCCGCAGCTTTGTAGGGTTTGAAGCTTTTGATTGCCCACCTAACCCGTTCCTCAGTCACAGGTATATTAACAGCGATACCCGTTGATGATATCGCCAGTCCGTTTCGCGAGCTACCAGGAAAGTGTGTGTCCAGCAGCAGCTCTAGAGTTTCCTTTTCCGAATTGGTCCAGGATCCATCAGGCTTCCGAAGGTAGCCCAATGACGTTTGTGTCCTTGAGAGCACGCATCTAAGTCTTGCCGTCTCATCGACGCTTTCGACTCCGGTACAGAAGTTCCTCCAAGAGGTTCTCTTCGATTGTCTCAGGGCTTTTTTATAAGCCCTTAGATTTTCTTTATATTGCAGCCACTCGGGCTCATTGTCGAGTCGTTTGGCTCTATTGAATTGCTTCCTGCAAGATTTTCGAAGTGAGTCCAGATCGCAGGACCACCAATGAGGTTTCCGCTTGCCACGCGGTCTTGGTTCCGGACAAGCTAAGTTAAAAGCGTTTGAAAGTGCATTAGTGAAGGTACCGACCAGATCCTCCAACTCCCCTGTCGATGAGGGATTACAGGGTGGAAGATCCGGTAGCCCCTTAACAAATAGTTCATTGTGAAGATCCCAGTTCGTGTTACGTGGGTTCCTTTTTAAAACGGATTGTTGAATGGAGAAATCTAAGATTATTTCAATATATCGGTGGTCAGAGAAAGAGTGTTCATCAAGAACGCGCCAGCCTTTGACACCCTCATGAGTTTTTTCACTACATAAAGTGAGGTCTAGTACCTCTCTTCGATTTTTTGTAATAAATGTTGGTTCATTACCTATGTTACACACTACCATGTTAGTTGTCAAAAGGTAATCAAAAAGTGACTCACCCCTTTCATTTGTGTCAGAGCTGCCCCATTGTACATGATGCGAATTTGAGTCCGCTCCGATGAGTAGATGGCCGGGGCAATATTTGGCCACCAGGTCCATCATCAAGCCTTGTGGTGGAGGTGTGTGTGAATCATAGGGCATATACACCGATGCCAGAGTTACCGGTGTGCCCTTGATCGTTGTGCTGGCCGCAGTAATGTCGCCGTCGCTGAAGTTAGGCAAGAGAAACATTGTTAGCTCGTACTTAACCAATATACAGGTTCTTATATTACCTTCAACACAAGCTCGGATGAGCCTGTAACCAGTGGCCCCCAGTCCGCAAATCCTCAAGTTATTCACCCAAGGTTCTTGGATGAGGACCACATCAACGTCGCCTTGAGAAAGGCGACTGACGAGAGCGGCTGAAGCCGCTTTAGATCGGTGGAGGTTTATCTGTAGCACTCTCATGAGTATCTACAGCCCCCACCCCCTCAACCACCGTGACGTCGGCAGCCCCTTCGTCGCTGTCCAGCACGAAATCCTCCATTGTCAAATCATGCAGAGCATCTGCACAGTTTGACGTGGCGGACTTCATGCTGTCCACGTCGGAGAGATCCGCCTCCGCTTCGGGCGCCTCGATGTCCGAGTCCACCGAGGTTTCCGGAGCGGCGGCGCGCTGAGCGTCGCCACGGTACACGTGAATTATGACATCCCCGACGCCATAATTCACCCTACCCTGGCACTGTTTAAGTGGCTCGAGAGCCTCCTTATTTAGCGCCAGGACCACCTCCCTTCTCGGGCCCACTGCGTCTTCGACTCGAATGACGCTCCAATTCTTCGTAGGGAGGGATGGGTTCATAACCTGCAGCATCGTGAGTATCCGCTCAGGAGCTGCTGGGGTTACAGGAACCCATACCCTGGCCCTAGGCCGAATCGGAACGTCCTTCCAGTCGACGACCTCTAGTCGCGCACCGGGGTATACCTCGCCGACCCTCGCGACCGCAGCCTTATACAGGCTGACGGTCCTTGCGTCATCGCAAGCGAGCACCTTAATCTGGCCCTGGTACCATCCCGCGTCTCTACCACGTGGGGGTGGTCCTGGAGACTCCAGCACGACGTCAAGGATGGCGTCGGTGATGGCGGCCAGGACCCACAACCACTTGTCCTTCGGGATGGCCCCACGGTCATTTCCGCGGTCCAGGACCCCAACGAGGATCCTGTCCCTGGCAACCTCGGCGAAGGTTGGCTTGGGCACACCGGCGTGCTGCTGTAGCCGCTTCGGATGGGGCTTTAACTCCTCATCCGATCTCTGGCGCTTAAAGGGAGTGACACTTTCCACATTTTTCCCCAACACGTTTTGGAACGATGGCAGCAGAGCTTTCGCCCTAACTACCGCCTCCCTCACGTCCTGGGGCAGCGTGTCGAGTGCCACCCCCCCGTAACGTTTGAGGACCTTTGCGGCCCTCCGTTTATCCCCATATTGGGGTTTATTGTCCAGGGGGAGGCGGCTCGTAGTTTCCCTCGCTGCCGCTCCCCCGGTAGATGTATTAGCTTCGGCTACCTTCCCCTTCGGATCAGCATGGCCAGGTCGTGAAACCACTGCCGCTGACGTCGGGGGAAAAGTTGCCTTTAAGGCGCTTGATGGACCCCTGGCCTCAGCAGGAGCTGGACGGCTCGCCGTTTCCAGCGTTGCCGTGACAGCAGCCCTGCTGGTGCTGGGCTCCATCGTATCACCCTTCAATGTATTGAAGAAGGCTACCTTCTCCTTTGGCGTACTATGGCCAGGTCGCGAAACCACTGCCACCGCCTCTGTGAGAAAGGTCGCCGTACCAACACTCGATGGACCACCCGCAACAGTGAGGGCTGGGCGGCTCGCCGTTTCCAGCGCTGCCGTTCCAGCGTTCCCACTGGAGTTGGGATCCATCGGGCGTCGATCGTCCCTACTTTCGGCTACCTTCTCCTTTGGCTCGGTGTGGCCAGGTCGTGAGACCATTGCCACCGCCTCGGCGAGAAGGTACGCCGTTCCAGCACCTGGGAGGTGTTCAGCATCAGCAGGAGCCGGGTGGTTCGCCGTTTCCAGCGCTACCATTCCGGCGGTCCTACTGGTGCTGGGGCCCCCCAAGCTGCCAGTCAAAGTTGTTGTTGTTGTTGTTTGGTGAGAGGCAAGCCTCCCACCCACGTGGACGCCATGTAGGCGCGAAAGCGTCATTGGCGCTTGCGCCGACGCAGTCCCCCTCCGAGTGGAAGAGGACGAAGGTTTTTTGTTTTGTTTTGTTTTTGTTGTTAAATTTTTGTCCATGCGAAAAGGGCCCCAACTCGAAGCCGCTATCCTTCCCCGTTTCGTGCAGTCACTAAGGATCCCAGGTTATGTGTGAAATCAGGGACAGCCTGGGGAGGTTGGAACCCCCGCCGTCATGTGGGGGGGCCCAGAGCCATCCATGCAAAGACAGGAGTAATCTCAACTGCACCTGCACCGCCAACTTAACGGCGACGGCTGGGAACGTACTCCGAGACTTGCCAAGTTTTAACGGGGCGGAAGACGGTTGCGACATTAGCCTGACAGCCATTTTTGTGGGGTGTCACCCCCACATACTCAGGTGTCAGATTGCCACGCCCGCCAGCCCGAAGCAAACTAATCCGATTAGAGAAGCCAGAGAAAGTCCGTAGACAAAGCAGGGTCAAAATGGAGGAGTGGTCCTCACCTACTTTATCTGTTCCCCGTCCTAGATGGTTGGGGTTAACAGTGCCACCAAAACGTGAAGGAAAAGCAGGAGATTGAGAGTGAGAGGTGAGAGGCTTCATTTCCGAGGATCGGCCATCGAGTTAACACATCACTAACCTTTTTGGCACCTTACTTGTTAAATATTATTGTAAATTTTTATTAAATAAATAAATTAAAAAATATTAGTTAAAAAAAAAATTATCATCCACCTTGACACCTACAGGATTCGAAACCGCGCCCCTCAGATTGAAAGGCACATGCGTTAGCCAGTCGGCCATCGCGCCACTTGCATGAAGTGTGTCAAAGGCTACACTTAAGCTGCAGATGTAAAACTGTAGAATTTGTAGGTACTTGTAGCTAGTTCAGAACTATCGAAATTGTACCAATAAACGAACTAGTGAAAACTGTAGAATTTAGTACTGGTTCGGAACTATCGAAAATGTAGTGCAGAGAGTGACAATTGACACCGCTTAGGACATCGCCATGTTAAATTCGCCAGTTGATAACATGCAAAAGAGATTTAGCTCGCACTAGTAGTGTCGAAAAATGCACTAGAAGCGACCTAGTTCGGATGTGGAGATTTTCCCTACAGGGATTAAACTGCTTTTGTTATGTGTTTGTGCATTAGTGTAAAGTGATTACGTGCATATGTATGTAGTTATGTTCGCACATATGTGCGAACAAATTAATTGAAATGACAACTTTAAATGCATTCAAATTACGTTGGAGATAAAAAAAAAGTAAGAAAATAAAAAATAAAAAAAAATTTAATATTAAGTAAAAATATGGAAACAAGTTTCAGCCAATGCACTATGGTTCAAAATTCAGTTTTTATACTCAGCTGTACTAGTACACAGAGTATTATAGTTTTAATCACATAACGGTGGATTGTAACAGAATGAAATAATCGAGATAGATATAGACTTATATATATCAAAATGATCAGGGTGAAAAGAGAAATCGATTGAGTCATGTCCGTCCGTCCGTCCGTCCATCCGTCCGTCCGCCTGTAAACACTCTAACTCGCGCAAAAATTGAGATATTTTGATGAAATTTGAAACGCAAGTTGGTATCGAAACTGGGACGGTTGGTATTAAAAATTGGCGAAATCGGACCATGACCACGCCCACTTTTCCTATATAGAAAAAATCGGAAATTTGGTATCTCAGTCACTATTAAAGCTAGAGTGATCAAATTACCCACGTGTTGAGCTCAGGCCCCTAAGAAGAAAAATAATGAAATTTAGGAAAACGGGCGGTGCCACGCCCACTTATTAAGGGTCAAACATTGAAAGTTTTAAGAGTCATAACTCAGAAACCGTTGAAGACATATCGATGAAATTTGGTACGCGTTATTTACTTACTTAGACAAACGCTTTGACGGAAAATTGTCAAAATCGGTTGACGGCCACGCCCACTTTTATATATGTGAACTATAAAGGGGCCTAATAAAAACATTTTAAGCGATATCTCTGTCAAATATAAAGATCTATCACTGAAATTTTGTGGCAGCAGTCCAACTATGGACATAAAACGAAAAACACAAAAACTTTGGAAAATGGGCGGTGCCACGCCCACTTATTAAGGGGTAAACATTTGAGTTTAATGAGTCATAACTCAGAAACCGTTGAAGATATATCGATAATATTCGGTATGCGTGATATACTTACTTAGGCAAAGGTTTGGACTAAAAATTGCCAAAATCGGTTGACGACCACGCCCACTTTTATATATGGTTATTATAAAGTGTCCCAATAAAAACATTTTAAGCTATATCTCTGTCAAATATAAAGATATATCATTAAAATTTTATGGCAGGAGTCCAACTACGGACATAAAACTAAAAACACAAAAATTTTGGGAAAATGGGCGTGGCACCGCCTCTTTTTAGAAGCAGGAATATACGAGATTTCTGAGCCCATAACTCGACAAGTAAATGAGATATTATGACGAAACTTGGTGTGTACACTTTTATTACTTGTGGTAATACGCCCACTTTTATATATGGGAACTATAAAGGGGCCTAATAAAAACATTTTAAGCGATATCTTTGTCAAATATAAATATAATTCATTGAAATTTTGCGGCATGAGTTCCAAAATAGACCGGAAACAAAAAATAGAAAAATTTTGGCACCGCCTCTTTTTAGACAAAGGAATATACGAGATTTCTTAGCCTATAACTCGGAAAATAATTGAGATATTATGACGAAACTTGGTTAATACACTTTTACAACTTGTGTTAATAGACACGCAAAAATGTATTGATATCGGTTTATGACCACGCCTACTTTTTAACAAAGATATTTCTGGAACACCCTTTGGGAATTTGTAACGTGACATATTTGTAACTAGGAGTCGTAAAGGAATGAAATGTTGCACAAAGAATAATATTCATATGCTTAGTTGGATGACTGATAAAAATGTTGAAAATAGGCGTGGTTGCGCCCACTTTATGCAGCACTCGCTTTATATAAAATACACCGTGATTCTATCAGACGCAAACAAACAATGAAAGCATACAGCTGAGTATCTAATGTTCGATTCCACACGAACTTAGGCTTCCTTACTTGTTTTTTATATTTTTTATTTACTTCAGTAATGTGTAATAAAAGGTAAGTAGAGTGCTGCCTACTGTCGAAATTCGACAGTTTTCTAGATGTTTTCTTATGACTAAAGCTAAGATCACACGATTTGTACATTTGGCTAAAAATTGGCCAAATTCATAGGCAAACCGTGTGAACGGTAAACTTCATTTGACACAAATCACAAAAGCCAAATATTTAGCCTCTTGTGGCAAATCAAAAACAGCCCTTGTAGCCAAATCGTGTGAACACAAATGTGATACAGAAGGTAAATAAAAATAATGAAAATGGACAAATTTTCATTTGCCACTTGGATACAAATGATTGTGGCAAATATACAAATCTTTTTTGACAACTATAAAATAAATTATATTTAAAATAAAAAGTACATACATACAGTGCCGAACTAAAGTATTGGCACAGCAAGATGCTTCAACTTTAACACTGTTTTCTGGCCGCATGTGAACAGATTTCTAAAAAATATAAAACATCCCTGGATAGAATGATAAATTGTTAACCATTTCCATTTTATTTCATTTAATTATCTCTTTTATTGAATTAACGGCAGCGATTCTAAGAAAAAAAGTACTGTTTTGGGCTGAACAAAAGTATTGGCACAGCTAAATATGACTGCCTATTTTGCGCTGATTTATCGGTCTAGCAACTTTTTTTAATTTGTCATGCTACGAAAACGTGTAACTTACGTACGTTGCTCTTAAAATACGAGCCGCGGACGTCGCAGTGTCTTAAATAAGTAAATTTTCCATTAAAGTGACTAGCAAAAATGTGAAACCGCCGAATCTCGGCGAAAAATTATGTCGCATTTGCATGATTATGGAAAATCATTATCTGGGATTGGTGAAATGATGGACAGAAACCGCCACACTATTCGGAGCATTGTTCGCCGTTTCAAGAAGGCTTATCTTTGCAAAGTGTACAAAGAACGCATAGATCTACGGCTTTAAACGACCGTAAATGCAGTCAGATAGTAGGAAGAGTGAAAAAAATCGTAGAATATATTCCACAAACATTGCAGATGACGTTAAGACAGAATTCGGAAGAGATATGCACGCCATAACGATCCGGGGAGCCTTACACGAAAATAACTATCATTCCCGTATAACTAGATGCAAGCTGTTACGGTGTCCCCACACAGTTTGCCGGTCATCAAGTTGGAAAATACTAAATTTTTTTTCATCCGAGTAAAGAACATTGTTTCAGCAGTTGCTTGGCTTGCTTAATATTATTTTAAATGAGCTAAACGTTTATTTAGGCTTCTTTTTGGAATAAGGGGCTTTCGGTTAGCTATACGAGAATGGTAGTTATTTTCATATACGGCTCCCCGGATCGTTATGGCGTGCATATCTCTTCCGAATTCTGTCTTAACGTCATCTGCAATGTTGGGGGAATATATTCTACGATTTTTTTTCACTCTTCCTACTATCTGACTGCATTTACGGTCGTTTAAAGCCGTAGGTCTATGCGTTCTTTGTACACTTTGCAAAGATAAGCCTTCTTGAAACGGTGAACAATGCTCCGAATAGTGTGGCGGTTTCTGTCCATCATTTCACCAATCCCAGATAATGATTTTCCATAATCATGCAAATGCGACATAATTTTTCGCCGAGATTCGGCGGTTTCACTTTTTTGCTAGTCACTTTAATGGAAAATTTACTTATTTAAGACACTGCGACGTGCGCGGCTCGTATTTTAAGAGCAACGTACGTAAGTTACACGTTTTCGTAGCATGACAAATTAAAAAAAGTTGCTAGACCGATAAATCAGCGCAAAATAGGCAGTCATATTTAGCTGTGCCAATACTTTTGTTCAGCCCAAAACAGTACTTTTTTTCTTAGAATCGCTGCCGTTAATTCAATAAAAGAGATAATTAAATGAAATAAAATGGAAATGGTTAACAATTTATCATTCTATCCAGGGATGTTTTATATTTTTTAGAAATCTGTTCACATGCGGCCAAAAAACAGTGTTAAAGTTGAAGCATCTTGCTGTGCCAATACTTTAGTTCGGCACTGTATATGGAAATACAAATTTTAAATTGGCCTCTTATAAGCTTCTGCTTTGGCCGTAAGGGGAAAGAAGAAGTCCGAAGAAACATTATACGGCGCACTGGCTTCCCTTTATAACAAAGAATACACAGATATCATGCCATTTGAGTCTCATAATTTTTTTATTTCAGCAATTTGAATTCCAATTTCGAAAAAAATTAATTTTTGAAATAAATATTATTTTCATTTAGTTTGAAGTTTAATGTCAAACAAATTGTTTTTGATAGAGTACTTAGCTCTGTTCGTGCCGCTGTGGTGCAGTGGGTAGAGTGCTCGCCTGCTATACCAGAGGTCTCGGGTTCAAACGCCAGTCCGAACAAACACCAAACAATTTTTTTCTAATTAATTAAAACTCAATTGTTTGGTTTTTAGAAACAGCGGTCACCTCTCGGCAGTGGGCGGCATACCCTCCGAGTATATTTCTGCCATGAAAAAGCTTCTCACAAACAATGCATTCGCCGTTCGGAACCGGCATAAAACTGTAGGTCCACCCAATAGTAGGATAAACAAAAGGAGCACACCTCGAATTGGGAGAGAAGCCCGGCGATAAAACTCGTCAGAGTTATATTAGCGCCATTGTATTATTATATTATTATTTAGCTCTGTTCAATAACAAAAAAGTGTTACGTATTTTTCGTAAAAAATGACAGCTCTCCATATAAAAATTACAGTTTTTATGAAAAATAAGTAAACAATTTTTAGTAATTGAACACAGGTTTTGTCTCTTTTCAAGAATTGTTTTTGGATTTTGACTTTCTGTGGTTTTGTCAAACCAAATATACCAGAGATAAAACGTAGTGTCATATAGGCCGAAAAATCATTTTTTAACGTTTAGCTAGAAAAAATTAGGCATAATTTTATATTCCTTATTGAGATAATTTTGTATAATGAATACATTTTTTCTTATTCACGTTATTCAATTACACTGCTCTACAGCCAAAAAATACTCTGAACGCGACCATCCTATTTATATGTAAAATCGGTCGCTGATTCCGAAAATATGTATACCTCTTTAACGCAGTGAGCTATCTTCCTTGGAGTGACACTCAACGAAAGAAAATTAAATTTCCTTTTCATCCCTGCTACAACATTTTTCTGTAACTCTTATAGTTTCTGAAATATTGACGATTCAATTTGAATTTTTTCGATTTTTTACGATTTTTTGAAGAAAAAATTGATTTTGTCAGGCAATATCTTTTAAACCAATGTCTTCACCTTCGGTTTTACTCCTTTACGTGAAGCTCCATTCTATTGGGAAAAAGATAAGCTATCAACGAAGAAAATCCATGGTAAAATTGAAAAGTTATAGGCGATCAAGTAAATACATCCAAGTCGCGCAATGCCTCTGCACGGGTACATTCTATGCATATTGTACCAATACCTACACATCTGCAGTAGCAGCACATTGGCAGCGCAGTAGATAAAAGCCCATTTACGGGTATAACATGCATAGAATATACCCGTGCAGAGGCATTGCGCGAGTTGGATGTATTTACTTGATCGCCTATAACTTTTCCATTTTACCATGGATTTTCTTCGTTGATAGCTTATATTTTTCCCAATAGAATGGAGCTTCATGTAAAGGAGTAAAACCGAAGGTGAAGACATTGGTTTAAAAGATATTGCCTGACAAATTCAATTTTTTCTTCAAAAAATCGTAAAAAATCGAAAAAATTCAAATTGAATCGTCAATATTTCAGAAACTATAAGAGTTACAGAAAAATGTTATAGCAGCGATGAAAAGGAAATTTAATTTTCTTTCGTTGAGTGTCACTCCAAGGAAGATAGCTCACTGCGTTAAAAAGGTATACAGGATTAAGTGGAGCCAGTGGCCAAATAACGGTAAATTGCCGATATCTCAAAAACCTTCCCATAGAATTAAAAATGAGCCCGATTTTCGGAATCAGCGACCGATTTTACATATAGATAGGATGGTCACGTCCAAAGTACAGACAAAAAATTTCATTTTGTGATCCAGTGTTATTCTTGCTAGTCACACAAGTATACTTTTTCAAAAAGTGATTTTTGGAATACTCTCCCAAATTAGGAAAGAATATTTGCCCGAATTTGAACCGAATGTTTTCCCTAAACTGAACCGAATATTTTTCCAAATACTTTGCCAAATCAGGAAAGAATATATGCCCGAATCTGGACCGAATATAAATAAACATGAACCCCTGGTAATAACTCAGTCAGTTTCCGAGCGAATTTAACAAAACTTTGCACGTGGCTATATTCTACTATTACCCTAACCATTTCGAAAAATAATCGAAATCGGTTTATGGTTTTGATCCTTTATTTGTTTCTAACTCCGAAAATAGTCATTTCGCGCAAAAAAGTAACAAAATCACTTTCATTCAAAATGAGTACATAAACAATTTCTTCATATACGATTTCGACGTATCTGCAACATTTCATTCATTTTGTGCAACCAAAGTCAACATTTCACAATGACCATTTTTTTTGGAGCTCGTTAGCACACGTATTCTATTGAATGAATTAAATTAGCTTTATATCATCTTACAGAGAATTAAAAGAAGTATTAGCCAGTTTTGAAATCGTGAAAATACATGTACTTATAATACCTATTTGATTAATTTTTGTTTGTTAATTTTTCATAAAATTTTCTTCCAAATAATGCCCAAAAGTATGCTTCTATATTTTTCATACGACTGTTTTATCATGATTGGTTAAATCGTGTGAACGAATGTGAACAAATTTGCCACTTTACTTCTATGTACAACTGTGTGGCAAATCAAAAGCTAATAAATCGGGCAAATCGTGTGAACGCAAAGCAAATCATTTGCACATCGATATCAAAATGGGCAAATGTGGACAAATTTAAATTTGTCATTTTTTGTACAAATGCGTAAATCGTGTGATCTCGGCTTAAGGTGCAACTATAGTTTTTGTATAATTGTTTGTTGTTATTGTCACTGTTACTATTCTATTATTGTTCCTGTTGATGCTGCTCCTTTTGTTGCTAATGTCACCGCTACTATTTTGTTGTTGTTGTTATTAATAATATAGATACCTCAATGAACTTTCTTAAAATAACTGTAAAAACCCGTATTGTTGTTGTTGTCGTTGCTACTTTTCTTCTTAATTCCTCTACATAAATGAATTTTCTTAAAATAGGGGTAAAAAACCTTACTGTTTGTTGTTATCGTTGTTTCTAGTCTTCCTAATCGCTTCTTTCTATTTCTCGACGTTCCTTTCCCCCCTTTCTTTCTTACTTTTTCTTTTTTATTCTACTTATTCCGTCTATTTCTTTTTGTTATAGTGCTTCTTCTCATTGCCACTGCTAATATATTGTTGTTGTTGTTGTTTGTAGATATTGTTTTTGTTTGTAGATGTTGTTGTTGCTGTTATATTTGGTGTGGTGTTGTTGTTGTTACTCGTCCTACTAATTCTTCTAACTACGTACATACATAGATACATATGTACATTGTACAATATACATATGTACATAATTGTCTCATTTTATTTCTACTTTCTTTATTTATTATTTCTTATCCTACTTATTCCTTGCCATTATGTTTTTGTTGTAGTAATTTTGCTACCTTTTTACGTTTCGTCGTACCATACGAAAACTAACATCAGATTTTTTGTGGCTGACGAAAAGTACAAAGTTCAAGTTTTGGCCGACGAAAAGTAATAAAATCGAGTTTTGGCTGACGAAAAGTAATAAAATCAACTTTTGGCTGACGAAAACTATCAATTTCGTATAAACAACAACAATTTTAATGTAAAAACAGTATATAATTACTGATACTTTTCGTCAGCCAAAAGTCGATTTTATTACTTTTCGTCAGCCAAAACTCGATTTTATTACTTTTCGTCGGCCAAAAGTCAAATGTTCTACTTTTCGTACAGAATTTTTTTATTGATAGCTTTCGCCAGAAATTTTAAATATGTTATGGCGTTTTCGATTCTGGCATAAAATGTTACCATTTAATATCTCAATTATGAAATTACGTAACCTGTCTTCGTTTTAAATGGCTGGTTTTGTAGATAATGATGCCCTCTGACTTAGCTAGAGGTCAATATTCGCTGAAATTACCACACAAGCTTACAATATGGCTAAGAAAATCATGCAGGGCAACATTTTTCCCAGAAACGAAAACGGCATTAGTTTTCGTATGGTACGACGGTTTCTACTTCTTTGAAACTACACACCACATCCAGCCAAACATGTTCAGAATTGCGTGGTTTGGTGAAAACGCACAAAGTCAGGTACATATGCTTGCGCATTGAGACAGCTCTGTTGTGTTCAAATCAGGGATTGCAAATAATCGTTATTTTTTAAATTTTGACTAAAAAAATCATACTGAAGGAGAAACGCTAAACGCAAAAGAGGTACACAGATGTAACCACCGTAACGCAGACTACCTCTAGGTGCATTAACTTTTATTTTTTCGATCTTTATAAAAAAAATTGATTTTTAATCGTTATTTTCTGAGTTTTATTTTTCCCTCAGCAAAAAAAAGTTATTTTTTGATTTTTATATTTCGCTCAGAAAATAAAAGTTATTTTTTGAGTTTTATTTTTCCCTCAGAAAATAAAAGTTTTTTTCTGAGTTTTATTTTTCGATCAGAAAATAAAAGTTATTTTTTGAGTTTTATTTTTCCCTCAGAGAATAAAAGTTATTTTTTGAGTTTTAATTTTCGATCAGAAAATAAAAGTTATTTTTTGAGTTTTATTTTTTTCCTTCAGAAAATAAAAGTTATTTTTTGAGTTTTATTTTTTTGCTCAGATAATAAAAGTTATTTTTTGAGTTTTATTTTTTTGCTCAGATAATAAAAGTTTATTTATAAATTTTACGTATTTATGTGACGCGAGCACATATATACTATTAAAAATGTAATTTTATATATATATACAAGAATTGCTCGTTTAAAGTTATTAGATTTAAGTAAATGCTTCACATACAACAACTTTATTTCTGTCCTTCTACAGAGTTTCTAAATGATACATATTTATGTACCTACTCACATACATACATAAAATGGTTAGTTTTATAATCGGTTCAGTAGTTTCGACGGAGAAGAAGGAACAAAATTTAAGTTAGCGTATTAACAATATAGATTATTATTTTTGGGAAAATCAAAAGTCGATTATTGGGTTTAATTCCTCAATATTTCGATTTTGAACCATAGTGCAATGGGCAAGCAAATGCTTTTACTCAAGATTTTAAAAATTTTACATTAATTTGTATGAACCAAATTTCAAAATTTGAGTAAATGGTCTGAAATCTTAAGCAAAAGCAAATGCTCGGCTTTTATCTGGTCATTATTTTAGTAAATTATTTAAGAAAGCCGTTAGTCAACCTCTGATTAACGCTAACCGGAGAAAAAAGGTTTGGTTAAAGTATGGACAGCATTATCGACCACCAGGCTCGTAGCTAAGGGGGGGCAATGCCCTACCTTAAAATTACAATGCCCTACCTTAAAAAGGCCAACAAGTGCGATGAATTATTATAATTAAATTTTTTGTCATAGTTTGAGATAAAAAATTATTGCGGTTGCAATGTATGATATGGAGAATCCACCCTGCATCACAGATATAATTAAATAAGACCATCGAATTTTTGTAGTTTGGTTAAAGGAATGGTTCATTCCGACACTTTTCTGACAAAAACTAATCTCACTGCGAACTAAGCGAACAACACCAAAAGCGCGCAATTGATTTCTGAGGCTGTGTGCTAATCTAAAACATTTTACGCGATGGAAAAATGAGGTGCCTAAATTTGCTATGGTTATCGTTTAATCATTTTCGAGAGTTTTTTTCTGACCTGGACTTGCATGCATACCTACAGGCGACCCACATACCAAATTTAAAGATCATAGGTATGGAATAATCGAAGGAAATTAAATTAATATTAAAAATTTAAAAAATAAATTTTCTGTTGCATTTTTTTTATTTAATAATATTTTCGGCTTTAATTTTGTCCCTCGCTTCTTTGCGTATAGCGGTTGGTCGGCTGGTATGGTATTTCTGGCCATTATTATTTGAGAAAAAGAGAACAAAATCGGTTGATTTGAACGAAGTTCTTCGCATTTTTAATAACATGGCGAACAGCAGAATTCAGCTGTTTTGAATGCTTTTACTATTTTTATTATTAGAATAAGTTTGCAGAAACAATAAACTTAAATGGTACTTTTGGTCGTATCTATCTACTCGTATCGTGATATACATGCTGATTGATTTTGGAAGCCATTCCTCGTTGTGAGATTAATTGTGATACATTATTTACTTCCGCCCTACCTTAAACCAACGCTGCCCTACCTTAAATTTAAGTCTAGCTATGGCCCTGTTGACCACATGTTAAATGTATGATTTGACGAAATCGATAATGACGTTTAACCGGGCTTTAACCGTGGTTAGTGTTAATCAGAGGTTGAGTAAACGGCCCTAAATTTTAAATTTGGTTGTTGGCAATATCTTAGTCCATTTTTAGGTGTTTAAATTTTTTAAGCACGCTTTTATTAGCTTCGCTGTATGTTTGAAGGTACGTAAGCATTGCATACTTTAAGGCGAAGGTATGTGTATTCATAAACTGAATGGTAGTCTTTCAGTGTGAGATGTGCTTAACCCTAGAACGCTAAACCTCAACTCAGAGACGCAGTATTTTCGTTTTTTTGTGATAATTCAGATCGCACTAAAATATCAGCTTGAGTGTTCGCGTCAACTCAGTATACAGTTAATCGCGTGATATATCTTTCAATTCGGATATATAGATGTTCGTGTAGCCTGGGAAGCGAGCTTTAGTGTTAATGGTAATTTTTTTTACAGGCTTTTATTTAAGTTTCTGCTCTAAATTAAGATTTATTTTTAATTTTTAAAGCACATTACTAGGATAGATTTTATGGAGGGATTTGTGGCACGTGAGACTAAAAGGAAGATCCTCGTTACAAAAACGGGTTCGTGAGGCAATATGAGCCTTGAACGAAGCTTCCAATGAGTAGAATCAGAAATAAAAAAGGAAAAGCATCTGTCTGTAAACTCTGACCAACGAGTAAAAGGTGCTTGAGTGTATATTATTGCTCTAAATTAAATAAAACGATTTAATTAAGTAGGGCACAAATCACCAAATTGTTGTGAGCATGATGCACGAAAAAAGTGTGGATTTATTTTCGCGTGCAATCAATCACAACGAATTTTAATAAAAATCTAAGTTTCTAAAATTGTTTTTCATAAATTTTTATAAGTTTTAAAAAATTAACTTTTTGTAAAAAATTACCCTTTTGTAAAAAAATATTTTAAATAATTTTAATGTGAATTTTCTTTTGTTTTATAAACAATTTCAATGAGTTACCTGTTTATTTATGTATATTATTTTGATTGAATTTCTTTGAAAAAGCAATTTTTTTTTTAATAAAATATCTAACAAAAATAAGAAAAAATTTCTTGAAAGAGTTTTTAGTGCTTAGCACGAAATTTTTATTTTAATTCAATTTTTAATTGTTGGGGTAAGTGGAAAAAAATTCAACAACTATTTACAGCGAAGGTTGAGTGTATAGCTATTTCACGAAAAACCATTTTCGATCATCAGCACTCTTTTCGGAAGTGGATGCACCGGGGATTGAACCCGAGTCCATTCCAACTTCAGCCGCAATGACCCAACGGATAAACACACTCGGCCATTGAGACTCTGTGCAAGCTGTTGGATTTTCCCCACTTTTGCCTTTTTCATTTTCAACATTAACGATAGTGTGTATATGCTTTTGCATATATTCTCCACAAACGTGCTGAATTTTTGTTGTAGGCAGTTCGCAATGAACATTGTTGTTGGTATTTTATTTTATGTATATACCAAACAACGTTAACAATTTTTTTCTAAAAAAAGTAGCTTCACAGGCGAGGTTTAGTTTTTACGTACAAAATAGCAAGGTTTGGTTTTATAGGGTTAATAGCCTTGAACTGTAGCAAAGGACAGAAACACTTTACTTGTCACTTGATTTCTTAGGAAAGAAATGAGCCGTTACTTTTCAAAGTGGCATAAGTCCATTTTTAGGTGTATGGAAATATTGAAGGGTTTACGTTTGGATTGATACGAAAATATTGGTAGCCGTTAATAAGTTAATAAGTGCGTGTCTTATTCTTGACACTTAAACTAGATTTTATCATGTAATAAGAATTTTTTGGTTTAGCATTTATGTCAGTTTCAAAAACAACAAAAATTATAAAAAATTGTTAAAAAAAAAAGAACTAAGTTCTGTGCTCGGATCCTAGAAATCGTTATCGCTAAATGAGATCGCCAAAAATCGCTAAATTTATATCAGACTTTCAGTTGTTATATGTATCCTGGCCAACCTAACCTAACCTAAACTAAACCTTGTTTTCTTTTGTTATCCTTCACATTTTTTTTAACTGCAATTCATTTAATTTCCCTTTTCCCTTACATTGTTCACCAAAGTAATCAAATTGGCAACAATAGAATTATAAATCATTCGCAGAAATGTGGTTAAAAGCATTAAAAGCCAAAATGTATGTTACAAACAAACATACATAAATACAATACATATAAAATTTGATGTCAGCCATAATGCTGATATTCGCAACATGTTCATTTTTTCTTGGTTAAGGCTGTACAAAATGGCATCATTAATATTTTCAGGTCATTTCAACCCAAAAGCGAATGCAAAATCAAGCGCGCTTGTGTGTGTTTCTGGCTTTGTATGTGTGTGTGTTTGTATAGAGAATCTGCAAATTTTTTTATTATTTTATGCAAGTGTGCCGAGCTTAATCTTCTTTGCTGAATTGAAGCGAAATTGAAGCATACTTGCAGGCGTTGAAATTTTTCATGCATTTAACAGCTTTTGCATTCGGTTTTGTGCGAAATTATGCATGAATTTTGATCAGAAATTAAAATCACTTTTTTTTATTGTTAGACATGCAAGTGATTTGTTTTTTTTTTGAATTTCTTAACGTAGAAAAGAGCATGTTTCCTAGAGAAATTTGGGCGTATTGAGTAAGAAATAGTACAGCGGGTCTGATTTAGCATTTTCGTAGAGTATTGTAAGCGCAGTGGGCGTAGCCACTGGAAAGGTAAAGGTAAAGGTAAACGTAAAGGTAAAGGTAAAGGTAAAGGTAAAGGTAAAGGTAAAGGTAAAGGTAAAGGTAAAGGTAAAGGTAAAGGTAAAGGTAAAGGTAAAGGTAAAGGTAAAGGTAAAGGTAAAGGTAATAATAATAATAATAATAATAATAATAACTCCCAACGGTTTACCCTCCATATCCCGCCCGACCGCCGCGAGGGGCGCAATCCGCATGACGCACGGATATATATTTTTAATTTTGCCAAGGTGTTGAGTGGCTGGAGTTTGTTAAACGTCGAGTTCTTATGCTGCTCAGCTACAGAATATAAATTCATCAGCTGATTACACATACTTAAGTTTATATATACACTTAGAAGCAATTACTTAATTAACAATAAAATACATATTATCCTAAATTAGTAGAAGGAAACTATATCTAGTAGACAAATTGTTATTTGTTAAGAATTGAAAGAAGAGTTTTCCTTATAATGGATAGAGAGTCAGAGATGTCAAAGTAGGTAGAGTATGTGTTAAAACTTTTGCATAGATATCGGAATGGCTCATATAATTCAAAATTAGTTTTACATTGTTTTAAAAATATGGGCTGGTAATGTCTTGATGGACGGGCAGGAATGTTTAAACTTATTTCAGAAAGAAGAAATGGACTATTTATTGATCCCTTCAGCAGTTTCGTTACGAATATTACACCCAGAGTTTCCCTACGACTAGCTAAAGTTGGAAGGTTAATAAGTTTTAAGCGACTAGTGTACGAAGGAAGATTGCAATGAGGGTTCCAATTCAAATTTCTTAATGCAAAAAGTAAAAATTGTTTTTGAATCGATTCAAGTCGATCAGAATGAATTTTGTAACTCGGATTCCAGATTATAGATGCGTATTCTAGTGTCGGTCTTACTAAGGTTGTGAAAAGGGCTTTAGTTACGTACACGGAGAGAATTGTGTGCAGAAATTATGCGGTATGGGCACAACTTATGCACAAATTGTTCACGAAAAATGACCGAGAACAGTTGTTCATAATCTATGCACACTTAAGTTCAGCACTATGAGCATGTTTTATGAACAACTGGGCATAGATTATGAACAACATTTTTATAGATTCTGAACAACTGGGAAAGACTATGAACAACTGGGCATAGGTTATGAACAAAAGTTTCATAGATTGTGAACAAATAGGAAAAATTTTGACACCTCCTGCTAATATTAAAGAAAAAAAATTCATTTTATTTTCAAATGTCTTTTTTTAAAAGTACAAATGCTTCTAACTAATATTATATATGTACATATATATACATATTAATATACAATAGATCATATTTTTCAGTATTAACATGTATTTGTATGTCAGCACCGCTGTTTATTTCAACGACGAAGGACCTCCAAGCGTCGCCTGTGCTAACCTTCCACGTCTGTTTCTCAACTGTTTTTCTTGCCACAGGCATTTAAAAATAATATTGAAATTAGTTCTTTATTTCATAAGTTTAAATTGTTTTTTTTTACCTTTGTTTGTTGCAAGATTATTTATAATTTTTTTATCAGCTGGAAATTTAACAACATTTTGCATACTGCTATGATGTTATCCTTCAGTTAATTCCAGTTGTTAAGAAATAATATAAACACACTTCAACTATTGTCGCTGCTAAACACATCCGGCACTCTTGACACAAAGAAAGTGTTTATAGTCACATATTATGCACAATGTTCATATATTATGATCAATTGTGTTTGATTTTCAAATAATTAAGCTATGAACAATGTTCACAAACTGTGCAAATTTTTTGTGTATAACTTATGCACAATTTTAATTATTGTGCAGTATTTATGATTATTAGGCGCAATTTATGTGCAAAGTTGCATATTCAAAAATGTACTTAAAAATTTTATAGTTATGAACAGCTTGTTCATAAATAATGCACAACAGTTTTCTCCGTGTAGGGGTCACTAAATTCCTTAGACCAACGTTTTACAAACGCTAGAACACTTTTAGCTTTATTTATCATGACGTTGATGTGAAGGTTGAAATTAAGTAAAGGTAAAGGTAAAGGTAAAGGTAAAGGTAAAGGTAAAGGTAAAGGTAAAGGTAAAGGTAAAGGTAAAGGTAAAGGTAAAGGTAAAGGTAAAGGTAAAGGTAAAGGTAAAGGTAAAGGTAAAGGTAAAGGTAAACGTAAAGGTAAAGGTAAAGGTAAAGGTAAAGGTAAAGGTAAAGGTAAAGGTAAAGGTAAAGGTAAAGGTAAAGGTAAAGGTAAAGGTAAAGGTAAAGGTAAAGGTAAAGGTAAAGGTAAAGGTAAAGGTAAAGGTAAAGGTAAAGGTAAAGGTAAAGGTAAAGGTAAAGGTAAAGGTAAAGGTAAAGGTAAACGTAAAGGTAAAGGTAAAGGTAAAGGTAAAGGTAAAGGTAAAGGTAAAGGTAAAGGTAAAGGTAAAGGTAAAGGTAAAGGTAAACGTAAAGGTAAAGGTAAAGGTAAAGGTAAAGGTAAAGGTAAAGGTAAAGGTAAAGGTAAAGGTAAAGGTAAAGGTAAAGGTAAAGGTAAAGGTAAAGGTAAAGGTAAAGGTAAAGGTAAAGGTAAAGGTAAAGGTAAAGGTAAAGGTAAAGGTAAAGGTAAAGGTAAAGGTAAAGGTAAAGGTAAAGGTAAAGGTAAAGGTAAAGGTAAAGGTAAAGGTAAAGGTAAAGGTAAAGGTAAAGGTAAAGGTAAAGGTAAAGGTAAAGGTAAAGGTAAAGGTAAAGGTAAAGGTAAAGGTAAAGGTAAAGGTAAAGGTAAAGGTAAAGGTAAAGGTAAAGGTAAAGGTAAAGGTAAAGGTAAAGGTAAAGGTAAAGGTAAAGGTAAAGGTAAAGGTAAAGGTAAAGGTAAAGGTAAAGGTAAAGGTAAAGGTAAAGGTAAAGGTAAAGGTAAAGGTAAAGGTAAAGGTAAAGGTAAAGGTAAAGGTAAAGGTAAAGGTAAAGGTAAAGGTAAAGGTAAAGGTAAAGGTAACGGTAACGGTAAAGGTAAAGGTAAAGGTAACGGTAAAGGTAAAGGTAAAGGTAAAGGTAAAGGTAAAGGTAAAGGTAAAGGTAAAGGTAAAGGTAAAGGTAAAGGTAAAGGTAAAGGTAAAGGTAAAGGTAAATGTAAAGGTAAAGGTAAAGGTAAAGGTAAAGGTAAAGGTAAAGGTAAAGGTAAAGGTAAAGGTAAAGGTAAAGGTAAAGGTAAAGGTAAAGGTAAAGGTAAAGGTAAAGGTAAAGGTAAAGGTAAAGGTAAAGGTAAAGGTAAAGGTAAAGGTAAAGGTAAAGGTAAAGGTAAAGGTAAAGGTAAAGGTAAAGGTAAACGTAAACGTAAAGGTAAACGTAAAGGTAAAGGTAAAGGTAAAGGTAAAGGTAAAGGTAAAGGTAAAGGTAAAGGTAAAGGTAAAGGTAAAGGTAAAGGTAAAGGTAAAGGTAAAGGTAAAGGTAAAGGTAAAGGTAAAGGTAAAGGTAAAGGTAAAGGTAAAGGTAAAGGTAAAGGTAAAGGTAAAGGTAAAGGTAAAGGTAAAGGTAAAGGTAAAGGTAATGGTAAAGGTAAAGGTAAAGGTAAAGGTAAAGGTAAAGGTAAAGGTAAAGGTAAAGGTAAAGGTAAAGGTAAAGGTAAAGGTAAAGGTCATTCTAACATAAGAACATATCAGACTTTTTTAAGGAGACGCTAAATTTATATGAGATGCGATTAAACGTATGCAATATCTTTTACTTTATCGGACCGCCATCTGCGGGCATTGGATGTGTATATATGTATATGTATTATGATATCGCACGTTTTATTCAATAGGGATTTAACTCAAAAAATTTTTTTTTTGTGAAAACGCAAACAAACTTTTATAATTTCAAAGAGTTTTCTTCTAACTACAAAATCACTTCTATTTCTGCAATCTTTATCTTTTTGAGTATTTTATAAGACTAGACTCAAAGGCATGACCCAGTTATTGAAATATATGGCAAAATCCCAGAAATCAAAAATTTCGAGTTAAATCCCTATTGCATAAAACGTGCGATATTATCGTTTCTTGCCAGAAACACGAATGTGCTCGCAAAAAATTGTTTTCTTATATAAAAATGAAAATTATAGTCTGGTATAGTTTTTATGCTTTCATTAAAAAAAAGAACATAACAAAATTTCTCCACCTTGCTAGTTATTTCGTATGTTCATTTGTTAAGCGTTTTTATCAAATGATTATTAAATTTTTTTTTGGCTTTGTTACTCTGCGTATCAACAAAACGAGTAACGCACAACGTGATTTTAATTATTTCAGCTGGTGCCAATGACCGTAGAACAGCTATTCGCAAATATTTTTCACACTTGCTAATAAACGAAATAAATAATGGCACAACAACAGACTGCCAGGAATATAACTCAAACAAATTTTAGGCCAAGCTTCTCTTCCCATAACTACTTTTTTGAACAGACTTATGCCGGCCCTGAACCGCTCTTTTTTTTTTTTTTTTTTTGGAGAATAGCTGCGACTTTATTATGAACGACGATTTTATATATTGTTTAGATGGGTTCAGGGATCGAACCTAGGATCTTTAGCAAGTTGGGTGAGCTCACAGAACTAAACTCAAGCGTTTTTATTAAATGACATTAGTGTTTTTTTCCTATCGATCTCGAAGAAAGCGCTCCAACTTGCTTGCTAATTTACAACCCTAACTAGTGTCAGCAATCAAAATTAAATATTGTGAACGAGAAAAAGAAATAAGTAAATAGATTAAAAATTTATTAGTTTTTTTTTATCCCCAAAAGACTTTTTCATCAAGATGAATTCCAAAAATAATTAATTAAATAGCGTTTTCGATTCGGCATCGAACAAGCGAGGTCGGATCGAACAAAAATGTTCGAACCCATAATGAATAGTAGCTATACTCGCTAGCTGGTTGATAAAAATTTCCCTCTGCTCGCTACCATTCACATATAAATTTGACAGATAGAAATTTATAGCGAGCAGCGAAATTGTGAATCGAAAACGGCTAAATATATTTTGGAAATTCAGCTCCATGAAAAAGTCTTTGATGATATGGTATTTAATTATGCACTTTCAGGTGCTATTCACAATAGATTCACTCTTTTATTTTGCGACATGTCGGCAAAGTGCTAAGCGCTTAGCCAACTCAACTAGCTTAGATTTTGTTTTTGCTTTCCGTGTTATTCTCTAAGCTAGCTAGTGTTTTTTCCAGCTTGCTTACAAAAAACAAACGGGTATTATTAAATTTCCATTGAAATTTGTCTGACTTTATTAGTCACAGTAGGGTAGAACAAATTTTAATACGAAGGTCAGACCACCCACGAGATTATTGCAGAATATCAAAGTTCAATGCTATGCGGTTTGGAATGAAAGCCCGAAGCTTTCGCTTCATTGCTTTTTTTTTTACTATACAAAGTCATTCATGTGAATGATGATGCGAATGATTAATTTTTAAAATTATTTTTGCGATCATCAAAAAATATCAGAAAAAGAAGTGGACCAAAATGCGTTCCAACGGAATACCAGACCACGCGTTAACCATTACGAAAATTTTAAGCCACTAATTCCAAATCCCAATTTGTAGGAAAAACAAAAGGAGCACACCTCGAATTGGGAGAGAAGCTCGGCCATAAAACTCGTCAGAGTTATAATAGCGCCATTGTATTATATTATTATTAATTCCAAATTATTAATGAAATTTTACACACTAGAGTGCTGCCTACTGTCGAAACCCGACAGTTTTTCTAAATGTTTTCTTATGCCGAAAGTGCAACTATAGTTTTTGTATAATTCTTTGTTGTTGTTCCTGTTGATGCTGCTTCTTTTATTGCTACTATCACTGCTACTATTTTGTTGTTGTTGTTGTTACCCGTTTTCACAATTCTCCTACTTCTTTCTTTCTTTTTCTGCTCTTTTCTTAACTCAATTTATTTCCTACCTATTCTTTCTTATCCTTCTTATTACTTGACTTTGTGTTTTTGTTGTAGTGCTTTTGCTACTTTTTTGAAACTACACACCACTTCGAGCCAAACATGTTAGCAATTGCAAGGTAAGTTTGGTGAGCACGCCCAAACTCGCCTATGCATGCGCATGGACACAGCTCTGTTGTGCAACAACAACCACACGGTAATTTTCCAACGACGATTGTGGACGCATTTTCCAACCAATTTTAATGAAAATTTACGCAGTTCTCTTTGAGAGCAATACCTTTTTAATGGTTTAAAATCGGTTCGGTAGTTTCGAAGGAGAAGATGGAATAAAATTTATGTTAGCGTATTAATAATATAGATACTTGGTAATGGCGTTTTTCAATTACTAAATATTGGTAATGGTAATTGTAATTTTACTTGGTTTTTTCCAGCTCTATTTTAACCACATAATGGTAGTACGTAACACCATGAAATAACCGAGGTAGATATGAGTATTCCACTCTCAAAGGTGGCTATGTGAATTTTTCATATTAAGCTACAAATTAGAAAAAACCACTATTTCTATTAGCACCCGAAAGCTTAGCCCATAAGGTGCGTAGGGATATGGAAAAATAAGACGCAAATTTAATGCTAAATATTTCACATATGTAGCTAGTTTTGAGACAGTGTTTTTTCACGTAAAAAGTTTTGAGAGAGAATTTTTCACAGACATATTAAGTGTTACTTAGCTTAACTAAAACATAGAGACTTTCGAAAGTGTATAAATGAAACATAGAAACTGTTGAGAGAGTATTTTTTTTATTTTAGTATTATTATTATTATTACTAGCTGACCCGGCAAACTCCGTTCTGCCCAAAATAGATTTTTTTATTAATTTCATTTCAAAAATTGTTATCACACCGGTATTGTTTTTAATAGAAAATTAACGATTTTTCACTACTTAATTGTGTATACAACTTCAAAAATATATAATTTTAGTATTCAGTTTAAGGCTGCACGATACACAAAATTTTTAGTTTTCTGTTCCGGATATTTATTTTCACTGAGTATTGGCTATTTTCACTAATACTAGTATTCTGTAAGCTGTCTCAAGTCACTAATAGAGACTTTTGGAGACTTTTTCGTGGTGAGATTGATTTTGAGACAATTTGGTATTCCGTAAGCGAGCTCACGTCTCAAGTCTCAAAAAATACGTCACTAATTAGTGACCTGGTGGCGAGGAGGTCACAAAATAAAGAAAACATTGAGGTGAACTAAATAAAGCGTCAAAATTTATAAAAACTTACAATTTGTTTGCTCTTTGCTTGTTCGCTTGCTATTTTCTGCAATAAAACAAGTTTATTTGTATGAAATTAGCAAAATAATAAAATTTTGCTGGTTTTGCTGACTTACTTTTTTCCGCCATTTCGATCAAGTGTAAATAGTGATGTGATACGATATTTATCGATATTTCAATGTTTTACGTTACATGACTTTTTTTGCGAATCGGTTCAGATAAAACACGCATAAAACATTATATTCATAACTATTTTTATAAGTGATAAGTAGTAATGATACGCTTTTTTTTTTAATGCAATATATTGCTCATAAATTCATTTCCAAAACCTATTTTCGTATGTAATCGATTAGTGAGTATTCGTTAAATTATTTTGTTATCTCAAACAGTCTCAGTACATTTTCACCACAGTCTTTGGTGAAATTTTTAGTGACTGTGGCTTACAGAATACCAAAAATGGCTCAAGTCACTAAAAATGTCTCATGTCTCAAATCTCAAATTTTGTGACTTGAGATGAGACGGAGTTACAGAATTCGCCTATAAGTAAGTAAGAGGATTGATATAGTATACCTCCATAATGGTTTCCAGGCCCCTCCTCCAACCCTTTCCGATATATTTAGCCTCAAAAGTTTAGTACGTATGGGTGGTGCAATGCCCCATTTTTCGATAAATCTTTTCTTTTTTGGGTGAACATGGTATTGATATCGTATATCTGCATAGTGATTTCTATATATATGCCATGAACGCTTTTAGGAATATTAGCCTTAAAAATTAAGAACGCATGGGAGGTGCCACGCCCCCTTTTCCCAAAACTACTGTTTTTTTCATAAGCATGCTATTGATATCGTTAATCTCCTGATCAACTTTCAGGTCCCAACCTTAAACGCTTTTATAGATATTCAGCTTGAAAAATTAAGTTTGTATGGGAGGTGCCACGCCCCCTTTTCCGATAACCTACACTTTCATGCGTGGGAATGGTTTTGATATCATTTAGCTCTATACCAATTTCCAGCTCCCTACCTTTTAAAGATATCCAGCTTAAAAAATTAAGTGTTGTTGGGAAGTGCCACGCCCTTTTCGTATAACTCCTATTATTTTGCGTTAAAATGGAATTGTTATCGTTTATCTCCACACCAATTTCCAAGCCCCTAGCGTAAACAATTTTAGAGATATTCAGCATGAAAAATTAAGTTTGTATGGGAGGTGCCACGCCCCTTTTTCCGATAACCCCCACTTGTCTGAGTGAGAAGGGTTTTGATATCACCTACCTCTATACCAATCTTCAGCTCCCTACCTTAAACTGTTTTAGAGATAATCAGCTTTAAAAATTAAGGATGTATGGGAGGTGCCACGCCCCCTTTTCTGATAACCCCCACTTTTCTGAGTGAGAAGGGTTTTGATATCACTTACCTCTATACCAATTTTCAGCTCCCTACCTTAAACTGTTTTAGAGATAATCAGCTTTAAAGATTAAGGTTGTATGGGAGGTGCCACGCCCCCCTAACATTTTTTATACTCAGCTGTACTAGTACACAGAGTATTATAGTTTTAATCACATAACGGTGGATTGTAACACCATAAAATAATCGAGATAGATATTGACTTATATATATCAAATTGATCAGGGTGAAAAAAGAAATCGATTGAGCCATGTCCGTCCGTCTGTCCGTCTGTCCGTCCGTCTGTCTGTACGCACGATAACTCGCGCAAAAATTGAGATATTTTGATGAAATTTGGAATGCAAGTTGGTATCAAGACTGGATCGGATGGTATTGAAAATGGGCGAAATCGGACCATGACCACGCCCACTTCCCCTATATAGTAAAAATCGGAAATTTGGTATCTCAGTCACTAATAGAGCTAGAGTGATAAAATTTCACCCACGTGTGGAGCTCGGGCCCTTATGAAGAAATTTGGTGAGAGTTTGAAAAACGGGCGGTGCCACGCCCACTTATTAAGGGCCAAACATTGAAAGTTTTATATGTCATAACTCAGAAACCGTTGAAGATATATCGATGAAATTTGGTAGGCGTGATATACTTACTTAGGCAAATGTTTGGACGAAAAATTGCCAAAATCGGTTAACGACCACGCCCACTTTTATATATGGGTATTATAAAGTGACCTAATAAAAACATTTTAAGCGATATCTCTGTCAAATATAAAGGTATATCATTGAAATTTTATGCCAGGGGTCCAACTGCGGATATAAAACGAAAAGCGCAAAAAATTTGGAAAATGGGCGTGGCACCGCCTCTTTTTAGAAGCAGGAATATACTAGATTTCTGAGCCCATAACTCGACAAATAATTTAAATATAATGACGAAACTTGGTGTGTACACTTTTATTAGTTGTGGTAATATACGTTCAAAATTTTAGCGAAATCGGTTGGCGACCACGCCCACTTTTATATATGGGAACTATAAAGGGGCCTAATAAAAATATTTTAAGCGATATCTTTGTCAAATATAAAGATAATTCATTAAAATTTTGTGGCATGAGTTTCACAATAGACCGGAAACAAAAAATAGAAAAATTTGGAAAATGGGCGTGGCACCGCCTCTTCTTAGACAAAGGAATATATGAAATTTCGGAGCCCATAACTCGACAAATAATTGAGACATTAAGACGAAACTTGGTTTATACACTTTTATAACTTGTGCTAATAGACGCGCAAAAATTTATTCAAATCGCCTACTTTTTAACAAAGATATTTCTGGAACACCCTTGGGAATTTGTAACGTGACATCTTTGTAATTAGAAGTCATAAAGGAATGAAATTTTGCACAAAGAATAATATTCATATGCTTAGTTGGATGACTGATAAAAATGTTGAAAATGGGCGTGGCTACACCCACTTTATGCAGCACTCGCTTTATATAAAATACACCGTGTTTTCATCAAACGCAAACAAATAATGAAAGCATACAGCTGAGTATCAAATGTTCGATTCCACTCGAACTTAGGCTTCCTTACTTGTTAATTTTTTCTTCGTCTAAACATTCGCGGGGTAACAACAAACAAACCCCCCTAAGGAAGTATTTGATTTGGTTCAGCCGTTTTCAAGTTTTAGCGTTACAATTAAATACCAAATTATTTTTATATATATAGAAGATTATTATTATTATTATTATTATTATTATTATTATTATTATTATTATTATTATTATTATTATTATTATTATTATTATTATTATTATTATTATTATTATTATTATTATTATTATTATTATTATTATTATTATTATTATTATTATTATTATTATTATTATTATTATTATTATTATTATTATTTTTATTATTTTTATTATTATTATTATTATTTTTATCATTATTATTATTATTATTATTATTATTATTATTATTATTATTATTATTATTATTATTATTATTATTATTATTATTATTATTATTATTATTATTATTATTATTATTATTATTATTATTATTATTATTATTATTATTATTATTATTATTATTATTATTATTTTTTTTTTTTATTTAATGCCTGAAAACGAAATAATTTGGCAATACATTTTCGTGAACATTGTACACCTTTAAATACTGGTACACAATCTATGAAAAACTCAATATCGAAAAAAAAATTCACATACCTACACACTTTTGAAAGTGGACTACGCATGTTATCATTTTAGGCCCTTCGGCGCATTTACTTTCATTTTCCCATTCCACATTGAATCAATGTTAAATCATAAAAACGACTTGAAACGCAAAACTCTTGCACATACTTCGCAACAAGAAAACATAAAAACAATTTCTGACAACAAATCAAATATTCGCGCCAAACAAACGCATAAAAAAGTTTTGCCAGCTCGAGAGGAATGACTATGTGACATTTAATCCCACTTCAATAAAGTAATAAAGTAAATGGAAAAATAGTTATTTGTTGGCATTTCAATACAAAACGTAATCTCACTTTTCGCGCGAAGTCAAACGTGTGATGAAATTCAACTTCACTTTATATAAATCTCGCACGCACTGACTCAGTTCCTAGCGCAGAGTTACAAGCACATGCAATGAAAAAAAAATCTATCGGTGTTTGATGAAGAAGTTAAAGCCGGTAGAGGATGAAATGCATAATCTCTCCAGGAGATTTATAAAAAAATGTAAGGTTTAAGAAAATGCAATCAAAATGAATTTCGGCAGATTTTTTTAAAACTGAATTGGGTAAAATGTGAATGTTCAAAATCCAAAAAAAAAAATAAAGGAAAAAGAAGAACTGCTGTTTAAAATGCAAGCTTGAAAGTGCATATCTTTGGTCATGCAAGAAAAAAATGGAAAAAAATTTAATTGTTCGTATTACAATTTGCAATGCAAAACTAACGCACGCAAGTGACTTTGTTTGACTCAGTGACTGATTCATTCATAGACAACAGTCTGACTCACAGTCTAACTGATTGTTTAGCCGACTGTCTGACTGATTGTTCTTAGGCTATTTAGTGTTGTTGTTGTTGTTGTTCTTGTTGTTTTTGTTGTTTTTGTTGTTGTTGTTATTGTTGTTGTTGTTATTGTTGTTCTTCTTGTTTTTGTTGCTGTTGTTGTATTTTAAGTGTGCGAAAATGTATGTTAAGTGCTTATATTGCCGCGCAACCTACAATATAAATACGTATCTAAGTATGTGCAACTAAAAGTAAAACACTTACAAGACACAATTTACAAGACTTATAAACAATGTGAAGAAAAAAAAAATACTCAAGAACTAAGTGTGTATAATAAAAAAAACTTAAACAAAGAAGTTGGTAGTTTGTGAGTCGCATACCCAGTTGTTGCTTTGATCAACTTTAGAACGAACAGAAATTCATATTAATATAAGGCGACTAGGAGATGTTTAGACACAAGCGCTGGAGAATTGCCAACGTAGCAAAATCACAATCGAGCCATATTCGTTCCTCCTGCTCACTCTTGCTACTCGCTACACAATCGAGTTAAAAGTTGACCCGCTCCTCCTCCTACTCGCTACACAATCGAGTTGTTTGTTTTTGCGATTGCACCAAGTCGAAGCTTCTTTCGATTAGTGATGAGCGTGAAACTGAAACTGTTTTAGCGATGGATTTGAAGGAGAGAGAAATTTTTGGCGAGTACGAGATATTTTGGCAATTGCTTCGTTTGAGTGCACGATTTGCGATTGGACTCGAACACGAATGAAAATTGTCGAGGGCATTAGAAATGTTTAAACAATCGAATAAAAAAGCTCGGTCTCGATCATCACTATTTCACACCCATATTCCTACTGTGCAACAACCCAGTTGGAAAGGTGGTCATGCATGACCTTGCGGACGCATGAAAAGATGTACGGAAAATTTACATTATAGTATGTATTCCAAAAAAAACTATGATTTCATCTAAACTCTATGTTGTGTGGCTGCCAACTTATAGGAAATCGGATACACTCTAGAATGCAACCCAAAGTAAGCGAACAGGTCAGTCATCGGCTCTCAGCTTTAACTTCCAACTTATAGGAAATCGGATACATTCCAGAATGCAACCCAAGGTAAGCGAAGAGGTCAGTCATCGGCTCTCATTTATACCTTCCAACTTATAGGAAATCGGATACATTCCAGAATGCAACCCAAGGTAAGCGAAGAGGTCAGTCATCGGCGCTCAGCTATACCTTCCAACTTATAGGAAATCGGATACATTTCAGAATGCAACCCTAGGTAAGCGAAGAGGTCAGTCATCGGCTCTCAGCTATACCTTCCAACTTATAGGAAATCGGATACACTCTAGAATGCAACCCAAGGTAAGCGAACAGGTCAGTCATCGGCTCTCAGCTTTAACTTCCAACTTATAGGAAATCGGATACATTCCAGAATGCAACCCAAGGTAAGCGAAGAGGTCAGTCATCGGCTCTCATTTATACCTTCCAACTTATAGGAAATCGGATACATTCCAGAATGCAACCCTAGGTAAGCGCAGAGGTCAGTCATCGGCGCTCAGCTATAACATTGAATCTAGCAAAAAAAAAAAAAAAAAAAAAAAAACAATTAGGAGAATCAGGTTTTCTCTAGTTTTGCTTTTTTACAATGACGACAACAATTCACAGAGTCTATTTTAACAAACGGACGCATAAAAGCGACACTAAAGATCAATATAATGTTGAATGTCCCACATGGGTGAAGCAGTGAAGGGGAAGATGGTGCGACAATGAGAGAAGCAGAGGAGAACAAGCTGGAGTGAAGTTACATATTTCTAGTTGGAAATCGGATGGAGATAGAATGAAGAGAAAAATGCAAAAAAAAGTATTTTTTTTTTTATTTTTAAGTGAGAAAATAAACCGACACTGAGATCACGGCAAGAGCGACTCTCATCCAAACATTCCTTTTTGCCTTACCTTGGCAGGGAAAAGAGGATGCATGACTTCCCTAGGACATCACAATGAAAAAAATCATGCATTCTGGAATGTATAGATCCTATGGCCTTTATATCCATTTATAGATGACCATACATTACCTTTTCCAACTGGGAACAGCTTTGGGGACGCAACATTTCTCACACAGAACTAAAGAACACTGTCCATATACGCCAAAAGCATTTTGCTCCCTGAGGTGATTTTTTTTTTTTTGCCATTTTAAATTTCCAAAATTTTGTCTGAGTAATTTTTAAATAAATGCGAAAAATGGTTAAAATAGATACGTACCATATAGAAAATTGTTATCAGGAAAATATAATAGCGCGTCTCAATTATTACAACGAGCTCTGGATCAAGCTCTAAATTTTTACTGAAACAATCGGTATCAGTATTGTGTGAATGGCACCAACACATGCACAATGTGTGAAAGTGTTAGTGTGGTAGACATCCGAAAACACTGGCAGCACGGAAGAAACAAATCCACTAAACAGGATCGGGCTGAAATCGTTGTTGTTGCATGCATTTACGTTAAAAAAAATTTTATCTGGCTCAGGATCAACATAATTGAAACATGCTTATAGTAAAATTACACGAGCATTAATTTCGTAGACAGCTAATACTCTCATGAAAAGGCCTTTGTGACAACTTTTTTTAGATAGTACGAAAACATAATATTTTGAAGGTCGCTAGAGAATTAAAATATACTAGAAAATTATTCGCCATAAAATTTTACTAGAGATCTTCTCAGATAAAATCCTTTTACAAAGAACCTAACTCATTTGTCTGCTTACTTTATGGATGCAAATCAATAAAGCGGTATCGTTCGAAAGGTCAGCGTTTAAAAAATAATTACAAATATTAAAAAAAGATAAAATAAATTTTTAAGCTTTGTTAGTAATGAAAAAGAAGAAAAATTACAAACATCCTCTTTTTAACACGCTTTTATTAGTTTCACCTGTATGTATGTATGTATGTATGTATGTATGTATGTATGTATGTATGTATGTATTAGGGATTCCAAATTAACCGATTTTTAAAATCCCGGTATTTTCGAGATTTTATTTTCTAATCCCGGGATCCCGGGATTTGGACATTAATTATTTTCCCACACTTGGGGTTGAAAAAAGTAAATATATATTTCGAGGAACGCTACAATTTTAAAGAGCAAAGAAAAATTTGGTTTTTATTGCCATTTTTATTATTTGATTAGTAACAAAATAAAATATGAACGTAAAATCATACGTATTATTTAATAATAAGAGTTACTTTAAAAAACGCAACCAACAAAGGAAATTACATACATTTGGTGAACTAAACATTTGCCTTTACAGTTGGTGCTTCAAAGATATTAATAATAAAGCTTGTGATCTTTGATATTTTTCAATAAAAATTTTTAGAATTTAACGACGTACTTCGTTTAAGTGAATATTTCCAAGCTTGCCGAAAAATATTGAAAATTAGTGTAGCATTTGAAAAAAATTAAAAATCGGATGCACAAATTTTGAGATGAATTCCGAGTATACAGCTGCGTATTTTATTTTAGTACGTAATGTGAAATCTCAAATAAAATTAAAATTTTTCCTCGTTTTTGCTAGTTTCAGTTTTTAATATTGTTTGTATTTTCTTCCATTATTTACTTTTCATGGGAGGAAATTGCAAAAACCTTTGAAAAATAAATGGCTAAAAATCAGGAAATAGAAATTATCAAATGAATGTTACCACAGGAATTCTAAACGAATTCGGAACTATTTTTTTAATGTGTTGTATTGCTTGGTTTTTGAAAGAACGGTAATTTGGTGTTTTTTTTGGTTATCACTTCACTCAAAAATTATTTTCGGAAATCACAAATGCTATAACCACAATTAACCAGGCTAATTTTTAAAAGAATAAAACTTTGCTAAATTTTACAACTTCCTACAAAAAACTTAAGCTGATTTCACATAAAACTTTTTCCGCTTTGCGTTACGCCGCTTTCTATGTCAAACAACGCAAAACTGAAAAACTATGCCACAATGAACGCTGCAACATCACTCAAAAATATTTATTTTCTGAAAAATCTCTCTTTCTCCGTTTTATTTACAAAAAAGTAAATAAGAAAATAAAAATCTATTAAATTACACTGGTCGACAAGTTTTTGTTACAGAAATAAAATTCTACTTTTCTAAAGGATTTCGGTGCGCTGAATCCGAATCTGAAGTCAGATTTTCTGTAATACGTACAGTTTTTTAGATATTCATGCCCAAAGAAGCGAAAAACACGATTCTTTTAAATTACTTACTTATTTTAAAAATTGATTAAAGCTATTGAAAACGCGGGCATTTCTCTTGAAGAAACCGTTTTAATATTTCAGATATCTTACTTGTAACTTGCAATGTTGAATATTAATCTTCATTAGTTTTGCAATATTTTCTCCATACAAAAATAATTAAAAATTTTGAAGCACGCTTTTAGGCAGTTTATTATATTAGGCGCATTTCTGTCGTACCCAAGCATGAAAAGAATACTCGCTTATGCATCAAATTACCTTCATGCTTGGGTACGACAGAAATGCGCCTATTATGGACGTATGGAAGTGGCTTCGTAAAAAAAAATTCTTCTGCTAAGCAACTACAAAATTTGATTTCGCCTATAACATGCTACAAATGCTGCCGTTGTTTTCGACGACAAATACCTTATTGTGCAAAAACATATATAACTATATACCTAAATTAGATATCCGAAAAATTAAAACGTTTTCTTCAAGAGAAATGGCCGAGCTTTCAATAGCTTTAATCAATTTTTAAAATAAGTAAGTAATTTAAAAGATATTGAGGAGTGAATATAGGCAAAAATCGTGTTTTTCGCCTCTTTGGGCATGAATATCTAAAAAACTGTACGTATTACAGAAAATCTGACTTCAGATTCGGATTCAGCGCACCGAAATCCTTTAGAAAAATAGAATTTTATTTCTGTAACAAAAATTTGTTGAAATTTTGTCGACCAGTGTTATTTTTCAATTGTGTGAAATTTAAATTTGTTTATTTACATTTGAATTAAAGTGAAACTGAAAAAAAATTTCAATGCCCCCAAAAGTTGAGATTTGGGCAACTTTGTGATTTACGTAACTTCGGCATTGCGTTACCTTTTGTTATGTGAGAAACCTCATATGGATACATGTATTTTAATCTCAGCTGTCACGCAGAAAGTGTCACGTAGCGTAACACAAAGTTCTATGTGGCATCAGCTTTAGTCTTACAATCAAAATGTTTTCAAAAATCGCAAGTAATTAACAAAAGTTTTATTTCGACCAGCTGTCACTCAGCGAGGTCATATCCAATTACTAAAAGTTGTACATCGACAGTTTTAATTGTCTTTCGAACGAGGTACTGCTTGTGATTATCGCATTTGTGACTCCCGCGAAATAAATTTTTCAATGAAGTGATAACCAAACAAACCTAACCATAAAAAATTAAAAAAAAAAAACAATAGTTCCGAGCTCAGCAGGCCGATATCTATTCTCCCCCAAACTTGAATTTCTTGGTATTTTTTTAATTATTTTTGCCTAGTGTTATTGAATCAAAAATATTAATCCTTACTTTGCCTTTTTTATTTTGGCAAAAATGTCAAACTTATTCTGCATTTTCTTCGGACTGTCAAATTTTTTTATTCTCTTCCACAAAGATTCCACACATTTTTTTGGACTGTTTGTTCTATTGACAAAATGTTAAACTGGCCCGACTAAGGGGTAACATTTTCCGTTCTTAGCACACGTAAAGGGTTGCATTACTTTTGTATCATTTACCACATGAAAAATGCACCATTTTCATAGGGCACAGGGCACATGTTGATAATGCTGCCATGTAATAATGCAACATTTTCGTTCAGAATAGGAAACGATATTAGTATATAGATCTGAGACCAAGAAAATTATATAAAATACAATTTAATAGGAGAATGTTCTCTCTTTATTTTATCCCGAAAATCCCGGGATGAAATTCTAGCGATCCCGGGATTTCCGGGATGTCAAAAAGGCCGGGACCCCGGGATCCCGGGATTGGAATCCCTAGTATGTATGTATGTATGTATGTATGTAAACAAGTTACGTATACGCAGTGTAGTTCACTGTATCTTTGCTTGTACGCATTTATGTAGCCGAGACCTTTTTGCATTGCATAAGTTAACGCCAAAGCGTGTGTATTCGTACACTGAATGGGAGTTTTTCAGTGTGAGATGTGCTTATTTATTCTTAATTTGTTATCATACAATTTTTCGTCTTAAGACGTACTTAGAGCCTGATATATAAATGCTTGAATGGCATAATGCTTCATATTTACAAATACGCCTGGATACTCTGGTCGGCCACAACCAATACTCTGCGACATAACTGCGCAAAGCTCACCTCTACCATTCACGCCAGGTCCACCGGAATCTCCTTTACAAGGACCAACTCCGCCGCTTCCAGCACACAACTTCTCCTCTGTAAAAGTAATATTACTATTTCGATACAACTGGACACAATCTCCCCAATTCCGTATTGTCACAGTTCCAGCCATCAGATCATTCGAAGGGTCTCCATTTTCCTTTGTCCTCCCAAACCCGTATATTTGTATATGGTTGCCGGCCCGCGGCAACTGTGTGCATAGTGGTATTGTACCGACATTAACGCCAGCGGTAAAGGCCCCACGTGTTAATGCAATAGCAATATCCATTTCTAGCGTTCGGCGATTATATGCATCGGGTATAGCTACTCGTTCGGCATATAGAATTTGCCCTTCTGAATCCGTCCGGCAGGAAAGGCCAGCCACAATTCTAATCTCTCTCGGTCGTTCTCGGTGTATACAATGCGCTGCTGTAACCACGTGTCGCATAGTAATTAACGAGCCTCCACATGTTCCTCTAGGAAAGTACAAAACTGCTATATAGTTAGCATCTTGTACATCCAGCCGGTGTCCTCCGACAACGCGGAAAGTTGCATTTGAATCGCCATACACAAGACTGAACAGTAGTGACAGCAGTAAATAGATATAACTCGAATTCATTTTGTAGCAGTTTTATTACGTGCTTGGAAGTATAATGGAAAAGTCGTCAGTTTGCACCACTATTTATACCAAAAAAATTTAAGAAAAAAAGCGTTGCCCAAGGCAACTTCGCCGCCGCTGCCCAGACTAAAATGGTTAAACAAAGTTAAATGGAAATTTAATAAAATCATTTGGTAAACACAAGCTTAACAAATGCTAATCAGCTAAGTTTTATGAGCTCAACTAACTTGCTAAAGATCCGAGGTTCGATACGTGAACTCATCTTGGAAAATCTATAAGATTGCAGCTTATAAACAAGTCGCAGCTGTTCTCAAAAAAAAAAAAAAAAAAGTAGCGGTTCAGGGTTGGCTGAAGTCTGTTGAAAAAAGTGGCTATGTGAAGAGAAGCTCGGCCTAAAATTTGTGTGTGCTATATTCGTACCAATATATTGCGTCCAGAGTTGTAAAAAGCTGCAATCAATCGTCCCAGCAATCATTCATTGTTCTACCAGTTTTATTGCAATGAAAATTTATTGCAGTTTTTTGATTGTAAAAATTGCAATTTGAAATAATTTGTGTTCCATAGATTGCAATAAACAATTGTAAAAAATTTTTGATTGTAAAATCACTACAATAATTTACCTTCCATTTATTGCAATAAACGTTTATTGAAATCTTAGGGGATCAAGTTCATTGCAATAAAATTTATTGAAATTTTTTGATTGTACAAATTTTCAATACAATAATTTACAAAAATTTCATTGCAATAAACATTTCTCATAAATCATTTTCATTGTAAAAATTACAATAGCAATAATTGTATTGTAATAAATTTTCATCGTAAATCAAATTTGATTGAAAAATGTTTGATTGCAAGGCTTGCAATAGCAATCATTTTCCTCATAACTTTATACGAATGTATTGGGACTGAGGAAAGGCAAGCGCCTGGGTAATTCGAGTAATACCCGGCATTCATATGACACGGTTTGCCGCGTAATAACCCATTTCCCGGGTACATATGTATGTATGTACGTTAGGGTGTCCTTAAAATTAGATTAGCGATTTTCTTCGATCTCACTCCCTACATCGTTAACAGCATGATCAAAGATACCATAAAAAAATGTTGGTCCCGATCGGAGACGGTTAAGGGGTGTCGCAAACATGTCAAAGTTTAGATAACCATATGGGACCACGGGCGACACCCTTTAACCGTCTCCGATCAGGACCAAAATTTATATTTGGTATCCTTGAGTACAAGACTATCGACTTTGGCCATTAGATAAAAAAAATTAATTAAATTCTTTGGTCTTTATATGGTAGTCTGAACTTTGACCCATCTGCGACAACCCTTAACCACCTCCGATCGAGACCAAAATTTGCATTTAGAATTTTTGTGTACAGGACAATCGATTTGTGCATTAGATATGCAAAAAATTAAACTTAAATTTTTGAGCCTCCATAGAGTTTTCTGGACTTGGGCATCTGTGCGACACCCCTTACCGGTTTTCGATCGGGACAAACATTTATATGTGGTATCTTGGACTATATTAGCATTGACCTAGGGGGTGAGGTTGAGAAAATATTCTATGTAACCTAATGTACATATTGGCACACGGTACTGGTAATATTCGCAGTCGTCAATTTGTATAAAGTCTGGATGATAAGATGATGAGAAAGAGGATGAGGGTGCGGATGGGGATAAGTATATATATATTTATGTTAAACAACCATACATACATACATATGTATAACAGTAATGAGATATCCGGTAGTAAATGAAAAAGCAAATGGTACAAAAATAAATATATACATATTAGATAGGGTCGAAAAAAAAAGTTGTGAAAGTCCGCCCTTAAATTTGAAGCTTATGTTGAGAGGGTTAAGGAACACAAAAAAAATTTTGTTTAATCCCGCGAAATACCGCCGAAATAGTTTTTTTCCTGTAACTTTGTTATTTATCATCCGATTTTTAAAATTGATACGTTATTATTTTCGTATTTTGAAGCTCTAATGTCCTTTTGAGCTCTGAAGTCGTTTTCACATAGTTGGGTCAGCTAACTTATTTGAATGTCCATGATAAGTTTTGCCAAATGAAAGTGCTTAAAAATTCATGACAATGTTTCCTTCAAACGGTTTTACTAAATTAATAAACAAAGAAGTTACGTCACGACGAATATTTAACGTAGCTATTATTTAACTAATTTTTTTAAGCAATTCAGTATATGTAAAGCTGTAAAAGTCCGACCCTAAATTTGAAGCTTATATTGAGAAGATTAAAGGCAAAATTTGTATTTTTTTCTGATCCCGCGAAATACCGCCGAAATAGTTTTTTATACTCAGCTGTACTAGTACACAGAGTATTATAGTTTTAATCACATAACGGTGAAATAATCGAGATAGATATAGACTTATATATATCAAAATGATGAGGGTGAAAAGAGAAATCGATTGAGCCATGTCCGTCCGTCTGTCCGTCTGTCCGTCCGTCCGTCCGTCTGTCCGTCCGTCTGTAAACACTCTAACTCGCGCAAAAATGCAAGTTAGTATCGACACTGGGACGGTTGGTATTGAAAATGGGCGAAATCGGACCATGACCACGCCCACTTTTCCTATATAGAATAAATCGGAAATTTGGTATCTCAGCCACTAATATAGCTGGAGTGATGAAATTTTACCCACGTGTTGAGCTCAGGCCCCTATGCAGAAATTTGATGGAATTTTGGAAAATGGGCGGTGCCACGCCCACTTATTAAGGGTCAAACGTTGAAAGTTTTATGAGTCATAACTCAGAAACTGTTGAAGATATATCGATGAAATTTGGTACGCGTGATATACTTACCTAGGCAAATGTTTGGACGAAAAATTGTCAAAATCGGTTGACGGCCACGCCCACTTTTATATATGGGTATTATAAAGTGACCTAATAAAAACATTTTAAGCGATATCTTTGTCAAATATAAAGATAATTCATTGAAATTTTATGCCAGGAGTCCACCTGCGGACATACAACGAAAAACAAAAAAATTTTGGAAAATGGGCGTGGCACCGCCCCTTTTTAGAAGCTGGAATATACGAGATTTCTGAGCCCATAACTCGACAAATAATCGATATATAATGACGAAACTTGCTGCGTACACTTTTATTACTTGTGGTAATACATGTTGAAAATTTTAGCGAAATCGGTTGACGACCACGCCCACTTTTATATATGGGTATTATAAAGTGGCCTAATAAAAACATTTTAAGCGATATCTCTGTCAAATATAAAGATAATTCATTGAAATTTTGTAGCAAGAGTTCCACAATAGACCGGATGCAAAAAATAGAAAAAGTTTGGAAAATGGGCGTGGCACCGCCTCTTTTCAGACAAAGGAGTCAACGAGATTTCGGAGCCGATAACTCGACAAATAATTGAGATATTATGACGAAACTTGGTTTCTACACTTTTATAACTTGTGTTAAAGCAAAAGTTATTGAAATCGGTTTATGACCACGCCTAATTTTTAACAAAGATATTTCTGGAACACCCTTTGGGAATTTGTAACGTGACATCTTTCTAACTAGAAGTCATAAAGGAATGAAATTTTGCACAAAGAATAATATTCATATGCTTAGTTGGATGACTGATAAAAATTTTGAAAATGGGCGCGGCTACGCCCACTTTATGCAGCACTTGCTTTATATAAAGTACCTACACCGTGTTTCCATCAAACGCAAACAAATAATGAAAGCATACAGCTGAGTATCTAATGTTCGATTCCACTCGAACTTAGGCTTCCTTACTTGTTTATTGTAACTTTGTTATTTGACTTCAGAGTTCAAAAGGACATTAGAAAGAAGTCTAGAGCTTCGAAATACGAAAATAATGACTATCAATTTTAAAAATCGGATGATAAATAACAAAGTTACAAGAAAAATACAATTTCGGCGGTATTTCGCGGGATCAAAAAAAAAATTTTGTTTTTGTCCTCTAACCCTCTCAACATAAGCTTCAAAATTAGGGGCGGACTTTTACAACTTTTTTATTTCGTATGGGGACCAACCCAGTCTAATATATATAATTATCCCCATCCGCACCCTCATCCTCTTTCTCATCATCCTATCATCCAGACTTTATACAAATTGAAGACTGCAAATATTACCAGTACCGTGTGCCCGGCACCATCCAATATGTACACAACTACATACATTTGTATGTACCCGGGACATGGGTTATAACGCGGCTAAGCGTGTGATATAAATGCCCGAATTACCCAGGCGCTTGGCTTTCATCAGACCCAATGCATACGTATATAGTTATGAGGAAAATGATTGCTATTGCAAGCCTTGCAATCAAACATTTTTCAATCAAATTTGATTTACGTTGAAAATTTATTACAATACAATTATTGCTATTGTAATTTTTACAATGAAAATGATTTACGTTTGAACTTTATTGCAATGAAAAATTTTGTAAATTATTGTAATGAAATGATTTACGAGAAAAGTGTATTGCAATGAAATTTTCTTAAATTATTGTAATTGTAATTTTTACAATTAAAATGATTTACGGTGAATGCTGATTGCAATGAAACTTTTGTAAATTATTGCAATTCTAATTTCTGAAATTAAAATGATTCATGGTGAAGGTCGATTGCAATAACATACTTCTAAATTTTTAAAATTTTTATTTTTGCAATCAAAAAATTTGCTAGCA
The DNA here is from genome assembly GCA_960531455.1 of Urophora cardui. Classification (NCBI taxonomy): domain Eukaryota; kingdom Metazoa; phylum Arthropoda; class Insecta; order Diptera; family Tephritidae; genus Urophora; species Urophora cardui. The sequence continues at coordinate 40,837,957 of OY482673.1, forward strand.
ATATGATTTACAATCAATGTTGCTTGCAATAATATACATTTTTTATGATTGCAATACAATCTGATTGCAGCTTTTTACAGCTCTGATTGCGTCATTATTTATTTTCTATTCTCGGAATTTAAACAATCATACATGAAATAATACAAGTGTGAAATTTGTTTGCCTATAACACTACTCGACACAAAAATCACCAAGAATAAAATAATACTTTTCTAAAGCGAAATTTTACGGTGATTCCGAAATTCATCTCCGTTTTTTTGTGGCAGACCCAGTTGTTGAGATATTGGTAAAAATGTGGAAAAAGCGCTATATGCAAGACATTGCATCACATAAGGGCATCAAAAATTTTATTAGACATACTGGCGACATATTTTGCCTTCACACTACAAAATTGGTCAAGTAGTTTGGTTACAATGGCAAAAATAATGAAAAAAATCTGAAAAAAATTGATTTTTTTAAAGAAATTTCAGATTCGACTGTCCTAAAATCAGAAAAATTTTATGGGGGACATAAAGTTAGCCCCCCTATCCAATAGAAAATTTAATTGTGAACATTTTAAGACTAATTGTGCAATAATCGGATGTACCATTTTTCATATTTACCTATTTTTATTGAAAATTCTTAACCAAAAATTTTCCGGAAGATTAAAATTTCAACAACAAAATTGGGTTTATTCATAAAACTTTATTAAGGAGTAATACTCAAGATTATTTCATTCCATTTGACCATCTTCCTAGATGTCAAATCGCCACGATGTCTAATAAAACTTTTTGATGCACTTATTTTTTTTGTTTTTTTTTTTAATAATAATAATAAACCCAACGGTTACCCTCCACCCGCCCTACCGCACGAGGGGCGCATCCACATGACGTGCGGATTTTTTTAATTTAAATTTAGCCAAGGTGTTGAGTGGGAGGAGTTTATTCAACGTCGAGGTCTTACACTACTCAGCTACAGAAATGTCTTGTATATAGGGCTTTTCCCACATTTTTACCAATATCTCAACAATTGAGTCTTCCACAAAAAAATGGAGATTATATTAGGAATCAGCGTAAAATTTCGCTTTAGAAAAGTATTATTTCATTTTTGGTGGCCAAAATTGATCAAAATTTGTCGAGTAGTGTAATTAGAACGATCATTGGCACGAGCACACAGTGGGCGATTCGCGTTCGCTAGCGGCGGAAAACTAATAACTTTCAAAGTAGAAAAGTTATATTTAACCGGTTTTTTACCAATTAGAAAAACGGTGCAGTGAAATAACGCCCGTGGAATTAACGCCCGCGGGCGTTATTTCCCAAAAAAGGAAATAACACCCGCGGGCGTTTTTTCTTTTCTTGAAAAAGAAATAGCGCCTGCGAATAAAACGAAATTAAGCCCGTGGGTATTATTTCCACTCAGAAAGGGAAAGAACGCCCGCGCGCCCTATTCGGCGATGTGGGCTTTATTTCCCATTCGAAAGGGCAATTAAGCCCGCAGACGGGGTTTTTTTTTTTAATATGGTGTATTAGTGGGAAAAGCGCCGAAGGCGAAAAATTGGAATAAAAAATCGCGCTATTTTTTATTCCAATTTTTCGTTTTTTTAAATATGGTGTTTGTTTTATTGGAAAAAGCGCCGCAGGCGAAAAATTGGAATTAAAAATCGCGCGATTTTTAATTCCAATTTTTCGTTTCTTTTTTTAAAATGTGGTGTATTATTATTGGGAAAAGCGCCGCAGATATACTTATTTTAAATAATATCCATTTAACTAAGCCTCTCTCAGTAATAACCCTAAGCCTCTCTGTCTCAGTAATTACTCGTAGGTGTTATTTCTATTAAGCGGCGGAGTTGACACATATGTACATAATATTTGAATATTTAGAAGGGATTTAAAAAAATTTAAAGAATCGAAAAATTGGAATTAAAAATCGCGCGATTTTTTATTCCAATTTTTCGCCTGCGGCGCGTTTTCCAATTATAATACACCATACTCAGAAAAAACGAAAAATTGGAATTAAAAATCGCGCGATTTTTTATTCCAATTTTTCGCCTGCGGCGCGTTTTCCACTTATAATACACCATATTCAGAAAAAAACGAAAAATTGGAATTAAAAATCGCGCGATTTTTTATTCCAATTTTTCGCCTGCGGCGCTTTTTTCCCTAATACACCATATTTAAAAAAAACCCGTCTGCGGGCTTAATTGCCCTTCCGAAAGAGAAATAAAGCCAATGGATCAAACGAAATAACGCCCGCGGGAATTATTTCTTTTTCAAGAAAAGAAGAAACGCCCACGGGCGTTATTTCCTTTTTTTTTTTGGGAAATAACGCCCACGGGCGTTAATTCCACGGGCGTTATTTCACTGCACCTAGAAAAACCATTAAGAACCTAAAAATTGTTTTTCTTATTTTAAACAAAATTTGTATAAATTATTTTTATACACTTTTTTTCTTTTATTAATTAAATTTTACTACAAAATATATCCGAAAGAGCAAAAAATTGATATTTATAATTTTTTTATAATTTTTTTACTAATTTTTTCTTTTATTAATTAAATATTACTATAAAATATATCTTACATTTTTTATATACTCTTCTATAATTTTATTTTTTTTATTTTTTTTTCTTTCTTTAATCAAATTTTATTACATAAATATGTCTTAAAAAAATAAAAACTAAAAGTTCATATTTGAATGAGAAAAGAAATTTTTTTTATAATTTTTTATACATTTTTTTTCTTTCATTAAATGTATTTCATATGTATTTATCTTCAAAAAAAAAAAAACAATGGTGCTATTCCATCTTTCAATAAGCTTAGTATTAAAATTTCGGTTTTTCTGCCAACTTCGTCATACTCTGCTTCCTTTAAATATTATTATATGAAATTGTATATATTATAAGCTAATAAAAGTATCTTTAATTGATAGTAAATAAAAAAATTTCGCTTTATTCAATTTTAAAATTTTAGTTTTCCGCCACTAGAGAAAGCGAATCGCCCACTATGCATAAAATAAAAAAAACCACATGCCAGCGCTACCGTCTTCGTCTGTAACGAAGATTTCATACCTTTTATGAATGGGAAAATTAAATTTTATATAGTCTGATTTTCCTTAATTCATACTGTAAATTCTGTGGGTTATTTATGCAAAGATTTGTCATGATCTTAGTTGTTTAAATGGTGAATACTTTCCAGTAATCCGATTTGACTGATTGACAAGTTTGCGTTCAAACAGACATACAGAGGGACAGCCTATCCAACATTTGTGCCAAAAATTAAAATTGAATTTCTGACGTTCGGCTCTATGACTTCAGAGCTGTAAAGGACATTAAAAGAAAATATGTAGCTTCCCGAGCTTTCCGATGACGAAATTTATGGTATCGTTTGGCAAATCTCATTTTTGGCATAGGCGGTTGTGAAAGTTTCACTTAGACGGTTATGAAGCTTAAGCGACGATTTATTGGGGGGAGTGCCACATAATCCCCAAAAAACAAAATCCCCAACGCACAAAATCCCAACAAAAAAAAATCCCCAAAATCAAAATCCCCAAAATCAAAATCCTTAAAATCAAAATCCCCAAACACGAAATCCCCACATTTTTTCGGGGATAGCGTCACAAAATCCCCAAAAGATGACTAAATAAACAACGTTGAAGATCATATTTAAAAAACCGCATGTCGACTCTTATCTGAGCTCTGATACGTAATAACATACATATATGTATACATACATATAAAATACATATATAGCCCTGCAAAAATTCGGAGTACTCCATTCGCTAATCCATGGAGTTCTCGCTAATAATGTCGAAAAAAATGTCGAATTTTAATTTACCGAAATAAAAAAGTCGCAAAATGTCGAAAAATGTATAAAATGTGGAAAAATACTTGGCGTGTTTTTTCTTTATTTTCGGTAGGTGGGTCGGCTTCGATATAATGGGCCCTACCGGGTATTTAAGAGATTCCATATTTTATAAAAAATATGTTCATCTAAATAAATGCAATGAATAAATAAAGGCGAAGGCCGCTTGCGCTGAAGTGTGTACTACGCATACGGACATCACCGGCACGGTTATGGCACACGACCGGACTTGGATGGCGTAGCCCAGGGTTATTTTTTATAAGCGCGGCGGAAGGCCGCCAGTGCAAATATTCCAGAAAGAGAATTCTGCCGGCTGAGGGTTATTTTTTTGAAGCGCGGCCAAAGGCCGCCAATGCAAAAAAGTTTTATACTCGCGCACATTTTACACATCATTAATTTGACATTATTTCGATATTGTTTTCGACATTTCGTACCCAACCCTATGTAAATATGTAATCATAAGTTATTGAGATGAATTTATTAATAAACATTTGTGAAATCATCACGTATACAATTTCTTTTGAGTTTCAGTTTGAGAAATAATGTCCAATGTAGAATTCTCATATTCTGTGTGAAATAAATTAAAATTTTAATTTATTTCACACAGAATATGGGGATTTTGTGTTTGGAGATTTTGATTTTGGGGATTTTCATTTTGGGGATTTTGATTTTGGGGATTTTGATTTTGGGGATAACGTGGTAAACCCTTTATTGGGACCCATAACTTTTCTTTCTGTTACATTCCGGATTCGAGTTTGGGCACAAGTTTAAAATAATATTTCATGTTCATACCTTTCATAATATAAAAAAAGGCAACCTAAATGTTCTGGGCATTTTCTTGCTCGGGCATAGCTATTCCTATTGTTTACGATCCTGTTTTATTTAGAAACAGGTGAGTAAGTTTAATTTCAATAGAATTGAACTTTTGATAATCAGCCCTGCACTAAAAAACTTTCCCTATGGCCACTTCGCTGCTGCTTATATTAAAAAAGTCAGACAAAATTCAATAGAAATTTTATGAGTTCAACTAACTTGCTATAGATCCTAGGTTCGATACCTGCACCCATATAAGAAAATGTATAAAATAGTGGCAACCATTCTCCAACAAAAAAAAAAAAAAACATAGGTACACGTTTACCTTAATAGGAGCGGCTCTTAGTCTGTGTAAATCTTTTAAAGAAGTAGTTATGTGAAGAGAAGCTGGGCATAAAACTTGCTTGAGCCAGACAAAATTCTATGGAAATTTAATAAAGCTATTCGGTAAAGAAAGTTTCTGCGTCCTCTGGATATGGATAAAAACGGGAACCGGATAACCATGAATATTGGCATCGAGTAGAAGGTGTTGAGCAGAGCTTTTTTTAATTGTGATGTCTAAGTCCATTTACCAGAGATGGCTTAAAACGTGAAACAAGGTGCTACCGGAATATTTATGAGGCATCAAATGAAAAGCAGAAATAGAGGCTTCAATATAGGACTCAATTTGATGTAATTACGAACCCCATGCGCTCAAGTAAGAGAAAAAAGGCGAAAAGGGAAATATAAAGGAAAATGTTGTGGAGGTTGAGGGGGAAGAGGAAGGTTTCATCGATTTTGTTGTATGAGCATTTCCACCGATTACGATAATTCCGCTGTGGTGCAGTGGGTAGGGTAGTCCCCTGCTGTGCCAGAGGTCTCGGGTTCAAACCCCAGTCCGAGCAAACACCAAAGAAATTTTTCTAATTAGTAAAAATCCAATTATTGGGTTTTTTAAGAGCAGCGGTCACCTCTCACCAGCGGGCGGCATACCCTCCGAGAGTATTTCTGCCATGAAAAAGCTTCTTACAAAAAATGCATTCGCCGTTCGGAGCCGGCATAAAACTGTAGGTACACCCAATTAGAAGGAAAAACAAAAAGGAGCACACCTCGAATTTCGAGAGAAGCTCGGCCATAAAACTCGTCAGAGTTATAATAGCGCCATTGTATTATTATATTACGATAATGCACCCGTTTAATATTGTTTCTTTTTTTATAAGTAAACGGTTCCGCTTACCGGTTTTATTAATTTTGTCGTTGTTTTCTATTGTAGTGAATAAATTAGCGTTCGCATTCGGTATTAATATTCTATATTCTTATTCGGTGTTCGTATTCGTATTCATATTCGTATTCGCGTTGGTACTCGTGGTGGTATTCATATTCGTATTCGTATTCGTATTCGTATTGAAATTTGAAAATTTCCCTTGGTATAATACGAATTAGCTAAACCGGATTGGCTGAAACAGAAAAAATGAATTTAATGTTACATACTTTCAGCAAAAAATACATATAATCTTGGACAATATATATATATATATATATATATATATATATATATATAAGAAGTAAGGGGGGTAAAAAGGGGGTTTACGCCCGCAGGGTGGTGATATGGAACTCACATAAAACGTACATCAAATTAAAGGGAATCAAAATCAGGGACGGTAATCATTATAAGCGAAACAATATAAATCACCGTATAATCATTATTCTTCGATTTATATTTTTCTGATTAAACTTAATTATTATTTTGTAAGTGTTATTTTTTCGATCGGAAGTAATTATTATTATGTAATTTTAATTTTTTTGATCACTAATAAGTATTATTCTTGGATTTTAATTTTTTTACTCAAGCATAATTATTATTTGTTGATTTTTACTTTTTGCATCTAAAATAATTATTATACTTGATTTTTATTTTTTCCCTCAAGGCATAATGATTATGTGTAATTTTTATTTTTTTTTACTCAAGAATAAAAATTATGGCCTGATTTTTATTTTATTATTCATAAGATAAAACTTAAAACGTCATAAAGCCTGAACCATTAGGATTTTTGGCTTAAAATTTTGCATGCACACACCTTCTACTCTGCTCTAACTACTTCCGAAGATAAATCGTTGGAAATTTTGTTATAAATGGTGGAAAAAAGGTGTTGAAGTATGCATGTAATTTGCTTTAAAATTCATACAAAAATGTTACGTATACGCCACGGCAATACGCTCATATGTAAAACTAGTTTATATCCTTGGGTTTCACGCCGCATTTCTATAAAATATGCAAAATAAATGAAAAAAGAATAACTTTAAATTTTTTATGCACCCTTTCCAGCTGTATTTCAGAAAATTCTATTGTATTTCAATGCGTGTGTAAGATGTATTTATCGGCCAATCCGTTTAGGACGCAACTTGATGCATATCTTCAGACATATGTACATTTGATGCGTGTTTTTAGATCCTCTCTCCTTCTCCGGAATATAAAAATAGGGTGTTTTAGAGTAAGTAATCTGAAAAAAAAATTTCACTTTTCCAAAAACTGGATGGAGCTACACCAAAAACCGCGCAAATTCCCGGAATTTCAAGGTATGTTCAGATTTATGTATGGAAAAGTTAGGATTTTGCACAAGAAAAAAAATGATATCTACCCAAGGCGTGAAACCCAAGGATATAAGCTAGTTTTATATATGAGCATATTGCCGTGGCGTATAAGTAAAATTTTTGTATGAATTTTAAAGCAAATTACATGCATACTTCAACACCTTTTTTCCACCATTTATAACAAAATTTCCAACGATTTATCTTCGGAAGTAGTTAGAGCAGAGTAGAAGGTGTGTGCATGCAAAATTTTAAGCCAAAAATCCTCTGGGTTCAGGCTGTATGACGTTTTGAGTTTTATTTTATGAATAATAAAATAAAAATCAGACCATAATTTTTATTCTTGAGTAAAAAAATAAAAAATTACACACAATCATTATGCCTTGAGGGAAAAAATAAAAATCAAGTATAATAATTATTTTTGATGCAAAAAGTAAAAATCAAGAAATAATAATTATGCTTGAGTAAAAAAATTAAAATCCAAGAATAATACTTATTAGTGATCAAAAAAATTAAAATTACATAATAATAATTACTTTCGATCGAAAAAATAAAAATCAGGCTGTAATTATTACTTTCGATTTTTATGGATAAAACTCTTAAAATAAAAATCATTGCAGATAGCCGCAGATTATACAGAGATAAATATAGTGGTATATCCAAATTTATTTTGCGATAGTGGGAACATACTGATTTTTTTGGTCAAAATTTTAAAAATAATAATTATTTTCCATCCTTGATCAAAATACCTATCGACTGGTATAAAAATATTCGAAATCGGTTCAGTAGTTTTTAAGTAATTGCAATTTAAAAAATGCACAATATAAACTGACCTTTAAAAATATTTGTTGTTGTTGTTTCCAAAAAAAAAAAATTCACTTTAATACTCAGTTTAGCCATCTTTATCAATCCTCATACTTCGTTTTTTGATTTTATAATTTTCAAAATTTCATATTTGTACCACATCGTGCTATTTTTTTTCAACTTTTTAGGGCTGGGGGCACCTCTAAACATGCGAGTAGGTCAATAATATTTTACAAGCTTATTTATGGGCTAGAAAGCTGCCGTTCTGGCTTTGGAACAAATTGAATTTCCAAGAAAAAATTTTCGCTTCACTCAGGGTTTGAAATTGCTTAGCTACTTTTGCTGCATTTGCGTTTGCTTTGCTTTTGCTAACGAAAAGTAAATTAGCAAACTCGGCCAGCCGAGTAAAAAACGAGAACACGATTCATTCGCTTCAGTTTTCAGCTGAGCCGTGTTTGCTTGTATAGTTAAGCAAAGCAACGCGATTTGGGGGATTTCATTTTACTTCCAGCAATTAGTTGTGTCTTTGCATTTTTTCTGCTTTTGCTTATTTTGCTGAAACGATTTGGTTACGCATATTTCGATTTTTTATACATATTTACTTATGTATGTATGTACGCACACATAATATGTATGTATGTCCATTTGTAAACATCTTTTCATGTTGAATTCTGCTTAAAAACTAGTTTCAACAAAATAAGCAACTGTAAGCAAAAATTTACCACTCAACTAATTGCCGGAAGTAAAAGCAACGCTCTCAAATTGAGTTGCTTGGCTTAACTACACAAGCAAACACGACTCAGCTGAAAACTGAAGCGAATGAATCGTGTTTTCGTTTTTGGCTCGGCTGAATTCAGCACTAAGCAAAAAACATTGGCTATTGCTGTTTTGCAGCAAGCAAATTCAAACCCTGGCTTCACCTTAATGTCCACCGAGTACTTAAATGTTATTTTATTCTGAGCTGGGTATAAAACTATGTACAACAAGAATAAAAGTAAAAAAAAAAATAAGAAAACGTAGGCGAAAGAAACAAAGTGCCAAATGTGATGTAGCACGCTTCAAGGCGCGCGCACACACACACACATACACCTACTCCACTCTCGCAAGCTGCTTGACTTGAGTGCCAAACATGGCGCATAGGCCTTAAAGTGAAATGAACTGAGTTGTGACTGCCTGTGAAGTGGGACAGCTGAGACTTGGAAGCGGAAGAGTTTACTAAGAAGACACACAAGACATAAAACAGAAGACAGAGTATAGTGAACTGGAAGAAGAAACGCGCTTGCGTGTGTCACAAGACACACACACACACTGAGGATTGTGTTTAAGAGAATGCTTGCATCTGATTGTTTGCCTATATTTTCTCATGCTTGCTTTTCGTCGTTTTATCTGCTTATTACTAGGGAAGCTAAAAATATGCACGAAAAATTTCAATATATGCATGCTAGTATGCCCGAAAAATAACTGAAATATGCTCGTAAATATGCACGAAAAAATCTCATTATATGCATATATGCCTAAAAAATACCTGAAATATGCTCAAAAAAAGTATGTATTTCATTTCAACCTTAGATTTTTATTTAACGAATTTTGCAAAATAATAATAATGAAAGAACTGTAACGTACAATTCACATTTTCCGCATCTAAAAAATTTGTTTTTAAATACTATATAATACTTTAAATTAATTTTAGATTTGTATTTATGTAAATACATGAGATCTTTTTACAAAGCAAACGAAACCATTCCATTAATATTGCGCAGGGTGGCATTGAACTATTGTATGCTTTACTATATTTTCCAGTGTGAATTTTTGGCGGTTTTCCGAGAAAAAGCTCTTATATGGAAAAACGATTAATATTGACCGTGTAGAATCGAGTAACGTTTTTTTTACTCTGGGTTTGCTTCGAGGCTCTGATCAGCATACAAGAACTTAGTGTTTGTCGTGGTGAATTTTTATAAGGGAAAATGCTCCGCTCCGGGGCCCAGATCAATAGTTAAATAGCCTTGTTTGTATGTAGAAGCAACTATCTGAATTAACCACAGATAAGATGTTGCCAGCTTAATATTTTTCGATATTGTTCGATTAAGTGCCAAAATATGCCAAAATAAGCACGAAATGCATTTTGACCGTAAATATGCATTTTAGGTCTAAATATGCATTTGCATATGCAATATGCATTTGCATATTTTTAGCTTCCCTACTTATTACTTATGAGAAAAGTTTGGTGAAAAGAATGGAAAACTTTTTTTTGGCAAAAGTGTAAACGGAATGAAAATTAATACCATTTTCCGCAACCATAGGGCACAAGCACAAGCGCACATAGGCACAGTGATAGGGATAGATGTACATATATGTATATGTGTTTGACTATTAGTTTTATACCAAAAACCAGAACATTTAAATATGAAAACATTTCTGAAAAAAAAAATCATTATTTTGCAAATCGAATTGCCGCAACTACCAGCCAGCCAGCCACTTGCCTAGTCGGCATGGCGCGCCCAAAAGTGTACTAAATACCAGCGCTCTCACACACGGCTCGCCTGCAGGCAACGAGATCAATTTGAAATTGTACCCAAGACAGCGATTGCTGTTAGTCAAGTACATCTGTGCTGTAACCACTGAGACGACCGACTCACAAATTTAAACATTTGTACATACATGACTAGTTATTTACTTAAATGTACTTATGTATATATGTACATGTTCTATGTATGAATAGAGCGTACCATTGTACGGCCAAGGACTCGCAAATATGCTTGAGGCAAAGCGCACATATTTTTTAAGCGAATGGCTTTTGGCACATTAACAAAGCCAAAGGCTGGCGGTGGCGAGTAGTAGAAACGTGACGACGGTCATTTTAGTGTGTCCATGAGAATAGTGCATAGAAAAAATAAGTAAGTTCGCGACTGTCTTCGGTTTTGCCTAAGACTTCATACCTTTCATAAATGAACCGTTTTTAAGTTACGATAAACATGTTGAATATCTAAGCAATTTAACTGGCGAAATTAGACACCAAAATTTATATGTTTGATATGTTCTTTAAAATTTCCCATTTAAGGATTTTTTTCATTGGCATTATTTTCAAGTAAAATGGTTAAAAATGAACTTTGGCATAGTAAGAGCTTTGATTGCTATTAGTTTTCAAAATTTCCCTTATTAGTTTAATAAATTTCCCTTTTTGGGATTTTTTTCTTAAGCGCATTATTTGTAAGTGAAATGGTTAAAATCAACATTAGAATAGTTAGAGCTTCTATCGCTATGTGTTCTAAAAATTTCCCTTATTGGGATTTTATGTAATACACTTTATTTTCAAGAAAAATGGTCAAAAATCATATCTAGTATGGTTAGAGCTGTCATCGCTATTAGTAGTAAGAATTTCTCCTTTTGGTATTTTTTATAATACCCATTTTTTTCAAGTAAAATGTTGAAGAATCAACTTTAGCATAGTAAGAGCTTTCATTGCTATTAGTTCTAAAAATTTCCCTGTTTGACATTTATTGTAATAAGCATTATTTTTAAGTAAACTTGTCAAAAAGCCACTTTAGAATGGTTAAAGCTTTCTTCACCTTTAGTTCTAAAATTGTCCTTTATTAGTTTCAAAACATTTCCTTTTTGGGATTTTTTGTAATACACAATATTTTAATGCAAGATAATAAAAACGAACTTTAAATTGGTGTGCCGCCATCGCTATTATTTCTAAAAATTTCCCTCAATAGTTTACAAAATTTCCTGCTTTGACATTTATTGTAATAAGCGTTATTTTTAAGTAAAATCATCAAAAGTCAACTTTAGAATGGTAAGGACTTCCACCGCTATTAGTTTCAAAAATTCCCTTATTAGTTTCAAAATGTTCTCCTTTGAAAAATGCATTATTTTCAAATTTAACAGTCAAAAATCCACTTTAGAAAGATTAGAGCTTCCATCACTGAAGCTTACAGTATTAAAAATTTCCCTCAACGTTTGGAAAATTTCCCTTTTGGGATTTTTTGAAATATGCATTATTTTCATGTAAAACGATCGCAAATCAATTTTAAAATGGTTAGGGCTTCCACTGTTATCAGTTGTAAAAATTTCCCTTTTTGGGATTTTTTTAAATAGGCATTACATATTTTCAAGTAAGATCAACTTTAGGAAAGTAAGAACTTCCACCGCTATTAGTTTAAAAAATTTCCCTTTTTGGGACTTTTTGTAATACGTATTATTTTCACGAAAAATTGTTAAAAATCAACTTCAGAGTGGTTAGAGCTTTCATTGCTATTAGTTCTAGAAATTTTCGTTCGTAAGATTTTTTGGAATACGCATTATTTTCAAGTAAAAAGTAAACATGATTTTGATTGTTCAATTTATTTTAAGTGGATAGAATTACCAAAAAAATGTCCATGACAGCTAACGTATAGGCATTTTCATCAAAAGCGGTCGATATTGGGGCACAGTTAAGTCAGGGGGTGAGTTAAGGACATGAATGCAAAACTCAAAGTTAGGTTAGTTAAAAGAAAAAAAGAATATTTTTTTATGAAATCTGTGCAAAAGCAAGACAAGCGTTCGAAAAAGTCATTTTAAGCAGACGAGAATTACGAAAATGTAGGTGCAGTAAGTAGAGATGTAGATGTACATATGTGTGTGCATGTATGTGTGTATGTACATAAGTCGCAAATATTGCCAAAACAAAAAGAGCAAAAACAATTGTAACAACAACAACAACAACAATGACATAAATAGTTCAAACGAATTGTTGGAATTTGTGCCAAAAATTTAGCCCAAAATAGATCCATCAATGGAGCGGCATATGTATGCGAATAAGAAGAAGAAAAAGAAGAAGTATAAGAAGAAGGAGAAGAAGGAGAAGAAGAAGAACAAGAAGAAGAAATTGGCTCCACAACAAGCTTTTCTGGGGTAATGACATGAATGTTTGGAATGTAGGATATGTACATATGTAGATATGAGGGAGTGTATATGTGTGTGAATGTGTATGAATGTGTATGCACCCTGCAGGGAACTCAATAACTAGTGAGCAAAATTTCTAGTTCCGAACTAGCGAAAAGGTGAAGCAACTAGCTCAATTAGTTAGACCCTCACCAGTTCAGAAGGAGTGAATTAAGTCATCATTTTGAGACACACTTTGAATTGTATGCAATTCCGAATTGACAAAAATTTCATGTATTTTTTTCGTGCATGCATTTGCAGTCGGGTTTGCAATTAATGAAATGAAATGTTCGCCTAATTATGCTTTTCCGGTCCCTCAGTCTTATTTTTAGTTTTTTTTTTTTATTTTATTACTTTCTAAATATTTTTTTACATTTTTATTTAATAAATAATTAAAAATAAAAATTAAAAAAAAATTAAACAAAAAATAATTAAAAAAAAAAAATTATCATCTGCCTCGACATCAACAGGATTCGAACCCGCGCTCGCCAGATTGATTGCCACACGCGTTTGCCAGTGGGCCATCGCGCCACTTGCATGAAATGTGTCAAATGCTGTACTTAAGCGGCAGATGTTAAACTGTAGAATTTGTAGGTACTTGTAGCTAGTTCAGAACATCGAAATTGTGCCAATAAACAAACTAGTGAAAACTGTAGTATTTAGTACCAGTTCGGAACTATCGAAAATGTAGTGTAGAGAGTGACAATTGACACCGCCTAGAACATCACCGTGTTAAATTCGTTAGTTGATTATATGCAAAAGAGATTTAGCTCGCACTAGTAGTGGCGAAAAATGCACTAGAAGCGACCTAGTGCGGAACTAGAGAATTTCTCTACAGGGTATATGCATGTATGGAGATACATATGGCTTAGTACCTATATCTGCACATTAGGGTGGGTCAATTTGTATGGGCGGGACCTAAGCCATAGTGTTCCTAGCAAATTCGGATTCTGCATTAAATTCTATGAAAAAAAGTCTTCTAGAGCATGCCTCTAAAATCAATTTTGAGCTTGCCCATTTGCGATTGAAGTTTATGTAGAATTGTTTTAAGCAAGGATGGAAAATAATTATTATTTTTAAAATTTTGGCCAAAAAAATCAGTATGTTCCCACTATCACAAAATAAACTGGAATATACCACTATATTTATCTCTGTATAATCTGCGGCTATATGCAATGACTTTTATTTTAAGAGTTTTATCCATAAAAATCGAAAGTAATAATTACAGCCTGAGTTTTATTCTTTCGATCGGACGTAATAATTATTAAGTAATTTTAATTTTTTTGATCACTAATAAGTATTATTCTTGGATTTTAATTTTTTTACTCAAGCATAATTATTATTTCTTGATTTTTACTTTTTGCATCAAAAATAATTATTATACTTGATTTTTATTTTTTCCCTCAAGGCATAATGATTATGTGTAATTTTTATTTTTTTTACTCAAGAATAAAAATTATGGTCTGATTTTTATTTTATTATTCAAAAAATACAACTCAAAACGCCATACAGCCTGAACCATTAGGAGTTTTGGCTTAAAATTTTGCAGGCACACACCTTCTACTCTGCTCTAACTACTTCCGAAGATAAATCGTTGGAAATTTTGTTATAAATGGTGGAAAAAAGGTGTTGAAGAATGCATGTAATTTGCTTTAAAATTCATATAAAAATGTTACGTATACGCCACGGCAATATGCTCATATATAAAACTAGCTTATATCCTTGGGTTTCACGCCTTGGGTAGATATCAATTTTTTTCTTGTGCAAAATCCTATCTTTTTCCATACATAAATCTAAACATACCTTGAAATTCCGGGAATTTGCGCGTTTTTTGGTGTAGCTCCATCCAGATTTTGGAAAAGTGAAATTTTTTTTTTCAGTTTACTTACTCTAAAACACCATATTTTCATTTCTAATGTACATACATATGTCTGAAGATATGAATCAAGTTGCGTCCTAAACGGATTGGCCGATAAATAAATCTTACACACATATTGAAATACAATAGAATTTTCTGAAATACAGCTGGAAAGGGTGTATAAAAAAATTAAAGTTGTTCTTTTTTCATTTATTTTGCACATTTTATAGAAACGCGGCGTGAAACCCACGGATATAAGCTAGTTTTATATATGAGCATATTGCCGTGGCGTATACGTAACATTTTTATATGAATTTTAAAGCAAATTACATGCATACTTCAACACCTTTTTTCCACCATTTATAACAAAATTTCCAAAGATTTATCTTTGGAAGTAGTTAGAGCAGAGTAGAAGGTGTGTGCCTGCAAAATTTTAAGCCAAAAATCCTAATGGTTCAGGCTTTATGACGTTTTAAGTTTTATCTTATGAATAATAAAATAAAAATCAGGCCATAATTTTTATTCTTGAGTAAAAAAAAATAAAAATTACACATAATCATTATGCCTTGAGGGAAAAAATAAAAATCAAGTATAATAATTATTTTAGATGCAAAAAGTAAAAATCAACAAATAATAATTATGCTTGAGTAAAAAAATTAAAATCCAAGAATAATACTTATTAGTGATCAAAAAAATTAAAATTACATAATAATTATTACTTCCGATCGAAAGAATAACACTTAGAAAATAATTATTATTTTTAATCAGAAAAATATAAATCGAAGAATAATGATTATACGTTGATTTATATTATTTCGCTTATAATGATTACCGTCCCTGGTTTTAAGTATAGCAACCCATACTCTTTTAAATTCAACCAGTAATTTTAACGATATCGCTTAACTTTCTTTTTCATTTTGTTTGTCACTTTATACACGTTTAATAATGTATAAAAAGTTGGATTTCGCTGTTGCGGTTTTGTTGAAAAAAAAGCATGTTCCTAAACAACTTCCACTCGTTTAAACGCAAAATGAAAATATCCAAATTCCACAACTTTTGATTAAGAACAATAAAGTAACACTTTTCTAAAGTATAATCTTCTTCTGATTCCGAATATCACATATACTTCCTTGTGGTATATCTAGTTTCCGAGATATCCTGGCCTAAAGATGATTAAGATGCAAAAATTGCTGTTTCTGCGCTAATTTTGACATAGTGTAGCATCAACATTTTTCCATCAATCAAAAAGCTAAGAACAGTCGCTTAAAGTAAGTATTTCAGTCTTTCAATTGCCACTTAGTTTGCCCAAATATATCGTTTTTTCACTGAGATATTGCACTTTCAAACTATGCATGTTTATCCATCCTGGGGCAAAATGCGCCAAGTGTAGGAGGTAAAAAATTTTATGTCACGGATTTCGCTCAAATTTGGTTAAGTTCCTACTATAATTACTAGGTATACGTATTGGAAAGGATTTTCTCCTATCTCATTTTCTTGAAGAGTTATACGTGTTTGAATATGCTCGTTTTTTCAAGGGGCAATGTATGGATAAACATGCACAGTTTAAAAGTGCGATATCTCGGTGCAGGAATAATATATTTGAGCAAACTCAATGGCAGTTGGAAGACTGAAATATATACTTTAAGCAGCTGTTCTTAGCTTTTTGATTGATGGAAAAATGTTAATGCTACACTACGTCAAAATTAGCGCAGAAACAGCAATTTTTGCATCTTAATCATCTTTAGGCCAGGATATCTCGGAAACTAGATCTACCACAAGCAAGTATATGTGATATTCGGAATCAGAAGAAGATTCTACTTTAGAAACGTGTTACTTTATTGTTCTTAATCAAAAGTTGTGGAATTTGGATATTTTCATTTTGCGTTTAAACGAGTGGAAGTTGTTTAGGAACATGCTTTTTTTTCAACAAAACCGCAACAGCGAAATCCAACTTTTTATACATTATTAAACGTGTATAAAGTGACAAACAAAATGAAAAAGAAAGTTAAGCGATAACGTTAAAATTACTGGTTGAATTTAAAAGAGTATGGGTTGCTATACTTAAAACAATTCTACATAAACTTCAATCGAAAATGGGCAAGCTCAGAGTTGATTTTAGAGGCATGCTCTAGAAGACTTTTTTTCATAGAATTTAATGCAGAATCCGAATTTGCTAGGAACACTATGGCTTAGAAAATTGACCCAGCCTACTGCAAATCCATATATAACAAATATCAATGATGGATTGAACATATTGAGTGCATTGACTGTGTTCTTTGCGTACGTGCGCCTATGAAATGGAAATTGAATGACAATAAAAAGGTCATCAGTCATAAAAGATTTTTTGAGACTGAAAGTGAATGCGAATGAAGGTTGCGAAATGTGAAAGAAAGGAAATAATCAAATCTTCTCTAGCTTTTTAATTCTGAGAACGAAAGGGACATTTGCTTTTAATTGGTGTGATTAAATGCATTAAATAAAGCAAAGGGAAAATCAAAGAGAAATAGCAGAAGAATAAATACATATTCAAACAGGTGCGTATATCGGAAGATATGCAATTTTTTTCGTTTCTAAAAAGGCTTGTTTAAAGTTACACATATGGAAAAGTGGAATGGAATTGTGCTGTTAAAGCTAAGATCACACGATTTGTACATTTGGCTAAAAATTTGCCAAATTCATAGGCAAACCGTGTGAACGGTAAATTTCATTTGACACAAATCACAAAAGCCAAATATTTAGCCTCTTGTGGCAAATCAAAAACAGCCATTATAGCCAAATCGTGTGAACACAAATGTGATACAGAAGGTAAATAAAAATGATGAAAATGGACAAATTTTGATTTGCCACTTTGATACAAATGATTGTGGCAAATATACAAATCTTTTTTGACAACTATAAAATAAATTATGTTTAAAATATAAAATATATGGAAATACAAGTTTTAAATTGGCCTCTTATAAGCTTCTGCTTTGGCCGTAAGGGGAAAGAAGAAGTCCGGAAGAAACATTATACGGCGCACTGGCTTCTCTTTATAAAATGGAATACGAGATACCCTGCCATTTGAGACGCATAATTTTTTTATTTCAGTAATTTGAATTCCAATTTCGAAAAAAATTAATTTTTGAAATAAATATTATTTTCATTTAGTTTGAAGTTTAATGTCAATCAAATTGTTTTTAATGGAGTACTTAGCCCTGTTCGTGGCCGCTGTAGTGCAGTGGGTAGAGTGCTCGCCTGCTATACCAGAGGTCTCGGGTTCAAACCCCGGTCCGAACAAACACCAAAAAAATTTTTTCTAATTAATTAAAACTCAATAGTTGGGGTTTTAGAACCAGCGGTCACCTCTCGGCAGTGAGCGGCATACCCTCCGAGTGTATTTCTGCCATGAAAAAGCTTCTCAAAAAAATGCATTCGCCGTTCGGAACCGGAATAAAACTGTAGGTCCACCCAATTAGTAGGACAAACAAAAGGAGCACACCTCGAATTGGGAGAGAAGCTCGGCCATAAAACTCGTCAGAGTTATATTAGCGCCATTGTATTATTATATTATTATTTAGCTCTGTTCAATAACAAAAAATTGTTACGAATTTTTCGTAAAAAATGACAGCTCTCGATATGAAAATGACAGTTTTTATGAAAAATAAGTTAAAAATTTTTAGTAATTGAACACAGGTTTTGTCTCTTTTCAAGAATTGTTTTTGTATTTTGACTTTCGGCGGGTTTTTCAAACCAAATATACCAGAGAAAAAACGTAGTGTCATATAGGCCGAAGAAGCATTTTTTAACGTTTAGGTAGAAAAAATTAGGAATAATTTTTTATTCCTTATTGAGATAATTTTGTATAATGAATACATTTTTGACGTTATTCAATTATTCTTGCTAGTCACACAAGTATACTTTTTCAAAAAGTAATTTTTCGAATACTTTCCCAAATTAGGAAAGAATATTTGCCCGAATTTGAACCGAATGTTTTCCCGAAACTGAACCGAATAATTTTCCAAATACTGGATCCGAAACCGAACCCGAATACTTAACCTCTTATTTTTCTAATAATTTCCCGAATCCGAACCGAATATAAATAAACATGAACCCCTGGTAATAACTCAGTCAGTTTCCGAGCGAATTTAACAAAACTTTGCACGTGACTATATCCTACTATTACCCTAACCATTACTAAAAATAATCGAAATTGATATATGATTTTGATCCTTCATTTGTTTCTAACTCCGAAAATAGTCATTCCGAGCAAAAAAGTAACATAATCACTTTCATTCAAAATGAGTACATAAACAATTTCTTCATACACGATTTCGACGTATCTGCAACATTTCATTCACTTTTGTGCAACCAAAGTCAACATTTCACAATGACCATTTTTTTGGAGCTCGTTAGCACACGTATTCTATTGAATGAATTAAATTAACTTTATATCATCTTACAGAGAATTAAAAGAAGTATTATCGTGAAAATACATGTACTTATAATGATTTAATACCTATTTGATTAATTTTTGTTTGTTAATTTTTCATAAAATTTTCTCCCAAATAATGCCCAAAAGTATGCTTCTATATTTTTCATACGACTGTTTTATCATGATTGGTTAAATCGTGTGAACGAATGTGAACAAATTTGCCACTTTACTTCTATGTACAAATGTGTGGCAAATCAAAAGCTAATAAATCGGGCAAATCGTGTGAACGCAAAGCAAATCATTTGCACATCGATATCAAAATGGGCAAATGTGGACAAATTTAAATTTGTCATTTTTTGTACAAATGCGTAAATCGTGTGATCTCGGCTTAAGAAGCTAAGCAAAGTTTGTTTAAAATCATCCGAGCGTTTTTCACATTTTAATGTTGCATTCATTGAGGCTTCACTTGCTTTCTATCTGTAAGTGATTTGTGTCACGAAAGTCAACAAGTCGGAAGTCGACAAAAATGAAACACTTGTACGGTTTAAGAAAAGTGCATAAGAGCGCTTAAATCAAGCTAATGCTAAGACATAATAATCCTGGGAAAATTGCAGGATAACTGGCGTCCGCGCCAGAGAGCCAGCAGCTGAGAAACAAATGCACCTTAGTCCTTTCTAAGTATAGGAACACATACAATAAGAGACGATGATGGATGAACATAGTTTGAGAGACCAGCACTGGCATTAAACAGCTGGTTTGCGACAGGCGCAGCTTTTACACGGGGACTATAACAAAAAGCGCTTCAAGGCGATAATAGACCACCCGAAAAGCAAGATGAGAATAGTGACCGTTATTCTCACAGTTCCCTGCAGACTCAAAAGCCATATGCACCAACTTGGCATATACTCTATATATTAGTGCATGCTGGTTCTGTGACATGTAAGATAAGACTGCTGAGCACATACTACTCGAATGCACTGCAATGCCGGACTGCAACCACATACCAAACTAAAGATTGAACTCAATCATTGAGTTCTTGAAGGAGATTGCACTTGTCGAGGTGGTGTGATGAGGTGGAGGACACAATACATATGCCCCAAGGTCGCAGTGCTATCCTCTTATTATCTAGCTTCCTAAGGCATAATTACATTGTTAGGGCACATGTATACTCGTACTTATATGTATAAGGAAGACAATAAAGTGGCGCTGCAATGACATCAAAAACATTGTCACCCAAACGTAAGCAATTACGGCTTCAGTTAAATATTCGTACATACAAACAATTATATATACAAATAATATGTATCTACATTAAGAGGCGATAAAAAATGTCTAGCCAAAATTGTGATTGAGTTTCTGAACTTTAATAAAAGCCCAAATTTGCTGACACACAATTCACAGCCGTAATTCAAAGAAAAAAAGTGTTAATACTTAGAAGGATACAGAGCATAAATTTGGCTTGTTTGCCCTTTTATTTTTTTTATACTCAGCTGTACTAGTACACAGAGTATTATAGTTTTAATCACATAACGGTGGATTGTAACAGAATGAAATAATCGAGATAGATATAGACTTATATATATCAAAATGATCAGGGTGAAAAGAGAAATCGATTGAGCCATGTCCGTCTGTCCGTCCGTCTGTAAACACTCTAACTCGCGCAAAAATTGAGATATTTTGATGAAATTTGAAATGCAAGTTGGTATCGACACTGGGACGGTTGGTATTGAAAATGGGCGAAATCGGACCATGACCACGCCCACTTTTCCCATATAGAAAAAATCGGAAATTTGGTATCTCAGTCACTCATACAGCTAGAGTGATGAAATTTTACCCACGTTTTGAGCTCAGGCCCCTAGGAAGAAATTTGATGAAATTTTGGAAAACGGGCGGTGCCACGCCCACTTATTAAGGGTCAAACCTTGAGAGTTTTATATGTCATAACTCAGATACCATTGAAGATATATCGACAAAATTTGGTACGCGTGATTTACTTACTTAGGCATACGTTTGGACGGAAAATAGTTAAAATCGGTTGACGGCCACGCCCACTTTTATATATGTATATTATAAAGTGACCAAATAAAAACATTTTAAGCGATATCTCTGTCAAATATAAAGATATGTCATTGAATTTTTATGGCAGGAGTCCAACTATGGACATAAAACGAAAAACGCAAAAATTTTGGAAAATGGGCGTGGCACCGCCTCTTTTTAGAAGCAGGAATATACTAGATTTCTGAGCCCATAACTCGACAAATAATTGATATATAATGACGAAACTTGGTGCGTACACTTTTGTCACTTGTGGTAAACATGTTCAAAATTTTAGCGAAATCGGTTGACGACCACGCCCACTTTTATATATGGGTATTATAAAGTGGCCTAATAAAAACATTTTAAGCGATATCTTTGTCAAATATAAAGATAATTCATTGAAATTTTGTGGCAAGAGTTCCACAATAGACCGGATGCAAAAAATAGAAAAAGTTTGGAAAATGGGCGTGGCACCGCCTCTTTTTATACAAAGGAATCAACGAGATTTCGGAGCCCATAACTCGACAAACAATTGAGATATTATGACGAAACTTGGTTTATACACTTTTATAACTTGTGTTAATAGACAGGCAAAAATTAATTGAAATCGGTTTATGACCACGCCTACTTTTTAACAAAGATATTTCTGGAACACCCTTTGGGAATTTTTAACGTGACATCTTTGTAACTAGAAGTCATAATGAAAGAATGAATGAAATTTTGAGCGAAGAATAATATTCATATGCTTAGTGGGATGACTGATAAAAATGTTGAAAATAGGCGTGGTTACGCCCACTTTATGCAGCACTCGCTTTATATAAAATACATCGTGATTCTATCAGACGCAAACAAACAATGAAAGCATACAGCTGAGTATCTAATGTTCGATTCCACTCGAACTTAGGCTTCCTTACTTGTTTTATTATGCTTTGTCTATAAACAATATAATGAGCTCGTACTATATTTATCAAATTTCATTTGGAAGATTGTTTTATGAAAAATGACTGCACCGAGTCTTTTTCGATCCCCTTTGATGATCAAAAACTGATTAATTACCTCTGCGATTAGAATAAGACTCGAAAATGAGTCACACCAGCGATTGAAAAGTGATTTTATTTTTGCCTTTTTCGATCCCTTTTGCTGATTAAGAAAATAATTTATCAC
This sequence comes from Urophora cardui, assembly GCA_960531455.1. Taxonomy (NCBI): domain Eukaryota; kingdom Metazoa; phylum Arthropoda; class Insecta; order Diptera; family Tephritidae; genus Urophora; species Urophora cardui. The sequence continues at coordinate 40,860,371 of OY482673.1, forward strand.
AAATTGATCATGCTAAAGATCGAAATGTGATCGATCATCGATTACTTTGCTTTTTTGGAAAAAATGAGATATTCCTTAGCAAGCCGAGTACACAAAGCTATAATTTTTCAAAAAAATTTCAGAGAATTTTATACTGGATTTCGGTATTGATGGTTCCGAATGTTGTAGAGCAGGAACATATGGATGCATGTCTTCCGTGTTGCCGTATATGAGAGTGTCAAAATGCGCATATGCATTTTCAGAGGAATTCATTTATGGATTGAAATTTTTATATCTTAAACTCCTTATTTGCTTAATATTATTGTAGGCTAAAGCTGATTCCACATAGAACTTTGTGTTGCGCTACGTGACACTTTCTGCGTGACAGCTGAGATTAAAATACATGTACCTATATGAGGTTTCTCACATAACAAAAAGTAACGCAACGCCGAAGTTACGTAAAGCACAAAGTTGCCCAAATCTCAACTTTTGGGGGGCGTTGAAATTTTTTTTCAGTTTCACTTTAATTCAAATGTAAATAAACAAGTTTAAATTTCACACAATTGAAAAATAATTTAATAGATTTTTATTTTCTTATTTACTTTTTTGTAAATAAAACGGAGAATGAAAGATTTTTCAGAAAATAAATATTTTTTGAGTGATGTTGCAGCGTTCATTGTGGCATAGTTTTTCAGTTTTGCGTTGTTTGACATAAAAAGCGGCGTAACGCAAAGCGGAAAAAGTGTTATGTGGAATCAGCTTAAAAATCTGTTTCAAAAGTTCCAACCAAAATTTGGACTAAGGGTGACCGTAGAAGTTCTTTTTGCGATATTGGTAAAGGTAAGGCTAAGGGTAGAATATGTATAAGGATAGAAGGTGGGAAAGAAATGCGGTTGTAAACTGACCCAAAAATTATAGGAAAAAGAGTAGAAAAGTATTAGAAAATGATTAGAAATAGATCAGAAAGTTACTGAAAAACGACCCAAAAAAGATTCGAAAATGACCAGAAAAACGATTTAAAAAAGACTCAAAAAAGATTCAAAAACGATCAGAAAATGATTCAAAAATGACCAAAATAAGATTCAAAATCGAAAAAAATAAAATCGAAAGGGACTCGAAAATGATAAGAAAATGAATACAAATTGTTCAGAGAGTTACAGAAAAACGACACACAAAAAATACGAAAATGACAAGAAAAACGATTTAAAAATGACTCAAAAAAGATTCAAAAATGACCAAAATAATATTCAAAATCGAAAAAAAAATAAAATCGAAAGGGACTCGAAAATGATAAGAAATGAGTGGAAATTGATCAGAAAGTTACTGAAAAACGACACAAAAAAGATTCGAAAATTATTAGAAAAACTAAGAAAAATTGCGCCAAAAGATTCAAAAACGATTCAAAAATTACCCAAATAAGATTCAAAATCGAAAAAAATAAAATCGAAAGGGACTCGAAAATGATTAAAATACGATTAAAATAAGACTCGAAAACGACTCCCAAAAAGAGTTGGATGGAGGCTACCATTTTCTACGTGCATTATTTTAAACGTGCATAGGGATGGAATATTTTTTTAAAATTATTTTCAGTTTTTTTGCATTATTCGATTTGCCATTTTCTTTTGTTGGCCTTTTATAAATTTTGTTTTCGCTTAATATGCGCTTATTTATTCAGTAGCACCGCCATCATAATTTTAGGTTAATTAATTAGCAGGCTTATTTACATACATACATTCTTTATAAAAAAAAAAAAAAAACGCGTTGACTTTCAAATTTCTTTATATGCAAAGCAAATTCACCACTTAATTACGCGCTTAAATTAAAAGCAACCTGAAAAAAAAGAAGAAAAAAACTCATGCTTTTGATATACGAGACAAAAAAATGTAAAAAAAAATGTAATTAACCTTAATCAAACGCTGCCGCCTTTAATTATGCAACACACGATTTTTATTTACTTTGCTGCTAAAAAAAAGATAAAAAAAAAAATAAAACTTTTCCAATCATAAAAAATGCATGCGCGGCTGCTGTGCGCGTCGCTGAAGGCGCCTTTTCCAATTTGAAACCAAATTACGTATTTTCATGTTTTCCTTTTAGGCTTGCTTATACTACGCAAAATAATAAAAATGTATAAATAAATGTATAAATAAAATGTGTTGCATATTTTAAGGCGATACATAGATTTAAATAGATATATGCATATATCTAGGCTGTCCTTTTTTACTTCCTATAGGTAGTGATGGGACAGGGGTAAATACCTAAATGGTATTAAAAGTATTTACCCAAGTACCTGGGTATTTACCCAAAATGTGGGTATAAACCAGAATTAAGAAAGAATTTAATTTTTTAGTATGAAATAGATTTTTAGTGACAAATGAAATTATACATGAATTTAGTCATAATCGCTTTCGCTGTCAGTATCCGATAAAAACTCATATCGAGTAGAGTACGTGATTCCCGTTGAAGTTGGAGAGATGTCCTCTTGAATACCTTCTAGTGAAGAATTAATGGCATTTTAGAATTGAGTGGAGTGCGTATTTTCTACTGAAGGTGGTGAACAGCTAATCTGCTTAATTGCGTGCTGGCACAAATTCCTTTCCACCAAGTTAATGGAGAAATCTCATCTAAATAGCTCCAGGAAAAAGTTTTTGTTTAGCGCCTGTCACATTGCGTGAATGAATTCCAATACACCTACCTCTTCAGATGGATCAAGATCACTTCCAAACTCCAATCAAGCTTACTTTTAATTTCATTGAACGCGAAATATACCCTGTGTATATTATATTCATTGGATTCGAGCTTACAAATCCATTCTGGAATGCAACCAAATATGTTTGAGCTTAAATTTAATTGCTCCCAAAAGATTTAACTAAGTAGCTGTGATTTTATATCGGCTTGTAGATTAATTTGTTCATGAACTGCTAAAACCTGAAGGGATGCTTTGGTTTTTATTACACTCTGTATTGAATAGAAATAACTTCCCCACCTTGTTTTGGGTGGTAGTTTTAATTGTTCACCGATTTCTTTTTCTTGCACAATTCTAGATAAAGTTGCTGTTAGAACTTGGTTCCCTGCAGGAAGTGCATCTAACTTAAAACTGACTTTAAACTGTTTACAAAGACACTAGTGGTCACTTTTAATTGTATATTTTCTTTGAAAAAGGCTAACTGCTTTTGTTTGGGAATGACGATAAAAAAGTCAGTCCTGTGTACTTCTGCATTACTTGGAGGGTAACTATAAACTAACTTTTTTTGGGTGAAAAATAATAGATCCCAAAATATAACATCGTTCATTTTTAGAAAATTATACAAGCAATACAAGGGAAATGGTTGCAGATGTAGCTGTTACATACATACATGTTAACATTGATGGAATTCGCAAAAATTTCGATATTCTTCCATTGCGTCGTTTCAAAATCCAAAAAGAGGAATATCCACAGCAAAATTCTATCGGTTTACATACGTAAATATTCTTGAATAAAAATATTTTCATCAGACATTTGAAAGCTTTTGTTAATGCACACTTTACGTGTTTTTGGATATCCCTGCATGACAAAACTAACTAAAAATGGGTTTCTTGCTGTTTGATACAAATTGATTATTTTTTTAATTGATTATATCGACGACTGAGAATAAGATCGCCCTATTTCAAAAATTGTTTCAAAAACGCCCTATTTGAAAAATTTTTTCAATAGCGTCATATTTCAGATTTTTCTTCAAAAACGCCTTATTTCAGAATTTGTTTCAATAACGTCCTATTTCAGACAATTATTCAAAAACGCCCTATTTCAGAGAAATATATATGGAATTTTCTCTGAAATAGGACGTTTTTGAAGCAAAATCTCAAATAGGACGTTATTGGCATCGCTCCCACTCATTACATTGAATTGCCGTAAGCACGTTGCTAAGCGGTTCTTATTAAGAATTATTGTGCTTGCAGCAGCCCAAACCGCCTCTTCTGTGCAAAAAGCAGCAAGAAACGTATAAACAAAATACACTTAAATAACATATGTTCAAAATAAATTCGAAAATGTCCACATTTCTCTTACGCTACGTAACAACGAGCATTCGTTATTCAAATGAGTATTTACCCACAATTAGGTAAATACCTGGGTACGAAAGTGGGTATAAATGGGTAAAAACCCAGCATTGGGTAAATACCCAGGCGTAAACCCATCACTGCCTATAGGCCTCTGTCTGCGCTAAAGCGTATGCGTGGGCTGGTCAAAAAGGGCATATTTTTTTAAAGTGTATATATACTTATTTACTTCATTTTAACCCTTTTTGACCCCCTCCCACGCTATAAACACAAATTATGCATATCTTCGAAAAAAAAAACAAAAACAAAATAGGGTCATAGTGATGCGTTCGCCATAAAAATGATTAGATTAACATATTCTACATATCCTACAAAATTGTTCTACTTAAGTTTAACTAAATGTGCGCAAAACATGCAAATTTACTGAAATATGAGTTTTGACCCTTTTTTTCAATATTCTAAAAATGCATACATACAAACATATACATGTACATTAGACCGGGGCGATTTGTATACAGGTAAATTAATCAATATCGTGCCATCGAAATTGGCATTCCTGCCATTTTCTAAGTAGAAAAAAATAATTTTTATGTTCCAGAGTTTTGCTTTTATAAAACAAAGGGATTTTTTAAAATGAAAAATCGAGAAAAATCGACAAAAATTAACAAAAATTTAGAAAAAAATTTTAGCTGCAAAAAATTAAAAGTTATACCCCAAAACGTAGACTCATGCTGTTTGAATTTTTTTTTAGCATATTCAACTCTAAGAAAACTCAATGTTATCTACTCATACGCTATAGTGTACTACTGGAAAAATGAGAGGAATTTGAATTTCGTTGGCACGATATACGCACTCTAAATCATAAAGTGACACAACTCAAAATTAAAAAATTTTCAGGAGAGTAAAAAAAAAAATTTTTATAGACAATGATATGGAAAGAGGCCACATTTAATAGTTATTTTTCAGTCAAAAAAGACTTTAATGGAAAAGATTTTTTGGCAGTCGCTAGAGATATATTCTGTGTAACGATTTATGAAAGAAACCCGATTTCGAAAAATTTTGAGTTGTGTCACTTTATGATTTAGGATGCGATATGTATGTAGCTTAGTAAATCGCTCCGGTCTTATACATGTACACATGTAGGCATTTGCTAGATGCTTATCTTTATTAATGCCTATCGCTTTGTAAATCTATGTAGCAAGTTTTGACTTTACATTAAACTAATTTGTTTAAAACTAAACTTTAACAAAAAAAAAAAACAACTACAAAAAATCAATTTTTAGTCTCACCTGAACTTCAAACGTTTTCTGCATATTTTTATAACTTTTTAACTTTCTGCTTGTACTCTTTGGAATTTTGTCAAGCAAAAAATTAACGTCAATTTACAAAAAAAAAAAAAAACAAAAAAAAACAAAAAAAAAACAATAAAAAAACAGTTTTTATTTACGCTGTTATGCTGAAAATTGGCAGTTCATTAAAATTCTTTGCATATTTTTAGGCGCATACACAAGCACTCAAATGACAAATGCAGCACAGTTTTACTAAGGCCTTACAAAACAAAATGGCCACCAGCAGAGAGAGCTAGCGAAAACAACACTACACTACTAACCTAAATATGCACAAGTGTTGGAAATTTTGGGTTATAGCTGTGTTTTAGTTTATGTGTGCATGTTTGGACATGTTGCTGTGTGCATGTCTGTACAAGTTGCTGTGTGCGTGGGGTTGCTTGTTAAAATTTATAATTTTAGTCAAGTCAAGTAGGTACTTTACTTTAGCGCCGCGCAGCTATAGCTGTGTGTTTATTAGAATAATTTTCTTTTTGCTTTTAATGTTGTTGTTGTCGTTTCTGTTGTTGCTGATGTTTTCGAGCACGTCTTGGCCGTCGCTAAGTTAACTTAATTTTCACATTTTCGCTGCCAAAATTCCAACTATTTGTGCGCGTTTATTTACTTGGCATGTTCTTTATTTACGTTTGGTTGTGCTTTTCTCTATTTTATTTAGTTGAATTTAAAGTAAACAACTGAATTTTGAGCGCGCTTAAGTGGCTTGGCGGTATGTTATTAACATACTTTCTAGTTTTATAACTGTAAATTGCTTAAAAATGCATTAGTATTTATGTATTTATAACATGATCCAGCGTCGTTTTTCGTTATATCCACTGAATGGGTGCGTAGGTGTTGGAAAAATATTTTAATTATGTTAAATAAGCGTTGGATAGTTCGGTAAAGCGCAGATTAAAACTCAGATTTTGATTACCGTTTGGTAAATTGCCGTATGGTTGTTGTTGCTTGCTTTTGAACAGAACAGAGCTGGTTTTAAATAAGCACGGGCATGTTGGTGAATTCGCGATGTACCTACCATATGGTATTGTGTACTTTGGCGTGGGTTCTGCAATTGTGAAATTGTTTGATTACAAGTAAGGTGAAAGAAGATCAGAAGATGCTTATGAAAAACAACAATCACATAAAAAATTATTTCTAAGAAATAAAAAAAAAGTAGAATGACTCAAATTTCGACAGTAGGCGGCAATCCAGTATGGATGTTAAAGTGCGTACTTAAGTATGTATGTATGTATGTATGAGTACAGGTATGAGTGGGAGTAGAACAAGTATTATATTGCATGACGAGTTTATATGTAGGTACATATCAGGCTTATATTTCAATTTGATTCGGTCAGTTACAGGGCCGTGCGCAGGAATTAGCCTTGGGGGGGTTTTAATTTTAATAAACATATTTGCTGAAACAGATATCCAGACCCATACACCATAAATTTAAATGTTCTCTAACTTTTCTGAAACTCATTATGTTTCATCAAAACCTAGTTAACCAGGTCCTGAATAGTACACGGAACGAATTTTTTACTAGAATCAGTGCCGAGATAAGAAAAATTAGACTTGATTTTGAACTTAGAAAATAATTTCTTAATATCAAGAAAATCCAAGAAAATTGGATTTTAAATAAATAAGTAAAAATTTTCTCACTCCAAGCAAAAATGGATTTTAAATAAATAAGAAAACATTTTCTTGCTTCAAGTAAAATTGGATTTTAAATAAATAAGAAATAATTTACTTAGGGCAAGTGTTTTTTTCTGGTTTTTTGAAATAAATTAAGAAATTATTTTTTTGTTGCAAGTAAAACTTTCTTATACGAGCTTAAGTAAGTAATGCGAGAGACACACATCGTAGTATAGTAATAATATTTCGATCTATACCACATATGTGTCACCCTCATATTGTAGTTTAATTGAAAATTTTCATAGCATAGCCAAATCATAATATTGATATTCTAATATTCATACCACATGTGTGTCTGAGGCATAAGAAAATATTAAATATTAAATTAAGCAAATATTTTCTAAAAATATTAAAAACGTAAAAAATAAGGAAAATGAAAACTAATCATGAGGGATTAGAAAACCATAATTAGTCAACTAGTATTTTCCTAGGACTTGTTTATTGAAATGACAACATTTTATTTAATATAAATGAAGATGCAAATAGTGAACTCCTTATACCAAATGCTTCACTAACAATCTGAGAATTGCAAAAATATTCAGAAATATGCAAAGCGGATGGCAAATGAAAAAAAAAATACATGTAACTTTGGAAATGCAAATTCAGCAAGAAAAATTTTACTTCGCTCAAGAAAACGTTTTCTTATTCATTTTACATTTTTTTTTCGCTGTATTTTGTTGTTCCAATTCGTCGAAATACAATTTTCTTAAACTCTTCTTGATATTAGCAAAAAGATTTTCTTCATTTCGCTAGCTTAGAGTGCAAACTGTGTAAGTCCATTTTTATGAAAAAGTGTTTTTAAGTGTAGAAAGTTGGAAAAATCAAATACGCACCACGCTAAACAAGTCTGTGATACTTGTCACATTTCTACTCGTTGTTATTCTGTGATACGCAAATTGTGTAAGTCCAAAACGCGAAGAAAATTGTGTAAGTCCAAAATTTTTATATGAACAAAAAATTTTATTTCATTTTGAAATTTTTTTATTTTTTGGTTTTTTGTCTCTCCTACAAAGTTTGAAAAAAGGACTTACACAATTTGCACTCTAAGCTAGCGATTTAAATAAATTTAAGAAAAGATGTTCTTATTTATTTAAACATTTTTTTTCAACATTTTTTTTCTATAGATTTTGTTAGTGTTCTTGAATAAGAAAATAATTGTCTCATTTTTGAAAAACTCAATTTCTTATTTCCAGTAATAATTAAGTCAATTTTTCTTATTTCCCTAAAAATTTTCTAAATTGAGTTCAAGAAAGCATTTTTCTTGATTCAAGTATACAAATTTCTTTCCGTGTACTGTTTGCAGTACTTGTTAATTGAAACTGCTCACTGTTTTCACAAAATGAACATTTTTTGTTATCAGTACAATTTTTTTAAAAATGCCAAACGAACATATGCTACACAACTTTGTAATTTCGGAAAGCTCCAAGTGCAATTCAAAGTGCCGAACTTATGTATTGGCCAACACTACTTGCGAATACTTCGAATATAATCGAAATATATGTACGTACATACATATTTTCATAAAAACACATCCAGACGTTGTGTTCAGCAAAATTACGCTGCTAGTGTGAGTGTGTGTATGTGCATATGCATACACACTAGGGCGGGTCGATTGGTAGGGGCCAAAAAAAATTAACAGGGACACATCGCAATTATAAAAATTTGGGTAATTTCAAGCTTTTTTGCCCAAGAAACCATATGTCTAAAATAAATTTCGAACCAGAGCTTTTTACGACCTACATATTTCCAACTGTTCTATATATTTAAAATAACTCGGTAACCAATACTTCGATTCTTTTGATTTTTTCGGCATTAGTTAGGAAACTTATTTGTCATATTAAGGTGGTTTTATGAAGGAAATAAAGTTCTCCCGAAATTCGCGGAACAACCCGATTTTCATGCTAATATAATACGGAAATCTATACCTAAAATTTTGCCTTAATATATTAAAATTTAGAGGTCGTCAAACGCCTCCAAATTTCTTTCTCCTTTTATATCAGTGATGATACATAATGTTTTTCAAAGTCCTTAATGAACAAGAAAAACATTTCTTATCATTAAAAAATGGAACATTTGTTTGTTGGGCTTTTATTTTTTGGTCCACCTTAATGCCATATGCACATTAAATAAACAAACAAACCAAAGACGCAACAAGGTTTTGTGAATACTTCATAACATGGTTATTATTATGTTCTATTCTATCGTGGCGAATAGTGTACACTAATCGCTCCAACAGAGCAAATAGAAATAGTATTTGTATTCCAAATGAAAAGTACGGGTTATATTCGTATCTGCATTGAAATTGTGCTGTGACTAATTGTACAATGCATAGAGTATTCGCAAATATAGAAGAGGCAAATGGTATTGTGCAGAGGTCTAATACATATCCCTGGACATTTGGAAAAGCAATCAAAGTCAAAATTCTCAATTTTACAGGAGAGCAAAAAACAGTTTTGCAAGCACACAGAGTCTTTGCATCATATATTTTCAAAGAAGCAGGTACTAAGTACTTAACAGCGTGACTTGATAAAATAATTTTCTGTTGTTCATTTTAAATTTAATGTTTTTCTTCTTAGCTTAATGGTTTTTACTAAAATGGATTTCAAATAAAATAAGTGCTTTTTACAAATTGTTAAAAAATAAATAAATCAAAATAATAAATAAAAAATCATGTGAGCTCAAAACTGAGTTTATTATTAAATTAAAAGCGACCAAAAAACTAAAGTAAAAAGCAAAGTAAAAAAACATCAACATCTTTTTTGTTATTTGCTTTTCCGACAGGGTAGGATTGCGATGTATTTTAGAACGAATTTCCGTGATCGCTGGTCAAATTTGATTTCGTTATAAACCGGTTTCGGCTATGTGCCATATTAATGCCAGTATCACGAACACCGAACGAACTACCGAAACGCCGAAAGCCACGGTGCCGAACTCCTCGAAAATCGTATCAGCTACCCCGTCGGTTCGAAGTTAAGTGTTGCCAACTATATGAACTATTTTCGAATCAGCATTACCAAGTGCTGATGCGAAATTGAGCGGGTTTTTCTCAGGTTTCTTATCTTTTTGATAAAACTAAAAACATTTTTACTTTATTATTTTACTAAAAACAATTTATTTAAATAATAAAATAATGGATTCTATTGCGATAACGGCTTTATTAGTAGAGGAAGAGGAGCAAAGGATTTCTCTGAACGAAAGAAAGTTTTTGAGAGATCATAGCAATCCTTTTACTTTAAGTAAACAAGCTCAAATTTAATTACAGGCTGAAGATAAAAAAAAATAGTCTTAATTTTGCGTGAAAGAAATCTTTACCTTGTCCTTTTTTCTGTTTTTCATAGAATTATTTTGAACTACATAAAAGCAAATTGTATACAAGAACAGAGGAAAATTTCAATAACAATGTACCCGGCACTGGAATTTTCGTTTCTGATAGATCACTAAAATGCAAACGAAATCTTGCGGAAACTTATAGTTCATTAAAAACACAGTATTTTGGCGTAGAGCACCCTTATGCATTGCGAAGGCTGCCGCGCTTTGAAAAGTAACCATCAGCCGACAGAACTCCCTTTCTGGAGTTAGATCTGGAGAGATTTACAGTAATTTTGCGTAGTCGGGAGTGTTATAACTAGTAAAATTATCATTCACAGAACCTTTCCTGAAGGATTAATGGAAACATTCTTAGAGGTTTGAAAACAAATACTGCGGGCGCATTATACTGAAGCCGACCTTCCACCATTTGCAATATTTATTTGAACGCGTCTTTATTGAGACGAAAATTTTTACTAAAATCGTAAATTGTTGGTAATACACATTCATAATTCGTTAGTTGCTTTTTTATAGTAGTCAAACAATAATTATCAACTTCAGAAAATGCATTATTATTCTTGGGTGAAAATATATTTTAATTTCCAAAACCTACATACACACGTAAATCACTCTTCTTATCATTTCACAATTTTTTCTTTGAAGTTTTTCTTTGCATAACAGCAATTCAATCGCGGTGGAAAATGCAATGGACCCACGCCATGTTTGTGGCTTCTCGCGACCGGTTGATTAATGTATTTACATATATTCACACTCACTAACACTTATTACAACTTCATACATGCATTTACATAATTTACTTAAACTTTTATTGTAATTTTTGATATTTTGTTAATATCGCCGCAACCAAATACTTGCGGCAAATTTCGGCACGAAAAACTGTCAAAATATTCGTTCATTCGGTGTTCATAATGCCGATTTACCGAACTTCGAAAGATTCGGCACGCCGTCGGTTGTCATAATGCCGATTTGCCGAAAACGTCATTTCGGTACCGCCGACGGTGTTCGTGATAGTGGCATAAGTATCTTGTTTTGTTAAGAAACATCAACTTATTTAAATTTAGGTTCTTTTTTCAAATGGATTTTTATCAACATTTAATAGAATGTGGCCGCTGTGGTGCAGTGGGTAGAGTGCTCGCCTGCTATGCCAGAGGTCTCGGGTTCAAACCCCAGTCCAAGCAAACACCAACAAAATTTTTCTAATTAGCAAAAATTCAATTATTGGATTTTTTAAGAGCAGCGGTCACCTCTCGGCAGTGGGCGGCATACCCTCCGAGTGTATTTCTGCCATGAAAAATCTTCTCACAAAAAATGCATTCGTCGTTCGGAGCCGGCATAAAACTGTAGGTCCACCCAATTAGTAGGAAAAACAAAAGGATCACACCTCGAACTGGGAGATAAGCTTGGCCATAAAACTCGTATTATATTATATTATTACAGAATTTTAGCATCCTAATTGGAATTAAGTTCATTTGACAAACTGAAATATGATAGAAAATCGAATACTTTTTGGTTACTTGTTTTTCCGACAGGGTAGGAATATGATGTATTGTGGAACGATCTTCCGTCATCCCTTGCCAAGTTTGGTTTGCAGACAAACCGGTTTCTGAAAACGAAAAAAGACACTGAAGATGGCGCATATTAGCCGAAACCGGTTTGTCTCCAAACCAAACTTGACAAGGGATGGCGGAAGATCGTTCCATAGAAAATCGACTTTAGTTGGTAAGTAAGTAGCTTTTTCAAAAGCTTATTACAAAAAATGAAATTATTGAAATTTTTTTTATCACCTCTATCTTAAGTAATTTACGCAAATGCATATGTGAAAAATATGGACATAAGATAATTTTCGTCACATCATATCTACTGATTCCGAAATGATATCAAACCGTCAATTAGACGGACAAAAGCTTTTTTTTTCTTAAATACATCTTTATGACCAAAAGAGCTGGCGATGCACTCAGGACGACTTAGGTTGTTCATTCAAATTTCCACAGATATATATTCAGAGCAACATATAACTATGTATATGTATGTCTGAAACGTTCTCTTCGTCGCTGCGCCAACAAAAACAGCTATACGTTTTTCAACAAATTTTCAGGAGAGCAAAAAAACCGTTTTCTGGTGATCCTAGAGAATATTTTTTCTAGTTTGAATTGTTAACTAATGATACTACACATATGTAATAGACTTGTGCAATTTTTTTTTACTTTTTTTGACCAACCACTTCGCATGAAGCATTTGCGCCGTTTTACAGCACATAGCTCTTTTTACAAATTGTTTAAATTTGCTAGTGGGGGTAAGAAATCGTGAAAGATGTGTATACAATTCTTCGCTAGGGTCCGATGCAATTAGCGATAGCTTGGAAATGCATTATTTAATTGACCAGTGCCCCTCCCATTTTGAAAATTGGTCACATACGCTTTTTTTAAATAATTTTTTTACACAAAAATAACCTGAAATCAAAAAACAATTATACGAAAATAGATGTATAACTGATTTTACAGAGCATTTCTACTACTGAGAGCATATAGCTATGTTTGATAACTTCTAACCAAAGAAGGATATCAGAAAACGGGAAACGCAGAAATGTGGCTAGCGGATAGCGCTAAATAAATATGTAATAAAAAAAAAATCGAAAAAAACATATAACTGAATTTGTTGGCGCAGCGACGTCTTCTTTTCTTGTTAAATGACAGCAAAATGGCTTCTTTATAATCTAAACAAATCATATTCAATATACATACGTCATAAGTTATATATCTCTAAGTCAGCGCGTATTTAGTTGAATAACTTTTATTATTATTATTTTTCTTCAAGGTTCATGGTTCCGAATATGGCTTATAGTTTGTTTATATTAGGGTTGCCTTAGCGATAAAAAGAAAGAAAAAATTGAAAATAAATCAAAAGCAAGCAACCAAAAATTAATAATCAGAATATTTACTTATTGCAGCCACAACTAAGCGCAGATTTGGGCCAAAGCATACATTGTATTTAATTTCTGAAGCGCAACAAAGTAAAGAAAAGCCAACAAAAATAAATATATATATAAATAAATCACAAAGGAAAAACATGCATATAAAAAATGCATAAAAATTAGAATAATAAAATGTTGTATGTATGTAAATAAAATAACTATTGTTAACAGTTGTTGCTGGTATTTTTTTTTTTTCATTTTGCTTAAAGCAAACCGAGTATTACTTACCAAAATAAGCAAAGCAACATTTGAATAACAAAATAAAAGATAAAATAAGAGCAGAAGCATACTTCGCTTTGTTTTGTAAGGCTGGAGTGCGAGGGTGGGGGAGTATATAGTAGATAAAATAGCATGCATGAGGATATAGAATCTATATATTATAGATACATACATATGACCTATGTACACTCATAGAAAATAAATGAAGAATAAAATTTTAATTTTCATAATGCACGTTTTAAAACAAATAATTTTTATCTTAAAAATGAAAATTTTTATCTTAAAAATGAAAATTTTTAAATTAAAAAAGAAATATTTGAAATAAGAATGCATTTTGCATTTAAAAAATAATATACCTACTTGAATTAAAAATGAAAATAAAGCTTGATTTAAAAACTCACTCTCTGTTAAAAATTTTTTTGTGAGAGAATATTTTTTTGTGAGAAAATATTTTTTTTTTTGAAACAAAACATTTTTTTTTTTTGTGAGAAATCCAACAAAAACAATAATGAGAATAAATTTTTTTTTTTAATTTTGTTTTTTACAATGATTCATATAATTCAGGGACCGATTTTAATCGTTATTTTCATTTCTTCGGATGAAAAAATCATTATGAAAACTTCGTTAACAATAAAATGCAAGTATGCCGATACAATGATTTTAGCACATTCTATCCAAATATGAGCTCATCTTTATTCTAAAGATTTTTATTTTTTAAATTTTTAAATAACCATTATTTACGATTTTTATTTTTTCGATCAAAAATAATTTTTATTATTGAATTTAAATTTTTCCGATGAAACTTGATCGATATTTTATGATTTTTATTTTTTCGATCAAAAATAATTGTTATAATTGGATTTAAATTTTTCCGATCAACTTTAATCAATATTTTTTTATTTTTTCTCCGATCATAGTAAACTTTTTCAAACGTTGGTGAATCCTATATTTGATGGCTTAAAGTTGACGATTGTGCCAACATTGGCGCAGTTCTATTTGCGGACAAAATTTGCAAAAAAAAACAAGTTTTTAGAGTTTATTATAATCGGAAAAATTTAAATCCAATAATAAAAATTATTTTTGATCGAAAAAATAAAAATCATAAAATATCGATCAAATTTCATCGAAAAAATAAAAATCAAATTACGATTAAAAAAGATTTTTTTTATAAAAATGATAATCGTTACGGTCCCTGATATAATTTCTTTTTTATTGTTTGCTTTTCCGACAGCGTAGGATTGCGATGTATTATGGAACAAATTTCCGTCATCCCTTGTCATGTTTGATTTGGTACGTTCGACGAAACGAGATACTGAAGATGACACATAGCCGAAACCGGTTTATAACCAAATCAAACTTGACAAGGGATGACGGAAATTCGTTCCATAATACCTTCATATAATTCATAGATTCTTTTTTTGGAAAAGGGAAGTTAAAAAGAATCACTACACTTAATACTATTTAATAGGTATTTTATAATATAATTTTATTTTATTTTGAGTATGATAAGAGGATTATTTTTGTAAAGCGCGACCAAAGACCGACCATTTTTGGCCTAGTTCTGAAGTGCATGCTATTGAACTAGCTCCGAACTATTGATTTTTGAACTATCCCAAGGCTGCCCGTATCGCAAAAAATAAAGTTCGCCGTACGCCCCCGCATATGATGTCTTTTTGGAAAACATTTCCGCAAAATTTTTTAATTTTTTTTGGACGCCGCTAGATGTCGCTAAAATTTATTTTTCTCATATCTTCGGTATTTATATAGTCCGATCTCTAAGTTTAATACACCAATGTCTTTGGCTTGAAAGGGTGGCTTATACTACGGAATATTATTAACCCTATGTGCGCCATTTGGGTTACTACCACCCAGTACTTAGTTTATACCACCCTAATGTAACTTTTTAGTGTATGCATGTTCAACGCAGTCAAAAATCATTAATCTTTTGCAAAATAAGTATTTCGATCGCTTGAGCAGAACCCGAAATAAAACACATTCAACATTCCGAGGAATATAGGTTTTTCGGTTCCTTTGGTTTTTAGGTTAATTTTACAGAAAAATTTTCTCAGGAGACCGCTAATAAAATTGTATGCTAAATAATTTTCTAGAACATTTTAACCCTTGAAAGTAGTGGAAGAAGTCGTGTAAACAATGCGCCATGCACACACTTTTGCCAATTCAACCAATTTCACTACTACTTACCGCTCACTTACTACTCACTCACAACCAACTGCGGTCTGCTGCTCGCCCAATAACTTTTGCTGCTGCTGCCTGCAGCTCACCACTCTCTGTGCTCACTGTTTGCCGCCTGTCTGCTTGCCTGCGTTACGTTACGCGCCATTTGTCTGAATAAATCAAATCAAATGCCACTTAAAGTTGCGCGTCAAGTTAACGTGACGGCTCGTGTGGTTGCTTGCTGAAAGAGTGATGCGTTGGCAAATTTCTCGAGGTTTTTTTTCTTCTTTTTTGTAATTTTCGTTTCTTTTGTCTTTTTGTTTCAATTTGGCTATACTTGCTAGTGCGCTTGTGCATTCTCATGCTGACATGTCATATGCCAGACATATTTTTACATGTATTTATACACGAGCTTGTAACAACAAATCGTGCATGTCACTGCGATTTTGTACGTGGAAGGCTTATGATATTGTTATCTATTAAATTAAATGTGTATTGTATAAATAAAAATGTTTGTATGTAAATAGAAATATATGTATAGGAATTTGCCAGTGGCGGTTCTAGCATAAATTGTCTGGGCAAGCCCATGCATGAAGCATCGCCATTAGCCATTTATATAATTTTCTTTGCTGTATTACTGGAAAGTCTGATTGTATTCCGTCATTGATTTTGATTAAAATCGGTTTGCATATTTATTTTGTTGTTTATGTTCATACCGCATGAAACTGAACATATTGGAATAAATCGAGGAAATAAAAATGATGAAGAATAATTAAGTTTCAACGCTTTTCATGTGTGTATATATGCAAATATAAATATCAAACATCAGACTTTGAACAGCACTGTTCAATATCAACTCATGAATTCCAAAGCCAGCTTTTCATTCGCATAAAAATTTGATGTGAAAAATTAAAAATGTGGTTGGCTACTTCTTTTTCAATTTAACTCTGAAAATAAGAAAGCAAGAGCAAGGAAAAAAAGCTATGTGTGAAGCCTCATAAAAGCCCATCTGTGGAACTGTTAAAGCATGCTCACTAACCCATGTTGTGCTGTGTACAAACTAAATACACGTTATGAGGTGGGTTGGTGTTGTGTTTGCGCTACTTTCCTAGAGCAGCCCTCAAGTCGATCGGACTGTATTATTGTAACGCTACGTTACAACGTAAATGTTGCTGATGGGCCAACTCGCCATGAGAACTTAAGTAGTAAATATATCTCATGCGTAAAATAACCAGATTTTAAAGAAAATGAAATGAACGAAATTATTTAGGCAAGTCGGGCTTTTTGACTTGTGTGAAGCGTCCGCCACTGGAATTTGCATATGCTGTCGTGCCATACGCAAACTAGTACTTAAAAAATTTCTTTCGAAAACTGGTAATTAAAAAATTTTGTATGAAAAATAACCCAGCTAACAATTCTACCCGAAATCGGTTAGATGTCTATCAGATTTTCGGCAAAAAACTCCGAAATCAATAAGATTTCTGTACGACTTCTCCAAGAGAAATGTATGGAGACGTTGACAGGACACGTCTGGGGAAGTGTGGGTTTTTACCGACGATTCGGACAGATATCTAAAGATTTCTGAACGAAAAAAAAAAAATATTTAAGAAAAAATAAAATATTTTGGCATGAGATTTTTTTCGGATGGGAAAAAAAGTAAAATTACTTGGACAATTCTGATAGAAATCTATAAAAAATCTGTTAGATATGTCTACATTAAGGTGGAGTGAAAACATATGGAGATTTTTTTTTGATCTTTTTTTGAACGTACCAGCAATGAAAAGTTGCCTTTATACGAGTTAATGAACCCCACAAAATTTTATGGCGATAGGACGACGTTTTGAACTGCCCCCAGCCCCGCAAAGTTGAAAGCAATAAGCATGATCTGGTACAAATATGAAATTTTGAAAATTATAAAATCAAAAAACGAAGTGTGAGGATTGATAAAGATGGCTAAGCTGAGTATTACAGTGAATTAATTTTTTTTTGAAACAACAACAACAAAAGTTATTAAAGGTCAAAGTTCATATTATGCATTTTTTAAATTGCAATTACTTAAAAACTACTGAACCGATTTCGAATGTTTTTATACCGTTCGATAGGTATTTTGATTCCCTTTAAATTGGTATAAATTTTATTTGGGTTCCATAACACCATCAATCCTCATACTTCGTTTTTTGATTTTATAATTATAGAAATTTTACATTTGTACCAGATCGTACTATTTTTTTTAAACTTTGTGGGGCTGGGGGCACCTCCAAACATGCGAATAGGTCAATAAAATTTTAAAGGCTTATTTCTGGGCTAGAAAGGTGCCGTTCTGGCGTTGGAACAAATTGAATTTCCAAAAAACAAGTTTCACTCCACCTTAGTCTACATACTGCACTTTGTAATCAGATTTTTTTCAGAATTTTCTGAATCAGAAATTGTCTGGTAAATTGTTAGCAGGAAGCACTTTCGAATTTTGGCTGACGAATGCGATACTTTGTTAAGGCATGGATGTTGTTAGATTTCTACACAGCTGAGACTATGTCATTGAAATTTCGTGACATGCAGAGTGAAGTTGGGTTTTCTGAAATTAAAATAAAAAAAAACAAGTAAGGAAGCCTAAGTTCGAGTGGAATCGAACATTAGATACTCAGCTGTATGTTTTCATAGTTTGTTTGCGTTTGATGGAAACACGGTGTAATTTATATAAAGCGAGTGCTGCATAAAGTGGGCGTAGCCACGCCCATTTTCAACATTTTTATCAGTCATCCAACTAAGCATATGAATATTATTCTTTGTGCAAAATTTCATTCCTTTTTGACTTCTAGTTATAAAGATGTCACGTTACAAATTCCCAAAGAGTGTTCCAGATATATCTTTCTTAAAAAGTAGGCGTGGTCATAAACCGATTTCAATAAATTTTTGCGTGGCTATTAACACATGTTATTAAAGTGTATAAACCAAGTTTCGTCATAATATCTCAATTATTTGTCGAGTTATAGGCTAAGAAATCACGTATATCCCTTTGTGTAAAAAGAGGCGGTGCCACGCCCATTTTCCAAAATTTTTCTATTTGTTGTTTCTGGTCTATTGTAGAAATCAAACCACAAAATTTCAATGAATTATCTTTACATTTGGCAAAGATATCGCTTAAAATGTTTTTATTAGGTCACTTTATAATACCCATATATAAAAGTGGGCGTGGTCGTCAACCGATTTCGCTAAAATTTTCAACATGTATTACCACAAGTAATAAAAGTGTACACACCAAGTTTAGTCATTATATATAAATTATTTGTCGAGTTATGGGCTCAGAAATCTCGTATATTCCAGTTTATAAAAAGAGGCGGTGCCACGCCCATTTGCCAAAATTTTTGTGTTTTTCGTTTTATGTCCGCAGTTGGACTCCTGCTATAAAATTTCAATGATATATCTTTATATTTGACAGAGATATCGCTTAAAATGTTTTTATTAGGTCACTTTATAAGAGCCATATATAAAAGTGGGCGTGGCCCTCAACCGATTTCGGAAATTTTTCGTCCAAATATTTGACTAAGTAAGTATATCACGCGTACCAAATTTCATCGATATATCTTCAACGGTTTCTGAGTTATGACATATAAAACTTGCAAGGTTTGACCCTTAATAAGTGGGCGTGGCACAGCCCATTTTCCAAAATGTCATCAAATTTCTTCCTAGGGGCCTGAGCTCAACACGTGGATAAAATTTCATCGCTCCAGCTGTATTAGTGACTGAGATACCAAATTTCCGATTTTTTCTATATAGGAAAAGTGGGCGTGGTCATGGTCCGATTTCGCCCATTTTCAATACCAACCGTCCCAGTCTCGATACCAACCTGCATTTCAAATTTCATCAAAATATCTCAATTTTTGCGCGAGTTAGAGTGTTTACAGACGGACGGACGGACAGACGGACGGACGGACAGACGGACGGACGGACGGACGGACGGACATGGCTCAATCGATTTCTCTTTTCACCCTGATCATTTTGATATATATAAGTCTATTTCTATCTCGATTATTTCACTCTGTTACAATCCACCGTTATGTGATTAAAACTATAATACTCTGTGTACTAGTACAGCTGAGTATAAAAACAAAGTAAGAATTCATATTTGTGAAAGATGCTAAAACAATTTTCTTTCATCGCCGAAGCTGTTACCCTAGGCGGGCGGAACGCTTAACATGAAAACGAAAACATTTTTCTATTCCTCTCAGTCCTTTCTGAGGACTATGTCTTTGCTTGAGAGATCATGCTTGAAATTGGGTGAGTTTCTAAGACAAAGCTGCTCCGCAACTGTTGAGCTCAACAGTTGCCAACAGTTGGTTAGCAGTTGAGTTAAACAGCTACGTCTTAGAAACGGCTTGATGAATTTATCAGCTGTTTGGCTTTACACAACATGTTGAGCTCAAGTATCGAACAAAATTTGTGATGGAAAAAATGGCGAAAAGTTGCCAACTGTTGAGCTGAGCGGAACTACTCCACAGTGCGTTTCTAAGGCAAACACTCAACAGTTGCGGAGCAGCTTTATCTTAGAAACTCACCCATTGGTAACCACAAAACTGATTTGCCACAACATTAACAGAAAATAAAGTAGGAGTGAAGGATAAAATAGACGCTTTCGTTGTTGAGTGAAAGTAAACAAGTGATTGTAATGAAAGGGAAATTGTGGTAGCAGAAAACAGTGATGGTGCAACCAACAACAAAATACAAAATACAAAAGAAAAAAAACATCGAACAACAATGGCGGTTTTTGCGGTAGCGAAAACAATAAAATTTTGTTTGTTTTTGTTGTAGACTATAAATTTAAGTGAGCCGAGTAATGTTGTTGGTGCTCTAGGCAGACACAGACGACAGACGAAGTGTCCAACGCAAGTGGCAGATGTACATACATGCATACATACATACTTCAGCAATGCAGTGACAAAAATTCCCTTTCACTTTTATCAGTCTGCTGCGCCACAGATAAATTAATGCATGTTTGTGTGTAAGTGCACAATTGTAACTGAATAACTACCCTGTAGGGAAAATCTCTAGCTCCGAACTAGATCGCTTCTAGTGCATTTTTCTACACTACTAGTGCCAGCTAAATCTCTTTTGCATGTTATCAACTGGCGAATTTAACACGGCGATGTTCTAGGCGGTGTCAATTGTCACCCTCTGCATTACATTTTCGATAGTACTAAATTCTACAGTTTACACGAGTTCGTTTATTGGCACAATTTCGATAGTTCTGAACATCGTTGCCGTTTGGGCCACTAAAGTGGCAATTTGAACCTTTTTTAAAGCCAGGCCACCTGAACCCAACTTTTTGAAAATACGCAATATTTGAACCTTTTTAAAAATTTTGACCACTTTTGGTCCTTTTTTACTTTCAAAACTATAATTATTAAATAATTTTTAGTTTTTTCTTAAATATAAGAACAAAAAACCTCTTTGTTACCATTTTACTTTGCATTGGCAACTCTCTGTTTAGAAAGGTTCTTTATTTAATTTGTTTGCCAACACTACCCTTGAATACTTTGAAATTAGGGCTGTTCGTTAAGATAAAGAAAACGCACGGAGCAGCCCAGACACACACAAACACATATAGCATTCGTTGATCCGTAGGAAAGTGCAAGAAACGTAGGAATTTTACCACAATTTATATTCTTTGCACTCATATTCGCTCTTTATTGGTAAAATTCCTACGGTTCTTGCACTTTCCTACGGCTCAACGAACGCTATAACAGTTTTTTTTTAATTCCTTGCCTTTCTCGGGTTATTCCGTCTGCTCAACGAACGATCATATTAACGCTGCGTTAGTGTAGAGAATATTTTAAATTCCATTTTCTTCATTAAATAATAATAATAATAATAATACAATGGCGCTATTATAACTCTGACGAGTTTTATGGCCGAGCTTCTCTGCCAATTCGAGGTTTGCTCCTTTTTGTTTTTCCTACTAATTGGGTGGACCTTCTTCATTAAATAAACCACAAAAATATATAAAAATGTGTTTTAGCTAAAAAAAAAAAATAGGGGCCACTTTTTTTTTTAATTTTTTGGGCCACCTTTTGAAATTTTTGAGCGGCAACACTGGTTCTGAACTAGCTACAAGTACCTACAAATTCTACAGTTTTACATCTGCCGCTTAAGTGCAGCCTTTAACACACTTCATGCAAGTGGCGCGATGGCCGACTGGCTAACGCATGTGCCTTTCAATCTGAGGGGCGCGGGTTCGAATCCTGTCGGTGTCAAGGTGGATGATATTTTTATTTTTTTTTATTTTTTTAACTAATATTTTTTTTATTTATTTATTTAATAAAAATTTACAGTAATATTTAATAAGTAATAGAATAAAAGAAAAATTAAAAATAAGCCTGAGGGATCGGAAAATCATAATTAGGGGAACATTTCATTTCATACAAGATGCAAATAGAAAACTCTTTATATAAAATGCTTCACTAAACATCTGAGAATTGCAGAAATATACAAAGCCGACGGCAATGAACGAACGAAATATTTTCATAGAATTTTTTTCACCTCGAAATTTCATACAAATCAAAGTGTGTCTTATAATGGTCACTCAATTCACTCCTTCTGAACTGGTGAGAGTCTACCTACAATTGTTCTAGTTCCCTTTTGACACCTTTTCGCTAGTTCGGAACTAGTAATTTGTCTCACTAGTTATTGAGTTCCCTGCAGGGTATGTAAGTGTGCATGGCAACGCGCTCACCTGCTGTCTGGCGCGTTTTGTTGTGCATGAACATGCAAGTTTATACATACATACATACATGCGGGTTTTGTTTTACATGTAAGTACGTGCTGCTGCATTGTTATAAGCACGCAGCCAAACCTTTGCATTTATATGTGTAGTACATGCTTACATACATATGTATATATATGCACTTCATCTCTTTTATTGCTGAATGCGCTGTGCGCGCTCTCTCGCTTGTCCTCATGCGTTGCGCTTTATATCTCTCGATGAAATATTGTCTGAAAGTGAAAGTTATTACCCTGGTATGACCCGAACAGTTGACCCATGAAGGATGCAACGTGCACTAAAAATACTAAAAGCAAGCACAACAACAAGCAAACACAACAAAACGCGCTTAAAGTGCGGTCAGGAAAAAGTTTAATGTATGTGTATAAAGCAAATAAAAAATAAATCGCGTATACGTCATGGTGTACCATTTTTACACTGCATAACTTGTACTTGCCCTGCAAAAAAATGTGCGATTAATACCGAAAGATATTTGTCCCGGATTGATCTCTTTCGAGAACAATCGGTCCACAATTGTTCCCGTATGGGTATAAATGTAGACTAATTGTACACCAATTGTGCCCGAAAGGGTATACATGTAGACTAATTGTAGACCAATTGTTCTCTAACGGGTATAAATGTAGACTAATTGTAGACCAATTGTTCTCTAACGGGTATAAATGTAGATTAATCGCTTTCATTCCCAACGGGTACAAATCTAGATTCCTTAAATGTAGAAATTTTACAAAAATATAATATAATAATACAATGGCGCTATTATAACTCTGACGAGTTTTATGGCCGAGCTTCTCTCCCAATTCGAGGTGTGCTCCTTTTTGTTTTTTCCTACTAATTGGGTGGACCTACAGTTTTATGCCGGCTCCGAACGGCGAAAGCATTTTTTGTGAAAAGCTTTTTCATGGCAGAAATACTCTCGGAGGGTATGCCGCCCACTGCCGAGAGGTGACCGCTGCTCTTAAAAAAACCCAATAATTGGATTTTTACTAATTGGAAAAATTGTTTTGGTGTTTTGCTCGGATCGTGGTTTGAACCCGAGACCTCTGGTATAGCAGGCGAGCACTCTAC
This sequence comes from Urophora cardui, assembly GCA_960531455.1. Classification (NCBI taxonomy): domain Eukaryota; kingdom Metazoa; phylum Arthropoda; class Insecta; order Diptera; family Tephritidae; genus Urophora; species Urophora cardui. The sequence goes on from OY482673.1 coordinate 40,883,931, forward strand.
CCACTGCACCACAGCGGCCACTTACAAAAATATGCAATGTATTTAAAAAATTGTAGAGCAACCGGTAAAACGAATTGAACACCCTTTCTTTTAATAACAATGATGAATAATAATTTAACAAAATTTTGCCTAAAATATTCTATGAAAAAATCCTTTCAGAGACATATGTAACTGTTATAAGAATTATTCAAAAAAATTGCTTCATAACAATTAAAAAATTCAAAAATCTTTTTCTTTCATTTCTTAAGAGTTATTTCAAACCGAAAAAATATTTTTCAGTCGTAACTATTATGTTTGAAAAATATTTTTTTCTGTTGCTCATAACGATTATGTTCAGATTTTTATTTTTTCAATTGCCTCATAACTGTTATTCATGAGAAAAAATTTTTTCCGTTGCTTGTAACTTTTATTTTAAAATTTTTATTTTTTCCATTGCCTCATAACTTCCACATTTCAAATTTTTTAATTTTTTCGTTATATTTTGAATATTATTTTGCAGAATATGTTTGTTTTTTTGGTGATAGGACCTTATTTTTTGGTGAATAATATGAGATACATATGTACGTGAATGTACAATTAGATGGCTTAGTGTGGTAGGAATTTGTTGTCTATGCTAAAGTTCTTCGGTTGTGATTTTTAAAAAAAGCGTTTACTCCTCGCAAGTGATTTTTAGATAAGCGTTCGTGTAAATCATATATGGTACACAGAAAGGTCCCCCTACTTTCCTTGCCCTTCAGTAGAAGTCCTTAAAATCCTTATAACTCGGAGTCTATTTGCGTAAATCAATGATATTTGGAATGTGGGCCACTACATCGAGCTTAGACAACTTTGGAAAAGTGTGCGTTGTCACCCATCCTTCTTAGCCCATCTGACTTTTTAGCTAAGGAAAGTGAAAAAAGATTGAGATAGGGATAGGGATAGTTAAAGATTTAAGGGGGAGAGAGAGGGAATAGGAAAGGGAAAGAGAGAGAAAGAGGGAGAACTGAAGCTTGGTGGAAGATGAAAGATCAGAAATTAATTCAATTTTAATTTAGGTTTCGAATGGATTTCGCTTGGATTTTTATTTTGGTGTATTGCCAATTTTACTTTAAATATTTTATAATTTAAAAAAAATATTGAATTTTCTTCCGCGGAAGACTTCGCGGGTATGGATTAGTCAATAAATATAATAGAACGTTATATGTATGTATGTACATTAGAGTGCGTTTAATTTGTATGAAAAAATTCAAAGTTCATAACTGACAAGACTGTATCGCCCCTCAATCGGTAGTAGCATGGTCAAAGATATCACACATAAATTTTGTTCCCGATTGGTGACGGTTTAGTGGAGTGTCACAGGGGTAACAAAATGTAAGTTCTATGGCCATCTGAAATTTGACCCCCGTGAAAGACCACTAAACCTTTATCAATCGGGACCAAAATTTATATTTGTTATCCTTGGGTATAGAAGTATTGATTTTGGGTATTAGATAATTTACAAAAATATTTTGGTTTTTTTAACCTTCATAGATTTTTCACCACAATGCACCGCGCCTTAACCGCCACCAATCTGGACCAAAATTTATCTGTGATTTCTTTAACCATGTTGAGGGGGCGATACAGTAAAATATCGTTAATTTGAATTTTAAACGAACTCTAATGTACATACTTATCGAAGCTTCCGGACAATATCGTGCTAAGTCTGACTACCACAATGATTTGTTTTCTTATTGCTATGGATTCTTATCACGAGATCGATTATTTTATTTTCGAAAAATCGTTTGCTCGGAAAAAAATCCTACGGATTATTCTAAGTAACTTTGCATATGAAACCATGGGCCTAAACCGATTTCTAATCAGCATTTTTTAATTTTAGTTAGGATATATTTACAGCTAGTACCAATTGAAACATTCTAGCTTCGGGTTTGGGAATAAAATAAATATACTGTATTACATAGCACCATCCAATTACATACACTAGATACCGAAATATGAAGTCCTCTGAGCAAAAAAAGAACCAATTCCACAAAATAATACTCACAATACAACGTAAAAATCAAAAATCTGAAATAAAAATTAGATATAAGCAACAGAAAAAATTTATTTTCATGAATAACTGTTATGAGGCAACGGAAAAAATAAAAATTTCAAAATAAACGTTATGAGCAACGGAAAACATTTTTCTTATGAATAACTGTTATGAGGCAATTGAAAAAATAAAAATCTGAATATAATCGTTATGAGCAACAGAAAAATTTTTCATTCCCATAATAACTTTTAAATGTAAGGGAAAAATTTTTTCATTGAAATGTGCCCAACGTATTTGATTTCAAAAAATTCAATAAGAGTTATTTTTCGTCTCTGAATCCTTTACATTACGCTCATATAATGCATACTCAAAACTTACAATTTTTTTTATTTATTTATTGAGATTTTTTTCAAAAGTAAAACATTATATCGTCCCCTCACTATAACAATAGCGTATGTGCTCATACGCCATTATTTTTTTATTGCATATTTAGAATCTCCATTATTGATTCTATGTCTGGTCAAAATTTCGTCAAATTCTACTTCAACAAAGTGGGTCAAAATGTCATTGAAAAAAATGGTGTATATTTTCTTGTTCAAAAATTTAATAGATCTGATTTGACAAAAACTTTAAACTCGATTTTCTCAAAACCCAAAAAATATTATACGCTATTGTTATATTGAGGGGACGATATAATCTTTATTTATATGTGCATTAACATTTACAATTTTTTAAAGATTGTTATTAAAAATTGCCTTGGCGAACAACTTGGAAAAATCTACATTTGTACCCGTTCGGGATGTAAGCGATTGATCTCCATTTGTAACCGCTCGGGATGAAAGCGATTGATCTACATTTGTACCCGTTCGGGATGTAAGCGATTGATCTCCATTTGTAACCGCTCGGGATGAAAGCGATTGATCTACATTTGTACCCGTTGAGGATGAAAGCGATTAAACTACATTTGTACCCGCTCGGGATGAAAGCGATTGATCTACATTTGTACCCGTTCGTGCTGGAAGCGACTGATCTACAATTGTACCCGTTCGGGATGAAAGCGATTGGTCTACATTCGTACCCGTTCGGGATGAAAGCGATTGATCTACATTTGTACCCGTTCGGTATGTCAGTGATTAATCTACATTGGAATCCGTTCGGGTATACAAGTTGAACAATTAGTCTCTTCATAGGACATGCTCGAACAAATGCTATCAATTCACTCCATATAAAGAAATGTAAAATTGTATTAGTCGCATGCTCCCTTGCGATTGATCCCGGACACGTCCCGGATTAATCGCATTTTTTGCAGGGTGTTGTCAGCATTGTGAACATGTTTGTGCATGCACTGTTCGTGTATTATTGCACTTTCACTGTGCCGAATGAGTTTTTGTTTACATATTTGCAGTTAAGTGTGTTGTGCAAGTATGCGTATGTCTGTGCGTGCATGTTGTGTATGAAAATCGCTAAATGTGAAATTTTACAAAAATATGCAATGTATTTAAAAAATTTTAGAACAACCGGTAAAACGAATTAAACACCCTAAAATATCCTATGAAAAAATCCTTTACATTACGCTCATATAATGCATACTCAAAACTTACAATTTTTTTTTATTTATTTATTGAGATTTTTTTACAAAAGTAAAACATTATATAATCTTTATTTAAATATGTATGAACATTTCCAATTTTTTAAAGATTGTTATTAAAAATTGCCTTGGCTAACAACTTGGAAAAATCTACATTTGTACCCGTTCGTTCTGAAAGCGATTAATCTACATTTGTACCCGTTCGGGATGTGAGCGATTGATCTACATTCGTACCCGTTCGGGATGAAAGCGATTGATCTACATTGGTACCCGTTCGGGTATACAAGTTGAACAATTAGTCTCTTCATAGGACATCCTCGAACAAATGCGATCAATTCACTCCATATAAAGCGATGTAAAATTGTATTAGTCGCATGCTCCCTTGCGATTGATCCCGGACATGTCCCGGACCAATCGCATTTTTTGCAGGGTATGTATTATATGTACGTGTGTTTGTTAATGGCTTAGTATTATGACCACAGCGATATGCTGCGGCAGCTGCAACACGATAACCTGCAAATAAATAAAATAAATATGCAAAAACGTAATGAAAAATGTAAGAAATAAAATTTACGTGTGTATGTAAGTGGAAGGTGCAAGTACACAAATAATAATAATACATAATAGTAGCAAAACAACAGCAACAACTACAACAACGAAATTTGTGCGCGAAACAGCGAAAAACGCAGAGAGCCAATAAGCAAATGCAGTTTTGGGTGGAATATAAATCAAAATTAATCGCATGCTCGCAAACGCTTAACAAAAAACAAGAGTAGGAGCAAAAAAAAATGGCAAAATTTATATTTTTGGTTATGTTTAAGCTGGACAAAATGCGCGAATGTAAAATGAAAATTTAGCAAATTTAATCCGGGGGGAGAGGGGGACGGAGCTTAAGGCCAGCTGCGATCTTCCAATACAAGAGAGGAAGAAGAAGCAGAGGAGGAGGAAGAAGAAGAGGAAGAAGCAAAATAATAAAAAGTATGGGGAAAAGAAGGACATGAAAATTAGAATTAAAAAAAAAAGATAGAAATGATGGAAAAGAAAACCAAAAAAAGCGAAAGGGGAAGAGGAAGACGAAATTGCCAACAGCGACGAAGAAGTAGAAGTAGAAAGGGAAAAAGCGGAAGACACGAAAACGAAAAGCAGAAAAAGGAAAAGAAGAAAGAGAAAAGGAAAAATAAAAGAAAGAAAAGAAAAAAGAGAAGAATAAGAATAAGAATAAGAATAATAAGAAGAAAAAGAAAAAGATTAAGAAGAAAGATAGAAGAACAAAAAGAATAAGAAACAGAAAAAAGAAAAAAGAAAAAGAAAAGAAAAAGGATAAAGAAAAAAAGAAAAAGGAAGAACAAAAAAAGAGGTAGAAGAAGAGAAGAGGAAGGAAAAAGAAGAAGAAGAGGAAAGGGAAAAAAATAAAAAAAAAAACAAGAAGAAAATAAGTAGGGTTAGACGGAAGAAGAAGAGAGAAAACAAAATAAAAAAATTTGTAGAAAAAGAAGAAGAGGAAGAAAAAGAAGAAGGAAAACAATAAGATGAATAGTAAGAAGAAATTAGAAGAAGAAGAAAGAAGAAAAAGAAAGAAGAAAAACAATAAGAATAAGAATAAGAATAAGAATAAGAATAAGAATAAGAATAAGAATAAGAATAAGAAAAAGGAAAGAAAAAAGAAAGGAAAAAGGAAGAGGAAGAAGAAAAGAAAGGAAGAAAAAAGAAGAAGAAGAAGAAGAAGAAGAAGAAGAAGAAGAGTAGACAAAAAAGAAAAAAAAGGAAGAAGGAAATAAATAGGGTTTGACGGAAGAAGAAGAGAGAAGAAAAATTATAAGAGAATATGTAGAAGAAGAAGAAGAGGAAGAAAAAGAAGAAGAAAAATAATAAGAAGAATAGTGAGAAGAAATTAGAGGAAGAAGAAAGAAGAAAAATAATAAGAAAAAGGAAAGAAAAAAGAAAGGAAAAAGGAAGAGGAAGATGAAAAAAAGGAAGAAAAAAAAACGAAGAAGAGGAGGCAAAAAAGAAAACAAGGAAGAAAAAAATAAGTAGGGGTAGACGGAAGAAGAAGAGAGAAGAGAAAGAATAAAAAATAATAATTAGAAGAAGAGGAAAAAATAAAAGAAGAAGAAAGAAAAGAAGCAGAAAGAAAGAGGAAAAGGAAAATAAAGAGGAAAACATTAGGAAGAAAAGAAGAAGAAAAACAGAAAAAAGAAAAAATAAAAAATAAAACAATAGAAAAATTAAAAAGGCGGAAAATCGAATAAAGAAGCAAAAAGAAGAAGAAAGGGATTACATATCGCACCCTAAATCTTAAAGTGACATAACTCAAAATTAAAAAACTTTCAGGAGAGGCGAAAAACTTTTTTTCTTTACACGCATTGATATGGCAAAGGGCCACGTATTGTATAAAGGTTATTTTTCGGTAAAAGGAGACACTTATTGAAAAGTTTTTTTTTTTTTTGGCAATCGTTCTGTGTAGTAGTTTATGAAAAAATTTCGATTTCAAAAAATTTTTGAGTGACACTTTATGATTTAGGGTGCGATATGTATAATAACCGCTGTGGTGCAGTGGGTAGAGTGCTGGCCTGCTATACCAGAGGTCTCGGGTTCAAGCCCCAGTCCGAGCAAACACCAACAACAACTAATTATTAAAAATCCAATTATTTGGTTTTTTAAGAGCAGCGGTCACCTCTCGGCAGTGGGCGGCATACCCTCCGAGGGTATATCTGCCATGAAAAAGCCTTTCACAAAAAATGTATTCACCGTTTGGAGCCGGCATAAAACTGTAGGTCCACCCAATTAGTAGGAAAAACAAAAAGGAGCACACCTTGAATTGGGAGAGAAGCTCGGCCATAAAACTCGTCAGAGTTATAATAGCGTCATTGTATTATTATTGTTAACGGATTTGCCGTTTTAAAAAATATTAAAAGCTTTTAAGCTTTCGTCTGACTTTTGATTGACTTTAAATAGTGATTTTCTGAAGCTTTGCTTTTTACTTAAGCTCAAACTAAATTAAATTATTCAATAACTTAATGCAAATTTGCTATTAAGAGGACATAAAAACTTGGTTAGAGTTGCCAACTGTTTACTTAATTATTATTTTTGTTTAGATATACCTTTTATAATTTTTTTCCTGCAAAAAAACTTACTAATAAAAACATTCTTTTATGCCTTGCAGATTTTGCAATAATTACAGACGAAAATGTGACAACAAATATGAAAAAGTGGCATCCTAAAAGCGGATGCAGCAAAATAACAACAAAAACAAAACATTTAAATGAGCCAACAACACTAAACACAATTGAAATTTGCAAAAAATGTTTGCATTTAGCGGAAGCACAATAAATTTTTGCATTACCAAGAACAATAACAATACCAGTGCCACCAGAACAACCACAACCACCGCTACCGCTACCACCACTCTTAACTGCCACCGCCACCAGCAACTCTTAAATGCACGCCAATAAATCCAAAAAATGCGTTTTCCATTGCGACACCGCAACGCGAATGTCCTAGACACGCTCCACAACACAAAAACGCTACAAATATTGATTGTGTTCAGCATAATGGGTTGGCCATTTAGTGGTGTGCGTGAGTGTGAAACAAAGGGCACGCTGATGAATGCCATCGAGCAAAAAGAAAACCATAAACAATTACAGCAACAACAACAACTACAACTACAACGGCAGCTTAATCTTCTACACTTGCAGCAACATCATCATCAGCAGCAACAGCAACAGCATAATCAGCAAAAGCAACAACAGCAACGGCAACAACACTACGAAAATTATTATCAACAACAACAACAACAACAAAGCAAAAAATTTCATAAATTAGCTGCTGAGCATGAGAGAATGCACTTAAACCGTATAATTGGAATACCCGGAGCAGCAACGGAAGTTGACGAAGCACTAGGAAAAGCCATCACAATGACTCGACAACGAGTGGCATCTCATCAACAACATCTAAATCTACAGCCACATCCACATCAAGTGGGTTTGTCAGCAACAAGAGCAGCATTAGCAACAAAAAAATCGTCAGCTGAAACCCCCTCAAAAGCAGCAGCAATATTATCTTTTGCACCGCCAGTTTCTGCTTCAGTTTCAGCTTTAGCTACAGCGTTGTCGTTCTCTTCTTCCAGAACGCCATCACCAGCGCCATCGCCATCATCATTAGACACGCTTGACATGCACGCGGCTAAAACAATAATTACAACAGATTATAAACACAAAAGTATAACCACAAGCAGCAGCAGCAGCAGCAGCAGCAGCAGCCGTAGCAATAACAATAGCGACAGCGTCATGGCTCGAGGTGGTGACATGGCGTATACGCAACAAAATGCCACAAACACATTTTTAGCTAACAAAGTCACCATTCCTGCTCATTTCAACAGCAGCATCAGCAAAAGCAAAAACAACAACAGCAGCAGCAAAACGGAAAGCAGCGCTGAATTGCAAAATAATGAAAATGCTAATGATTTGAGTGGCGTTGTTGCTGTTGGTGTTGTTGTTGCGCAGCCTGTGCATGTAATTTTACTCACAACATCGCCAGCTAACACATTTGACCCGCAAAAACCGCTGCGGCGTGTCGCAAAGGATGTTGGGTATAGTAGTGGTGTTTATGTTACACAAGAGCAGCAGCAGCAGCAGCTGTCACAGTCGCCGGCAGTCAACTATGCACAAAGCACAAACGGTGAGTTGAACACAATTTTTGCTCTATGCATATTTTATTTTGTTTTTTTTTTATGTTTTTTCTGGTTCTTTATGTTTTTTCATGTATTTTTCATATTTAATTTTTTTTCACTCTCGCTTGTTGATATTTAATTTTTTTTTGAAGATGCTAAATTTAAATGCAAATTGTGCCAAAGGTGGAGGGGAGGGAGTTATGATGTTTATGTTATAGATATGAGTAGAACAAGAATAACGTGGCTGGCGGAATTGAAAGCATAGTAGCATGTGAACTGCAAATAACGTATGTATCTAGGTACTTGTTTGTATCAAAGTTTATGAGCTTCTGCCAGATGCGCCCTTGGGCGTGTCACAAATTTGATTTTCTAATTTTTTTTTACTTAAGTAGGCTTGTAATCTATATATATAAGGATGAAAGTTTGTTTGTTTATTTGTTTGTTTGTTTGTTTGTTTGTTTGTATATTTGTTCCCTATGGACGCCGAAACTACCGGGCCGATCACATTCAAATTTTGACACAATGATCACCTGATATTAGATTGAAATTATGACCACATTTAATTCTGGTATCTCAACCCCTTCCCGAGATATAGGCCAAAATATGGACCCGATTCCTCCGAAATATTTTTTTGCATTATTGGTATCAAATTAAAGATATCAATCAGAGCTTCAATAGAGAGTTCATTCCGTTCCAATTTTCCAGTCGGTTCTCCAGATAGAGACCAAAACGTGGACCCGGATGACCCCAAATTTTTTTTCGTAATATTGGTATCAAATTAAAGGTGCTGATCAGGGTATCCATATATATTTTACACTATACGGATATCTCAATCGGTTCCCGGGATTGAGGCCGAAACATGGACCTAAATAGCCCCCGAAATACTTTTGACCATTATTGGTATCAAATTAAAGGTATCAATGAGAGCTTCAATAGAGAGTTCATTCCATTCCAATTTTCCAGTTGGTGCTCGAAATAGAGACCAAAACGTGGACCCGGATGGCCCCAAATTTTTTTTTCGTAATATTGGTATCAAATTAAACGTGCTGAAAAGGGTATCCATTTATATTTTACACTATACGGATATCTCAATCGGTTCCCGGGATTGAGGCCGCAACATGGACCTAAATAGCCCCCGAAATACTTTTGACCATTATTGGTATCAAATTAAAGGTATCAATGAGAGCTTCAATAGAGAGTTCATTCCATTCCAATTTTCCAGTTGGTGCTCGAAATAGAGACCAAAACGTGGACCGGATGGCCCCAAATATTTTTTCGCAATATTGGTATCAAATTAAAGGTATCAATCAGAGTTTCAATAGGGAGTTCATTCCATTCCAATTTTCCAGTCGGTTCTCTAGATAGAGACCAAAACGTGGACCCGGATAACCCCAAATATTTTTTCGTAATATTGGTATCAAATTAAAGGTGCTGATCAGGGTAGCCATATATATTTTACACTATATGGATATCTTAATCGGTTCCCGGGATTGAGGCCGAAACATGGACCTAAATAGCCCCCGAAATACTTTTGACCATTATTGGTATCAAATTAAAGGTATCAATGAGAGCTTCAATAGAGAGTTCATTCCATTCCAATTTTCCAGTTGGTGCTCGAAATAGAGACCAAAACGTGGACCGGATGGCCCCAAATATTTTTTCGCAATATTGGTATCAAATTAAAGGTATCAATCAGAGTTTCAATAGGGAGTTCATTCCATTCCAATTTTCCAGTCGGTTCTCCAGATAGAGACCAAAACGTGGACCCGGATGACCCCAAATTTTTTTTCGTAATATTGGTATCAAATTAAAGGTGCTGATCAGGGTATCCATATATATTTTACACGTGCGTCAAATTAAAGATATCAATCAGAGCTTCAATAGAGAGTTCATTCCATTCCAATTTTCCAGTTGGTGCTCCAAATGGAGACCAAAACGTGGACCCGGATGGCCCCAAACATTTTTTCGCAATATTGGTATCAAATTAATGGTATAAATCAGAACTTCAATAGGGAGTTCATTCGATTCCAATTTTCCAGTCGGTTCTCTAGATAGAGACCAAAACGTGGACCCGGATGACCCGAAATATTTGTTCGCAATATTGGTATCAAATTAAAGGTACTGATCAGGGTAGCCATACATATTTTACACTATACGGATATCTCAATCGGTTCCCGGGATTGAGGCCGCAACATGGACCTAAATAGCCCCCGAAATATTTTTGGGCATTGTTGGTATCAAATTAAAGGTTCCAATTTTCCACTCGGTTATCCAAAATATATTAGTAATCATGATGTACACCGATATGTGCACCGGATGGCCATGTAAAGTTGTTGATAAGGAACGTGAGACGGGGGGAGAGAGAGAGTAGTATAAGAGGAGGAAGAGATAGGGGAACGGGAAATGCTGACTGGTGGGGAGACCGATAGGGAAGGGAGTGGCATAGTGTGATTTGTCGCAGCGAAGTGTGACGGGTATTTGCTAGTGTCTTTATATAACGATGTTGTTATTGGAAACATATATGAGCGCGACTTTCTTTAGCCGTGCTGAGGACTTCATAACTTTAATCAAGAGGCCACGTGCATTCGTGCATATCGTGTTAAAAATAATGCTCTTATTTAACAAATCCTTCTAACATTAGGTCTCAATGCAGTAACTAATCGATAAGTGTGCGTTAATATGAAAAGACCGAAAGTCCACATGCCGATCCCACTCTAAATTATACTTCTTTAAAAAAAAAGTTTTTGTAAAATTATTTTTAATAATGATTTTTTTTATTTATCGTTTTAAAGCTAATAAGCTTTCGAAATAAGCTATTTTGCAGAAAAAATAAAGTTATGAATTCTTAAAAATTAAAAAAAAATAAAATAAATAAAAAAATTATTATTAAAAATAATTTTACAAAAACCTTTTTGTTTTTAAATAAGACATTCCCAAGAAGAAAAGTGATAAATTCGTAAATAATACATTCTTAAAAATTTTAATTTTTTATAAAAACTTTTATTTTAAAGGAACACATTTTTTTAAATTTCTAAAAAAAATGTTAAAAATATTAAAAAAAACTAAACCATTTTGAAAAAAAAAAAATAATAAAATGAAAAATATTTTAACAAAAAATTTTTTTAAAGGAATACATTCTTTAAAATTAAAAAAATTCAAACTTATAAAACAGAGAAAAGCCATTTTGAAGAAAAGAAGAATACCTTCTTAAAAATTAAAACAAAGTTATTAAAAATATTTTTAAAGGAATAGATTCTTTAAAATTAAAAAAAAAGATATTTTTTTTTAAAAAGGAAAAGCCAATTTGAAAAAAGTTATACATTCTGAAAAGTTAAAAAAAAATATTAAAAATAAGCTTATGAAATTTTTTAAGGGATAAATGTTTTTAAATAAAAAAATTTGAATAAAAATATTTTTTTTATGTGAATTTAAATGAGCATAGTAGTGGTGTTTACAAAAAAATACTTTTTTAAAGGAATACATTCTTTAAAATTTCCAAAAAATTATTTAAAATATTTTTTAAAAACAGGTATAAGCATTTTGAAAAAAAGGTATTCATTCTTAAAAATTAAGAAAAAAAAATATTAAAAAATATTTTTACAATAATTTTTTTAAGGGATAAATTCTTCAAAAAAGAAAAATTGATAAAAATACTTGAAAATATTTTTAATAAAATTAAAAAAAAATAGTTTTTAAAGGCATAAAAAAAATTATAAAAATATTTAAAAAAAGGGAAACGCCATTTTGAAAAAAAGAGATACATTCTTTAAAATTAAAAAAAAAAAATAATAATAAAAATATTTAAAAAAAGGGAAATTAGAAAAAAATGATTTAAAATATTTTTACAAAAACTTGTTTTAAAATAAAAAAAAAATAATAAAATTATTAATAAAAAATATTAAAAATATTTTTACAAAGGAATACATTATTTAAAATTAATAAAGATATTTAAAAAAAGAGAAAAAAATATTTAAAATATTAAAAAAATGAATAAAAATATTAACAAATAAAGGAAATAAGCCATTTCGAAGAAATTTTCAAAAAAATTATTAAAAATATTTTTACACTTTTATTTTAAAGGGATACATTCTTAAAAATTTTCAAAAACAAAAATATCGTAAAAAATATTTTAGATAAAAGGAAAATAAGCTATTTTGAAGAAAAAGAGCGATACTTCCAAAAAAAAAATATTCAAAATTTATACAAAAACCTTTCTTTTTAAAGGGGTACCTTCTTAAAAAATTATTATTAAAATATTTTTACACACTTTTTTTAATTTGTTTTTTTTCTTTAGAAAGCTCGCAAAAATTTCTATAAATTTGGTGAGCTGGTGTACTCAATGACAAGTGTGACACGAGACTCAATGACAAGTGTAAATCTCAAGAAAATTTATGTTTGTTAGAAAAAGTTTAAAAATGAGCTCTAAATACAAACATGTACATACATATAAGTCTTCAAGAAAATGAGCTAGAGAAATTCCTTTCCAACACTTATGTATATATAGTAACAATAGCAACCACTTAGCCCAGTTTGAGCGAAATCCGTGATATCAAATTTTTTACGTGTTCACTTGGCATTTTTTGCCCCATATTATAGTGGTAGATACGATTCCGACAAATGATCAGCTTCATATAAAAAGACATTCACATACCGAATGCCGAACTTCAACCGATTTCAGACAGATCGACAAACGGACATGGTTTAATAGACTCAGCTCATGATTCTACTCATTCCGCTAAATATTTTGTTAGTTCTAATTCTTCTTCTTCATCTGGTACTTTCAAGTATCGCGCTTTGACACAAATTTGTAATACCATTTCATGTTTATGAAAGGTATGAATATTATTTTTGTACATAAAATTTTTTTTTGAAGTTGACAAGGTCTCTTTATAAGCTAAATAAAAAAAAAATACGAAATTGGCACACTTCAGATACACCATCAAATTTGCACGCTTACAAATACACATACACACATACAGGTGTTTTATAATTTTTATAATTTCGCAAGATTTTATAATTTTATAACTTTTAAGCTAATGCACATAGCTAAACAAGCCAGCAATCGAGTCAACAAGCAAGCCAGCAAACGGGCCAAGTGCAAAGCACGCGCAAATTGCTCTCAGCGGGGCCACTTGGCGAATGAGTGAAATTTTTGGTGTGTATTTTTTTTTCTTGCACATTTGCTTTGTAAGCATTTTGGCGCTGCGAACTCATTTAATTCTGCTGATTACTTGTGTGACTGTGTGCATGTGTACATGTTTGAATGTGTTTAGGCAATTTAATTTTCGCTTGCAGCAAATTGCAAAACAGAAAATTGCTGTTAATACGTGTGTGCGTGTGTGTATATGTGTGTGTAATGTGGTCTAGACAAGCGACAAACGTAGGGTCTGAGACTTAATGAGAAGCCTAAAAGTGAAATTAAATTTAAATTGTTAAAGACAAATTGTGTTTTTGGCAAGAAGTCAAAGTCAAGCGGTTTATACTTATACATAATTAAACGAGCTTAAGAAGGTTAATATCAAATGCTTTTTTTGTGCATTAAAATACCTTTGGAGTGCTTTGAGTCAATCTTAGTAAATTTTTGTAACGTCAAACAGTTGTCGGGTTAGTAGGTACTTAGTTTGGTCTGTTTGACGTTTTGCACAGTTAGTAGACATTTCTACATACTAATTTTAGGCCAAGTCAGCTATAGTCTTAAAAATTTTGCTAAACCTATTGGCACCCAAAAGTAGGCCTCGTTTTATTTGTTTTTGTTTTTTTTTTAATGAAAAGTGCATAATTAGCTGAGTTACAATCAAATTTTGTTGCAATCATATAAAGTGCAATCAGGTTTGATTATAAATCGAATTGATTGCTAATAATTTTGATTGTAAAAATTAAAATTGCAATAATTTACAGCAACTTCACTGCAATCAAAATTATTTTCAATGAAATTTATTGTAAAATATTAAAATTTCAATAATATACAAAATTTACAATTGCAATCAATTAAATTAGTTTTAAATAGAAAAGATATATTCAGTTGAGCGGTAAGCAAATTTTGCTGTAATCAGATAAAGTGCAATCAGCATTGTAAATCATACTGACTTAATTATAGTTGACACAATTTACAGGAAATTTATTGCAATCAAAATCATTTACGATGAAATTGATTGAAAACATTTAAATTGCAACCACTTTTTATTATATATCATATTGATTAGATTAACATATGCTATATGTCAAATTTGGTTATTAAATAAAAAAAAATTGACTGCAATACTTGCAATAAACTTTATTACAATCAATTTGATTATAACTGCAACTGATTGCAATAGACGGAATGTAAATTGTGGTTGATCTAAATTTTTTAAATAAAAATTGCAATTAATCTGCCGGCAATCAATTTGATTGCACTAATTGGAACGTGAATTTTTTTTCATTTTAGTTTTTTACAATCAATAAATTACAATAAATTTGTATTATAATAAAGTTGGTAAAAAAATTATTATTTGACCGTAAATTGCAATTGAAATCAAAATAATTTACCATGAAATTAATTGTAAAAATTAAAATCGCATTAATTTACAAAATTTAAAATTGCCACAAAAAAGTTGACTGCAATAAATTTTATTCCATCAATTTTATTACAACTGCAATTAATTTTAATGGATGAAACGAAACGTTAACTGTGGTTGATTACAAATTTTTAAAATCCAAAAAATTCAATAAATTTTATTGCAATCACTTTGATTGCACTAGAGGTAAAGCAAATTATTGTTGATTGCAATTTTTTACGACCAAAATATTGCAACAAACTTTATAAGCAATACAATTTTTAGAAAAATTATTGATTGCTAAGCAGAATGAATGTAAATTTTTACAACTCTTTTAATTAGAATCAAATTTTTTTTAAAAGTTCGCAAAATTTTTAGCTTCAAACTAAAAAGAAATTCCTTGCATTTCAGTAAATACTTATTAATAGCAGACGTGTTAAATTCTCATTAAAATTTAAAGTTATTAATTTTTTGGATTTTTTAATTTTAATGTTTAATTTAATTGTCTTACATTAATCTGGAAATTAATAATCAATTAAATAAAAAAATAATAAAAAAATCATGAATAAAATCTATTAAAAATATAAACAGAAATAATAATAAAATCAAATTAATCAAACAAATCGTTTTAATTTTTTGTCTTTTTTTATTTTTTGATTATTTCTAGTTTTAATTATTATTTTAATTTTTTACATTAAGCTCGTAATAATATTCAATTATACTAAAAAATATATAAAGAAGCAATCATGATTAATAGGCATCAAAAAATAATATTCAGTACAATCAAAATTAATCAAAATATTTTCCTAATTGTATGAGTACTTTTAATTGCTTAATTATTTTTAGTAAGTAGTTTGATTTTGTTAAGTTGTATAATTGTCTGATGATTCGTTGTAAAAAATCATGATTAATAACTATTAAAAATATAAACAGAAATAATAATAAAATCAAAATGAGTCAAACAAATCGTTATAATTTTTTTTTCATTTTTTTAGTATTTTTAGTTTTAATTATTATTCTAATTTTTTACGTAATAATCAATTAACTGAAAAATTATAAGAAATATTCATGATTAATTGCCATTAAAAAATAATCAGCACAATCAAAATTAATCAAATTTTTTTCCCTATTGTATAATTATTTTTAATTGCTTAATTGTTTGATTATTTTAAGTTGTATATTTTTTTATTCTTTTTGATTGATTTTTTTCAATTACGCGATTATTTCTTTTTATGTGATGATTTTTCGTTATTTTTAAAAATAGTTTAAGCTTTACAATGTATTATTCAGAAGCTGAAATAAAAAAATCCAAACCGAAATATAATTAATCGATTAAGTAATTAATCACGCGATTAAAAAAATCGAAGAAATAATTCAAAATAATCCAAATAATCAAGCAATTAAAATTAATAGATCTATTAATTAATGCGCTTTAAAAAAAATCGAAGAAATAATTCAAAATAATCAAAATAATCAAAATAATCATGCAATTAAAATTAATAAATCTATTAGTTAATGTACTTTTTTAATTTAATTAATATTTAATCATTTAAAAATGAAAATAATCGTATTTAATCGTCAAATAGTTACATGACTATTAATAATCATTTAAATTAAACATAAAATAAGACGTCTTTCTGAAATTAATTAATCCGGCAATAAATTCCATGAAATCATTTTCTTTTAATAAGAAAAATTATAAAAATAAAAAGTGTGCCAAAATACGAGCATTTAGATATTTTAATGACTGTTCATTTAACTTCGATTTCCTTTTCATGCCAATTAGTTTTCTCACTGGGTGATATTAATAAAAGTCGAGCATTTGCTTTTGCTTAAAATTTCAGACCTTTTGCTCAAATTTTGATATTTGGTTCATACAAATTAATGTCAAATTTATAAAATCTTGAGCAAAAGCATTTGCTTGGTTTTTATTAATATGGCCCACTGTGTGCTCGTTGGCAGAGTTTCCTTGCAAATTGAACATTAAAGTACATATAGCTTGATTATATGTATATGATTGAATTAAACCACATGCACACACAGTCAAATTCTTCATATAAAAGCTCTTTTATAGATAACCATTTAACAACTTAACACACCAATTCACTCCTTCTGACCAACACGATCCTTTTGAGTCAATTAAGCAAAGCATTCCAAAAAACCGCAACACTTGCAGCAGCATTTTCATGCAATAAACTCCTTCTCGTTTATTCTAAGCATAACCAAGAATATGCTGTGGCATGCCTTGAAATTGGTTGAAAACTTTGTGTGCTTAAAAGTTTGCGCAAAAAGTTTAAAGCAGCTTTAGGTGCCATTTTAGCCATTTGCTGCTGAGTTGGGTAAACATTTGTTTAGTCATGCAAAGCGCGCATATGTATGTAAATACATGTATGTATGTTTATGTGTTTGCATGAGTAAGAGGGCAAAAAAATATTTAATTTCCTTATTCACACACAAGCAAACATTTAACGAATTTTCAATTAACTTTCAACTGAAAATTATATTGATCGATTGGTGGTTTCGTTTGGTCGGACGGTCGTTCCTTCTTGCGGTTATACGGTAGTGTTGATTTTAAGCTAAATTATTTTATGCTTCCCATTGGTATTGATAATTAAAATTACTTAGAAAACATAATGCAACGACTTGGAAAACATTTTGTTAGCTTAAGAGAGACAAAGTTTGTTGACATTATTTAATGAGTTATTTTAAAGGACACAGCAATTTGCTTGCACAAAAATCGAAGTCAATTTCAAAATGTCGTTTTGTCGTTTTGTCGTCTTGTCACAACCAATACCCAACTAAATAATGTGTGTGTTGACATATTGTGTGCAAATTTGCTTGAAAGCATACCAAGCATATGTTTGTGTGTGTGTAGGCGTTTCGAAGAATTTTATACGCACACGTGGCTGTTAATTTGTTTTCAAAATAAGCAGATTTAATTGAATTGCTCAGTGGGTGTTATTAAATGCGTTTGCTCATGTGTACTTATGTACATAGTTATGTATTTATTAGATATTTCATTATTTTCGTCGAAGAATTCGAAGAAATTTTTCCGGCTTCTTAAAATTTACTTTTTATGTGCGATAGATCTCTTGAAAGATGTGAATACTTAGAATTTTTATTTGTTTGGTTTTTGTTTGCAAAGAATTTAAACTGGAAATTATAAGATTATTTTAAAGCACTAGAGAAGAAAATGCTTTCTAGCTTTTATTAGCACTTCTTTTTTATTTAATAAAATAAAAAATTGCCGGATTTAATAATATTCTGCGTAAATTGCATCTGATGCGCTTAAACTTCAAACAATTTAACATGTTCGTGCATGCCATGCCGACTTTTAACGAAATGGAAAACTTTTATGCGCACGCAAAAACTTCGAATGCCACAAAGTTGCATCAAAAATACAAAAGAGAAGAGAAAAAGAGTTTGAAAAGAAAACAGAAGCAATAAAAAGAATAAGAAGAAGAATAAGAAGAAGAAGAAGAGGAATAAGAAGAAGAAGAATAATAAGAATAAGAATAAGAATAAGAATAAGAATAAGAATAAGAATAAGAATAAGAATAAGAATAAGAATAAGAAGAATAAGAATAAGAATAAGAATAAGAATAAGAATAAGAATAAGAATAAGAATAAGAATAGGAATAAGAATAAGGATAAGAATAAGAATAACAAGAAGAAGAAGAAGAAGAAGAATAAGAAGAAGAAGAGTGATGTAGGAATGAGCTGCTCACGCTGCGTTTGAGGTGGCGCGCCGTAGCACAGTGCTACGTCTCCATATAGTGAATCGGCAAAATTAGCGGAGTAATCGCAGAACAATGAAATTTTGTGTACAGACATAAAATACTATAGATAAGAAAAAAACGAATTTTTGACCAAATCGATGCAAGGATATGACTACCTCCCATATGTCCTTGATTTTAAAGTTGTGATTTCAACTTCAATTTCAAACAGAATGAAATCAAATTTGGTGTATGTTTATAGAATTATGTTTTTAAGCTAGGTGACAAGTTTCATCCTTTTAAGTTCAAGGACATTACTACCTCCCATATATCCTTTTTTACAAAAGTAATTTTTAGATTAACATGTAATCACAATACATTAAAAACGAACTATAACATATATAATTATCCTTTTAGAACCAAGGATGGACTACTCCCGTTAGTTATTGCAAAAAATGGTTCTAAAGAAAATGACTTTTAAATTTGTTCAGAAAATATGTTGGTTGTTATAGTTTAATGCACTATTTTGTTGCAAAATATCAATATGATTTGGCACATATCAAATTGTAACTTTTAAAAGCGCAATATTATTAGAGTTAACATAGAAACAATTTTTTATTATAAAATTTTTCCATGTAAAAAATGAAATTTTTGGGGTGTTAAATAAAGTACCAAATTAGCAATTTCCGGTATAATTTTTGAACCTTTTTCTTTTTTGGTAGCAAGACCTCCTAGCCGCTGTGGTGCAGTGGGTAGAGTGCTCGCCTGCTATGCCAGAGGTCTCGGGTTCAAACCACGGTCCGAGCCAAACAAATTTTTCTAATTAGTAAAAATCCAATTATTGGGTTTTTTAAGAGCAGCGGTCACCTCTCGGCAGTGGGCGGCATACCCTCCGAGTGTATTTCTGTAATGAAAATCACAAAAATGCATTCGCCGTTCGGAGCCGGCATAAAACTGTAGGTCCACCCAATTAGTAGGAAAAAAAAATAGGAGCACACCTCGAATTGGGAGAGAAGCTCGGCCATAAAACTCGTCAGAGTTATAATAGCGCCATTGTATTATTATTATTAAGATCTCCTAGCATAGAATCGAAAATTAAAATAAAAAAATAGTCGTTTTTTCTCGTTTTTTTTTTTTTAATTTTGTCAAACTTTGTAAAATTTTTTGTGTCTCACCTAAAAAAGTTAGTATTACCTGTATGTTTTTTGTGAGTATTTGTCAAATATTTATAAAAACTGTATATTTTATCCTAATTATGCTAATTTCCTATAGCATGAGAGAAAAAATAGTTCCATATATTAATTTTGGTAAATTTT
Source organism: Urophora cardui (assembly GCA_960531455.1). NCBI lineage: Eukaryota > Metazoa > Arthropoda > Insecta > Diptera > Tephritidae > Urophora > Urophora cardui. The sequence goes on from OY482673.1 coordinate 40,903,764, forward strand.
TTGCATACCATATATATAAGGTTCCGTAGAATTTTCTAAAATTTTGAAAATATGGCACTGTGCGTAGGTTTCCTCTACTCTCAGTGTAATGCGCGCAATCATGTGAGTGAGTGATGACGTTGAGCAGAAAATCGGTCAATAATGCATGCATTAGAATACGTGAAGCTGGACTCCTCTCAATGTATCGAAAACTCAATATGCAAAATTGAATGCTAGATTTATGTGCTAATTTCGTCCAACCACCAAATTTTTTTTTTTTTTTCTTTTTTTTCAAAATATTTCTAATTTCAAATTTGGGGTAAATTTATATAAAATTTAATAAGCCTAAATGAACGCCATAATAACAAACCTTACCAAAATGAATTTTTTTGTTTTTTGAATTTTAAAACTTTTCTTTTAAATTCTTCATACTACACACTACAGACATTTGGCTGCCTTATCGCCAAGCTATGAGGCCTTTCTCATGTTCCTCACTCACTCAGTGTAACATACGAGGGCGCAGCTGAGGAGAGGCAGCGCTGCCGTCTTGCCTTCTCTTGTCTGCGTACTCTGCTGCCACTCATGCAGAGCGCTCGCGCTATTGGGTGGCCTCTATTGTTGGCACACTCAGAGGATACTCATTCAGCTGCAACCTCATGAGTGAGGCATGTGTGAGTGAGGAGCCAAAATAAGGCAAATCCGAACCTTGTTTAAATCAGAGCATTTTTTCGATAAAAACAGTTACATATGTCACTTCGTCAATTAAGTTATATATAACTTGGTATTTATGACAATTTATTCATTAACGTCTAATGCAACCATTCAGTACATTTTTTGTTTAATAAGTAATGATTAAAAAATAATATGAATTAAAAACTAGGAAGGCCTAAGCTAAGCTTGGCCAAAAAAAAAATTTAAAAGCTAAAGTGATGGAATTTTTTTAATAAATATTTTTCCAGTAATCAGAGCCCTCTAATCCATCAAAATCAATCAACAAACCTAAAAGGGGAAGAGCTGTATTATTTATAACATAACAATCGGTAGTGAAACTCAGAAGTAAAATTTAAAAAAACTATGCGTATGAACTGCGATGCGTTCTTATTTGTCCATTTTCGACTAATTTTTTTTTGCTCAAGTTCTGCTGCTTTTTTTACTTCTTCTTCTTCTACTTCTTTTCTTCTTCTTCTTCTTCTTCTTATTCTTATTCTTCTTATTCTTATTCTTATTCTTATTCTTATTCTTATTCTTATTCTTATTCTTATTCTTATTCTTATTCTTATTCTTATTCTTATTCTTATTCTTATTCTTATTCTTATTCTTATTCTTATTCTTATTCTTATTCTTATTCTTATTCTTATTCTTATTCTTATTCTTATTCTTATTCTTATTCTTATTCTTATTCTTATTCTTATTCTTATTCTTATTCTTATTCTTATTCTTATTCTTATTCTTATTCTTATTCTTATTCTTATTCTTATTCTTATTCTTATTCTTATTCTTATTCTTATTCTTATTCTTATTCTTATTCTTATTCTTATTCTTATTCTTATTCTTATTCTTATTCTTATTCTTATTCTTATTCTTATTCTTATTCTTATTCTTATTCTTATTCTTATTCTTATTCTTATTCTTATTCTTATTCTTATTCTTATTCTTATTCTTATTCTTATTCTTATTCTTATTCTTATTCTTATTCTTATTCTTATTCTTATTCTTATTCTTATTCTTATTCTTATTCTTATTCTTATTCTTATTCTTATTCTTATTCTTATTCTTATTCTTATTCTTATTCTTATTCTTATTCTTATTCTTATTCTTATTCTTATTCTTATTCTTATTCTTATTCTTATTCTTATTCTTATTCTTATTCTTATTCTTATTCTTATTCTTATTCTTATTCTTATTCTTATTCTTATTCTTATTCTTATTCTTATTCTTATTCTTATTCTTATTCTTATTCTTATTCTTATTCTTATTCTTATTCTTATTCTTATTCTTATTCTTATTCTTATTCTTATTCTTATTCTTATTCTTATTCTTATTCTTATTCTTATTCTTATTCTTATTCTTATTCTTATTCTTATTCTTATTCTTATTCTTATTCTTATTCTTATTCTTATTCTTATTCTTATTCTTATTCTTATTCTTATTCTTATTCTTATTCTTATTCTTATTCTTATTCTTATTCTTATTCTTATTCTTATTCTTATTCTTATTCTTATTCTTATTCTTATTCTTATTCTTATTCTTATTCTTATTTTTATATAAATTTACCCCAAATTTGAAATTAGAAACATTTTGAAAAAAAGAAAAAAAATTTTGTGGTTGGACGAAATTATCACATAAATCTAGCATTCAATTTTGCATATTGAGTTTTCGATCCGTTGAGGGGAGTCCAGCTTCACGTATTCTAATGCATGCATTATTGACTGATTTTCTGCTCAACGCCATCACTCACTCACATGATCGCACGCATTACACTGAGAGTAGAGGAAACCTACGGCGCGCCACCTCAGACGCAGCGTGAGCAGCTCATTCCTACATCACTCATTCAAAATGAGTGAAAAAACAAACAAAACTCTCACTCTGCCTTCTAGATGAGTGAGAAATACAAACGGTCACTCATCACTATACCGTGAGCATGAGATTCCTCACTCACTCACTCATACTCTGAGTTTCTCCCTACCCTGGATTTAAACCTTTAATTTGATACCAATATTGCTCGCGAACATCTGGGCCTATATGTATGTATATCGAGAGAATATTGAGATACCGGGTTCATTTTTTGTAACAAGGTTTTTGTTTACATAAAAAAAATGTGTACGTGATATAAATTAACAAAAACGGACAATAAATAGGTATTTTCTTAATAGCTCGACCCAGTTCCACCTAGCTGGAGGGGGCATTTTTTGTAGCAGAGCATAAAATACATACGTGCCAAAAACAAACAGAATCGGTTCATAAATATGGATGTTGCAAATATAACGACTGCAGCGCCATCTAGCACGAAAAAAATATAGCCTAGTATGTCTAGAGGATTTATCCAAAGAATAAACTGTAAAAACTTGACAAAACCCCGTTCAGTCGCTTTTGAGCCATTTCCTCACAATAGGTGTTTTATTGTGAGGAAATGGCTCAAAAGCGACTGAACGGGGTTTTTGTTAAGTTTTTACAGTTTATTCTTTGGATAAATCCTCTAGAGTCTAGACATACTATATATATATATGTATATATATAGAAGATATAGATTTGGAAGTTAAATTTTGCAGACCTGTGTAACAACTAGTATATATCCACCTTGTTGTTGTTGTCCTGAGTTTTTTTTTTTTACTTTATAATCGGCTTGCCGTTTCTTCTTTCGCCAACTCTTGAAGGCTGCGCATGACATTTTTTACCCATTGCCAACATGTCAGCTCATGCCCACTCAGCATTGCCGCTCAGTTGGCGTATCGCTCACAACAGAGAAGCCAGCTGTTATCAGCAAATGACTGGATGCATTGGATGGCGCGCGAAATGCTTCTTTTCGCATTGCAGTCATTTTGTTTATGCATTTATGCATTCACACACACACACACACACACATGCACACACACCCGTACACGTTCGTTTGTTTCCATTCCAAGGACTGTTAGAGTGGCGGGACGCGAGTGGTGGAGTGGCTCATGGTGACTGGCTCATGGTGAGTGATAAGAGGTGTGTGGAGATTGCTTAGTGGTGGAGTGGCGTGTCGCTGAGTGGCGCTTACTGAATATCATCGCCTTAATTCGTTCTTTCTGCAACACAGCGCAACGCGTACACTTGTACGATTAAAAAATTAATCCAACCGGTTGGCCAATACGTTTCTACGCACATCTGAACGTGTAGATATAAACATGCATACATATGTACATATGTACATGCATATAAATGTACCCGGAAATCCTTTAGTCATCGTTTTTCATTTTTAACTCGTGCATTTATTCACACACAAGTCATCGCGGCCATCAGCATAGCACTTGCAAACATTTCCTGAACGTTTTCTCAACTTTCCTTTAACATTTTTCTTGCTTATCGCGCATTTATTCAATGTCTGCTATTTTTGCCTGTTTTTTTTTTGTTACATTAAGCGAGGTCGCCGTTCTGTCAACGCGCCGCACAATGGGTGATTGCGGCCAAAAATAAATTCAAAATTAAAGTATGAGTAAAACAATTTTTTTTAAATAGAGATCGACAGATACATCAAATTATAATAAAAAAGCTTATATAAAAATTTTTGAGTCTCTTTTCGTTTAGCCGTACAGGGTGCCCAAAGTTGAGCAAAAAATAGGTTCTTTTTTTCTCAATGAACACACCGCATACAAAATGCTCTATCTCATTTAATTGTTAACATAACAACTCGAGTAATACATCATTACATAGAAAATGATTTTCTCTTTCAGAAATTATAACTAGGTTGTAAATACCGTTCACTATTGAATTTATATGAATTTTCAAATATTGACAAAAAATGTCGATAAGAAAAAAATTTTGCTCGACTTTGAATAAAAAAATTAAAAAAAACAAAAAATATTACCTCCTCAAATTTTTTTTATGCTTTGAAATAATATATTCTTAATCAAACTACATTTCCATTTTAAAAATCCACTTGCTCCATTTGCTTTTAAAATTTTTTTCCCATTGGCCTAAAACTGCGTTTTTGTAAACGCATTAATTATGTTAGATTTGACATTATGAAAAACGTTTATATTTAGGCGAATGATCGAATATTTCTTTATCGTCTTGCAGTAAATGGTGCATACTTTCAAATTATGAGGTAATCTTTTTTATCAGCGTTAATTCATATCTTTGACAGTTTTTTCCTTTTGGAAATTAAAAAAAAAATGTGTAAATATTGTAAAACTTTAAAATGAAATTAAAAAAAAAAACAAAAAGTACGACCTCCTCAATTTTTTAATATTTCATAGTCCTAAATGTCTTTTATAAACAGGAGAAAAAATCGTGAAAATTCGTTTGCTCCATTTTGTTTTATAAACATTTTTATGGAAGGTGTTTTTTGAGTTTTCGTACATTTTTCCCATACAAAATTCCCAGAAGTATGCTTCAAAAAGTTTAAATTTTTTTGAATGGGGAATATTTGTCAAAATGGTGAAATTTAAATATCGATATTTCCAATTCTAATTAAGATATTCGAAGAAACTAAACGCTGTTTTCAAGAGTAATTATTGTGCTTTCAACTGGTTTAATCGAATTTGAGTGGAAAGTAATTACATAAAAGATATTAAGCAGGGAATAGAGCCAAAAAACGTGTTTTTTGCCTATTTGGGCATGAATATCTCAGAAACTAGAACCAATTTGGAAAATCTGACTCCAGATTCAGGTTTAGCACACTGAAATCCTTTAGAAAAGTGTAATTTCATTTCTGGTATAAAATTTTTTTGAAATGCGATTTTTTTGTATGAAAGTTTTATGATAAATGCTTATAACATACTTAAAAGTGCATATATTTTTAATTTCAAAATGGTGAAGTGCTTTACCCCTTTTCCAAAATGATTACTGCATTTGATTTATATTTCAAAAATGCATACACTAATCAAAATGGAGCATTTTACCTATAATAGTTAGGAAAATGCTGAAATTTCAAAAATACCGTTATATGGGAGGTGGGCGTATTTGTGGGTGGATTTTGTTCAAATTTTCACAGTTTACTAATTTCAACCAAAAAAGCTTAAGTTCCGAGTTTCAAGATTCTAGCTTAATTATTACTATTTTTGGCCGCGTTTGTATGGAGGTGCCCCCACTGTGCGCCGTTGCTGGGTGGCTCATCCGGCATACGCGTTTGCTCGCATGATTGTCGGGTTTCCGTTTCCGTTTACTTTTGCTTTTGCCTTTTTGTCGTTTTCTTTTGCTTGTTTCTCTTTTTTCTTACTCTGTAATTCGCTGACTTTTACCGTCGTGCCCTTTAATTTATCTTTTCCCGCACTTTTATCTTGTTTCAAGCAGCAACAACAACAAATCGCTAGTGCCATTGTATTCTTGTTACAGTTTCAAGTAAGGTGTTTGAATTTTGCTAGCGTTAATTCTCATTTGACTTTAGTGATTGTCGTCGCTTTGCTTCCTCTATTACGTGTCATCGCCCATTTTGATTGTATTTATTTATTTATCGTATGTGTACATATGTGTGTATATGTAATACATATTATGTATACATGTAGGTATGTCTGGCTGATTGCAGCTGTAAGCTTGATTAAGGTGAAAAAGTTCTTTGCTTCTTTTGTTAGCTATTTTGGTCCTTTTAATTCTGTTTGAGTTTCATCAAAATAAATTTTTCAGTTTGCGCTCATAAACTTTTTCCAGCACTTTTATTCTAACAAATTACAAGTCTCAAGTTTCTAAGAAGTTCCGTTGTTCTCATACGAGACTTTCCTTTGCTGTTAAATACATACATTTGCAACTGTTTATAGTTTGCTCCAAGACGAATGGTTTTGTTTCACTCTTCGTTATTGTTGTGCTTGTACGTTTCAAGCACATCTGTTATTTAATGATTACAAATTTTAATGATTAATTAAATCATGTTATGTTTTTGTAAATTTTTAATGATTAAATACGATTGCTTTTATCTTTTTAATGATTAATAGTTGATTAAATTTAATTAAATTAAAAAAAGGTTATTAACTAATCGATTAATTAATTTTTATTGCATGTTTATTTGGAAATTTCCAACTACTTTTCGATTGAAAATTAATTAGTTAAATTATTTTCGATTTCCACTAATTAATCAATTCATTAATTTTAATTACATGATTATTTCAATTGTTTTTTAATATTTTAAGATTTTTTTAATTATGTGATTAATATATAATTATTTGTTTATTTTCAATTCTGTTTGATTAATCGATTACTTTTAATTGTATTATTTAATTCTTTTTTAGAATTTTTTCGATTACATTATTATCAATTATATTTGAATTTTTTTGGTTGCATGATTAACTAATTAATCGATTAATTAATTTTAATAGCATGATTATTTTAATTTCTTTTCAATTCTCTTTTGAATTTTTTATTTGCACGATTAATACAATTATTTCATTATTTTCAATTATTTTTCGATTTTTTAATTGCATTATTAACTAATCAATTGATTAATTTATTTTAATTTTATGATTATTTGTATTTTCAATTCTTTTTCGATTTTTTTAAATGCATGATTAATAAAATTATTTCATTGTTTTCATTTATTTTACAATTTTTTTTAACTGCTTAATTAATTAATTTATTAATTTTAATTTTGTGCTTATTTTGATTGTTTGGAATTATTTTTCGATTTTTTTTTTCAATTTTATGATTGATATAGATATTTGATTATTTTCAATTATATTTGATTTTTTTAATTTCATGATCAACTAATTAATCGATTAATTCATTTTAATAGCATGATTATTTTAATTTTTTGCAATTCTTTTTCGTTTTTTTTTAATTGCATGATTAATACAATCATTTCATTACTTTCAATTATTTTTCAATTTTTTTAAATTGCATAATTAATTAAATTAGTTAATTTTAATTGTATGATTATTTTGATTATTTACAATTATTTTTAGATTTTTTCAATTTTCTGATTAATAGAGAATTTGATATTTTCAATTATATTTTATTTTTTTAATTGCATGATTAACTTATTAATCGATTAATTAATTATAATTACATTATTATTTAAATTTTCTAATTTTTTCAATTAATTGATTAAGCGATTAACTATATTCTTGCCTGAAAAATGTTAATCATAGGCCGCGGCGTACAGTAGTTCCGTGTGGAAAAAATATTAAAACAATTATATAAAAAGAAATAATCGCATAATTGAAAATAATCAAGCAATTGAGAATTACTAGAAACAATTATACAATTAAAAAAATAATAATCAAACAATTAAAAATAATCAAACAATTAAAAATAATCATACAATGGCTACTAATCCTGATTATTTTTATAATTTTTAATTTAGCAGATAATGAATTTTCAGGCCTGTGTTAAACAATTGAAATAATCATTAAAATAAAAGAATTTAAAAAAATGTATGATTTTTAATCTTAATGGAAATTTAACACGTTATGTTCTGAGTAGTTGAGCGGGATTGTTTTTATAGCGAGGGGAAACATTCCTCGTCTTAATGGCTGTTGTTTCTTGAGCTCTGTTTGCAAAGTGATCAAAGCCTCATCCTATTGAAATAACAATTGCTTTACTGAAAACTTTTAGTAAACTTAATTGTAAAGTTTGCCGTATCGCTAGTTTAGAGTGCAAACTGTGTAAGTCCATTTTTATGAAAAATTGTTTTTAAGTGTAGAAAGCTAGAAAAATTAAATACGCACCACGCTAAACAAGTCTGTGATACTTGTCATATTTCTACTCGTTGTTATTCAGTGATACGAAAATTGTGTAAGTCCAAAAAGAGAAGAAAATTGTGTAAGTCCAAAATTTTTATATGAACAGAAAATTTGTTTTCATTTTGAAATTTTTTTATTTTGTGTTTTTTTGTCTCTCCCACAAAGTTTGAAAAATGGACATACACAATTTGCACTCTAAGCTAGCGATATCTTTTTAAAACCAAATAGAAATTACCTACTTAAACTTTTTTGAATAAGCAAATGCAAAAATAAAGCATAACTTTTCAAGGCCAGCATTATGCGCCATACACTTGCGCTAAATGCCATGGCTGCTAGCGACCGACCTCCATAATTAAGGTCATAGCGAAGGTCTCTAAACACTTTATGTTAAAATAACTACACTCATTTGCAAACAGATCAAATGAAGCACATCTTGTGCTTGAGATTAATGAAATATACTTTAAGTATTTCAAAGTGTAATAATTCTGCTGTTAAGCTCTCAGTCACGTGATGTAAATGAAATAAGTTTTGCTTTAGCTCAGCATAAGTATTTTCCTTGATATACATGTATATGTATGTACTCATGTATGTTTGGGTGACTCAATCTGATGCTGCTATTTATTTCTTTAACCTAATGCATATGTATTTCATGTATGCATGTATATTTATACTCGTACATCCTTATACATTCATATAACTTTGACTTAAAGCCAGTCGAACTTTTTTGCCGTGTCATTTATAAATCATTACTGTATGTACAGCTGTCATTACACATGTTTTATACATGCTCATGCATGTAACTTTGCTATGACGCAGATGCAAAAGAAATGTTCAATTAAATTCATTTAATTTTACGCCTCTAATTGATATATGCAATTTGTATTATGTATGTATTTTTTTCATAATCACATTCACACACTCATAAATAATAGCGCATTAACGCAGCTGCTGCGCGTATTTTAAAACTTTACTGTAATTAATTAATTAATCCAACATATTAGCATACAAGTTTTTTTTTTATATTTCAACATGTATAGTAGAGCGTATCGCCAAAAAAAGTTTAAAATGTTCCCCTCTGGTTCGAATGTTTACTCCTTGGAGATTTCAAAAATGGAAAAAATTTTTTTTTCGGCACCCTGTAAAAACAGCGAAATTCGTTTTTTGCTTATAACTTTTCTATTTGGTGTTTGATTTTAACGAGCAATATATTGTTGTAAAGGTTTTAACCCGTGTCATATTTCGTCCATATAAGCCATTAACCTGCGACACCAACTTTAGCTTTTATTAAAATTTATTTAAAACCAACACCCTGTATTAAAAAAAAAATTTTTCAGTAAAGTAAATTTAGCCTAATATTAGCTCTGTTTAATGAACAAAAAAAGTTCGGAGCAGGTTAGAGCAGAGCAAAGTAGGGCAGCTGTCGAAATAGAGCAACATAGAGCAACTCAGAGCAGAAATGCCATGAAGAAGTACATAGTACACTCAAATGATCGATTGGAGCTCATTTAGAATTACAGAGCCACCATGCTTGCAATTTTATTCTGATACGGACTTGCAGGAACTACAAAATTCTAATGATGTTATAAAAATACCTGATTAATATTTCCAAACAGCAGTGATTGATACTAATTATACTAATTATAACCTATTAATTTACTCAGATTTTCTATGTCATTCTCTAAATACTGAGCGATTTGAACAGGTAGTAAGTGATTCTTGTACAGAAGTTGCCGACGAGGAACGCCTAGGTTATATACTCGCTAAAGTAAGTAGCCTAGAACGTTACAGAAAATTAGAGCCAAGAAAAGATTTAGCATAAATGCATTACATTTATTTCCTCATTATATGCAGGTAAATATTATTTTTATACCATTCATGGGAATGAAATGGTATTATAACTTTGTACCGAAACACGAATGGTGAAAGTACCAGAACGAGGCGTTGCAGACCTACGAAAATATATACCAATATGATCAGGATCATGAGCTGAGTCGATTAAGCCATGTCCGTCTGTCTGTCTGTTTAATCGCAAACTAGTCCCTCAATTTTTGAGATATCTGCATGAAATTCGGAATGTGAGTGTATTTTTAGGAGAAGCTTATCATTTGTCGGAATCGGCCGAATCGGACCACTATATCATATAGCTGCTATACAACCGATTGTTCAGATATATATATTTTAGGGTATAACTTCTCCATCTAAATAATGACACTTCTTTTTCTAAGGAATCTTTGTATAAATTACCCAAAGAATTGAAAGTATAAATTAAACAATATCAGACTATGCAACTTTTCATTTCCCCATTCATGAAAGGAATGCAGTCTTTGGTACGTCCGAAGTCAGCCGCGCTCTTACTTGTTTTTCTCAGTATTCAGGAAACAATTTTTTTTTCAAATACAGGGTGTTGGATTTAGTAAAAATAGAATAAAAGCTGAACTTGGCATGATGGGCTAAAAGTTTCTATGGATCAAATATTGCCTTGGTGAATACCTTTCTAAAAATGTATCACTTTTGAAAATCGAACGTAAAATATAGAAATTATAGAAAAAAAACAAATTTCGCTGTTTTTACAGGGTGACAAAAAAATTAAAAAATTTTTTTTTGAAAACCTCATAAGGTAAGTGTTCAAACTGGGGGGGAACATTTTCAACTTTTTCTTCCTCCATACACCGTGATACGCTCTAATGTATAGTATGCATGCATATTAGGCTGGGACGAAGACGAATTCATAAAATCTATAATGCACAAGAAACGACAAAAAAAAAACGAAAAAATAACCAGGCCACGGGTTTGATTTCGTTTTATTCGTAGGCGCTATTTCTTTTTCAAGAAAGGAAAATACGCCCGTGGGCGTTATTTCCTTTTTTTTGGGAAATAACTCCAGCGGGTGTTAGTTCCACGGGCGTTATTTCATTGCACCCTCACTCAAGGGCGTAGGCAGGTAGGGGCAGGGGGGGGGGGCAGCTGACCACCCTGGCTAGGTACTGCTTAACATTATAATGGCATCAGAGAATAGTACAGAAATTTACATGTCAAAATAAAACAGTGGGATTTGTTTCAATTCGTGTCTACAGTTCACTAAATATTTTAGCATTAGCATTGATAAGCAGAATCTAAGGCCCGGTTTCACCAGCGTGACTAAAGCTAATACTGATTTCACACAGGCGGTTAATGGAGTAATTATCCACATTTTCTTCATTAAGTTGATAATGAAGCTCGATCTTCCATCCAAAAGTTCATTTATTATTGGATCCATTGCTAATTAATTGAATTTTTAATCGAATAAAAATCCAATACAACTCTGGGACGTAAGTTCGTTTTTATTAATTTTGAAGTTTTCAGTGTCATGAATTTATTATCCCAACAAACATTCTCAGAGCACTCATAATTTGGAGTCGGATATGAATCACAAACATGTGTGAAATATGTATGAGCTTAGAAGAAATTTTTTTATAATTTTTTTATAATTTTTTTCTTGTTTTTTTTTAAATGATAATTGTAATTCGAAAAATGGGAAGTAGGTATAAAAGTATCACTAAAGTTCATCAGGAGGAAAACACAAATAGACAATACTATAAAGCAAGGAATGAATGTCCCACAATGGTTGTGTTCAGAATCCCAACGGTTGCGCAACAGTTGTGTTTTTATCTTCTGAACGCAAAGTTGAGCATTTCTGATTAACACGTGAGTTTGGACACTTTTTTTCATCATACATTTTTTATGCTCACTTCGGACAACATTTGTGCTTACGATTTTGACATATGAAAAATACCTATATTTATGAATTTTTTAATGTGATAAAAATGTTTCAAAGTAGCGAAATTATTGCCGATTATGTTGTGGATAGGTAATTATAATAATAGTTTGTTTATTTTCTGTATCAGCTCGTTCAGAAGGAGCAAATTATATCCCTTTCCGCTCAGTGATATCTACACAACAGTTTTGCTCAACAGTTCCGACTTCTGAACGCAACCAATGAGAGAAGAGGAGAATAAGCTGGGTGAATGGAGAGAGGGGATGGAGAGAATTGGGTCAGGGGAAGGAAAATGCAAAAACAAAAGACATTTTTTTTTGGTTTTACTACATATTCAGGCTCATAAAATGTATGAAATTAGGCTCATATCAGGGGACCACCTTAAGAACAGAAATACATACATTTCGGACTCCAAAATGAGCTCATAATGAGTGTGAGTGCTCCAGTTTAGGATTCCTTTCTGATTTTTTTACCTATGACTCCGAATGTTTACTGGGATTATTTATTAAAAAATTCTTGTCAATAATAACAAATTATTTAATTGTCGTTTTCGATTCGCCATCACACAAGCGAGGTCGGATCGAACAAAAATGTTTGAACCCATAATGAGTAGTAGCCATACTCGCTAACTGGTCGATAAAAATTTCCCTCTGCTCGCTATCATTCACATATACATAAATTTAAAAGAAGGAAATTTATAGCCAGCAGAGAAATTGTGAATCGAAAGCGGCTAATGAAAAGTGACCTCTCCTTGTTAATTGAGTGTGAGTGAAACACAAGAATTTATTGTTAAATTATAAATGTAATGTACTACATTAATTTTCTATCTGAAAACAGTAGAAAACTAAGTTTTGACTTAAGTTAGCCCAGATTTGGGGTTAGCTTACTTTTGGGTTTCACCAAATGAGCGACTTGAATAATTTTGCACACAACAACCCGATCAGCTGTTTTATACATAGTAGTATTTTAGTAGTTTTTTTGACTTTGCGCAACCCAGTTTGTTTGATAGTTGTTGTTGTCATTTTTATATTAGCAGTGTTGCTGTAGTCGCACTCACAAATTAGTATTATTTTTGACATTTAAGATCGGAACAGCAACACTTGATTTTTCACTGCTTCAAATATTTGATATGCTTGGCCACCCCCCCCCCCCCCCCTGGGTAAAATCCTGGCTACGCCCTTGCCCTCACTGCCTAGTCATTAAGTCCTCCGCTTCTATTTAGTTATAATCACGCATTGAAGATCAGTATAACTTAGAAAAACACCGCACACACAGAAATGCTCACACAACTCAACTGTCAGCTTTTAATATCTAACTGGTATCGCCGGTGGTCGAAATTCGACCATGCAATTTATTTTTTCAACTTTGTATTGGTACAAAAATTATTACTTTTCGCGGAGATAAGCAACACTTTCCAAATTCCAGTTGTACCGCAACACTGATTTGCCCTTTTGATCACGGTCCGAAGCGAAATCATGGTCAAAATCAAGGCAGATCTAGGAAGGTAGGCCCGGTGGTGAGCGCTTTTAAATTAAAGCGACTCTTCAACTGTGTTTAGATATTTGTTAACACGTTTACGATATCTATTTATCTTAACTAAAAATTTTATTTGTTAATTATAAAGAAATTAAATAATTTATAGAAAAAATTATATGCCTATGCACTGCTCCTCACTCATACGAACACATCCATATCAATTTTATGTGGATATGAGTATGTTAAATGTGCTAAATAGCCTGGCAATTGTTTGTATGGGAAAAATGTTAGCCTATTAATATATAGATATCCATCTTTGTTTCCGCAGAAATATATGTATGTTAATATTTTTAATTTTTTTCTTATTTACGTAAACAATAATCATTTAACATAAATACTAGTAAACGTATATATTCATTAAAATGAATCACCACGCGTTTGTATGCAAAACTTTTATACTTTGGCACGTTATTGTGTTTGCTTTTGATTTGTTGCCTGCCTACCGTCTGCCGCCACTACGATTTTTTTTGAGGATAACAACAACAACACATCGCATTTTGTCGCCTATGCCGCGTCATTGTCTGCGCTGCGCCATTTTGTGTTCGACGTGTTTAAAAGGCATTTCTTGTGTCGCTTTTGTTTACTTCACTTCTTTTCTTCTAAGTTTTCAACAATCATTTTTCGAACAAACGACTGTAATTTATTTGCATTAGTCAAATGTCGAACTTATTTGCATTTTTTATAGGGTGATGCGTGCGAATTTTTGAAAAGCTAAAAAGTGGCAAATATAAATAAAATGTTTCATTTATGGGGTGTATTTTCTCTCAATGTGTTTCTTTTTGTGTATTATTCAATATATTGTGGCTAGAGAAGCAATGCTCTTTATGCAGAAAATACATATTATTTTCTTTTTTGTGACTCATCATTCATGATCCATGATTTGTAATAAATGACACATAACTCATTGTATGTTTTATTATTTGTGATTAATGACTATTGACCCATGATTTTGAACAAAACATTTTTGACTCATGACTCATTGATTTTTGACGCCTCACTACTCAAATTTATAATGGTTAGTTAACCAATACTCATTATTCAGAATACATATACTTCATTATTCGCCATACATGAGTAGTAAGTCATGATTTTGAACGAAAAACTTTTGACTCACGACTCAATGATTGACTCAAAATTAATGGATTTTCAGCTCATTATTCTTTCAGTAATAAATTTTGAAGTTTTTTTGAAGGAAATAATTTTGAATCATAATTCAATGACTTTTGAATCATGACTAAATGTATTTTGATTCATAGATCAATTACTTTTGATTCATGTCTAAAGAACTTTTGACTCAACGGCACAATAGCTTAAATTTTACTGTCATCTAATGTACTTTATTTCACATCGTTCACTTAAATCTGAACTTGCCACGTGCCCCAACCTGTTTACAGCCACTGGCCCATAGCCAACTACCATATGCCAGTCAACTTATCACGCCAAAAAGGCCATTATTCACATTGGACACATATTACAGAGTACAAAGTGCTTGGGACATACATATGTACCTACATACATATGTAAATATCTATGCAAATATCTAAGCATACGCATTTTTACTTTTCACTTCATCTTGTCGTTGGTATTCGATAGTACCTATTCTCTCATAAATATTTGATGCATTCATTATGTGCAATCATTTTTATTGCTTTTCAGCAAAACGCTGAGAGTGAGACTGATGTATGTCTTAGAATATGTGTGTATATAAGGACGTGTGTGTATAAGGATAAAATACATATGTTAGCTTTGGCCAAATACCGTCTAACACAGAAGACAAATGTACATATTTAGTTAGGTTACGTATACGCAGTGGCGCTCGTAGGCGTCCATACACTATGCTTTTAACGTCTTTTCGCAGCCATCAAAGCAAATTCGTTTCTTTCTCTTTCTTTGCCTTAGCAAAATTGATTTTTATTTGATTTTTATGCGAAAGTCTTTTGTTGATTATGTTATAATATCGTTTTACTTGATAACATGAATAAATATTATTTGATTCAATATTTACATATAAATCAGAAAAACCACAATATTTACTTATTATATAATTAACGTAACATATATGGTTTTTCGCTTTAATTTATTTATGTTTGTAAGTGAACAACGTAGTTATATTTTCTCATTAAATATTTGTGTGTTAATTACTACTATTGGCTGATTGGTTAATTTAGCGCTTCTTCTACCATTGACGTTATAATTGCATTGCCATAATTATTTGCGTATTTTTATTAAGTTCATAAATATTATGTGAGCGTGAAAAGGTTGTCATATTTTACAAAATACGTTTGTGTGTGCAACCGACGACTGTATTTTGCATTTGCTGTACAGTGGTGAGCAAAGTATTAAGTAAAACAAGTTGCCAACAGAACTTTGGCGGCAATTATAACTTGAAATGCAGGTCTTTCTTTATCAGATATACTTGCCAAGATATGTTTTTGATGTGTAAACATCTTTGCTGTAGCTACGAGTGATTTCGAAAAACAGGTAAAGTTTACGCGTAAACGTAAATGACCTTTGTGTTAGTGCACTGCTGCGTCCGTGTGAATCGCTTGGCACTGTCAGTGGTAGGTAGGTAGATAGACATGTACGTACAAATGCATGCATGCATAGCCGTGCAAATGCAAATATCAAATATCTGCAACAATGAGACAAATAGGCAAAATAAAAAGGACCAACCTGTTTGAACATGTATGCAAATGTATGGATATGCACACCTACATCTACCTATCTAATTTTCTATGCAATATTGGTATCAAATGAAAGGTTTTGAGCAGGACTTCGATATGAAGCTCCTTTCATTGTGACCCCTAGGCCGGGTCTCAAAATATGGGTCAAAAGAAGGACCCGGATGATCCTTGAATGTTTCTGAGCAATATTGGTATCAAATGAAAGGTTTTGAGCAGGACTTCGATATGAAACTCTTTTCATTGTGACCCCTAGGCCGGGTCTCAAAATATGGGTCAAAAGAAGGACCCGGATGATCTTGCATGTTTCTGAGCAACACAAAACAAAACAACATAAAACATCAAAAGTCAAAAACTGAAAACCAAAACAAACAAAAACAACAAAATAGTAGCAGTCATAATGACAAAAAAAAATTATAAAAACGATAGTCGCCTTTTAATCCATAGAAAACCAGGAAAAAAGGAATAAGGAAAGGGGAATAAATATCCGATTTCGAAACAGTTTACACATCAATATTCATGAATACCCGTTATTCACGCTTTAATTTTTATGCAAATAAGACTCCTTTAAAAAATTTCCCTTACTGGGAAATTTACAAAATCACTATTTTCCAATATTTCTTTATTTAGAACATGTTTTTATAATTTTCGCGACTAAAAAAACACTATTTGAAAAATTTCCTTAAAAATTACTTTAGAGGGATATTTGCAAAAGCACTCTTTTCATTTATATTTTACTTAGAGCATGTTTTTATGGCTTTTGCACTTCAAAAGACACTATTTGAAAAATTTCCCTAAAAATAACCTTTCGAGGGAAATTTACAAAATCAATTTTTTTCATATATAGTTTTGTACATAAAGGATGTCTTTATGATTTCTGCGCTTAAAAACGCTATTTAAAAAATTTCACCAAAAATTATCATCGAGGGAAATTTTCAAGAATAGTCATTTCCAACGTATTTTTCATTGAAGCATGTTTTTATAATTTTTTCGCTATTTGAAAATTTCCCCAAAAGTTACGCTCGAGGGAAATTTTCGAGAAAAGTCGTTTAACTTTCCTAAAAATTGCCCATAAGACGGATTCATCGTTCGAGTTCAGAACTTTTTTGCTATGTGGTTGTTGTTGTGTTTTCGGAGTGTGAGAGGAAGATATTTTCCCAAGATATTTTTTCAAAATAGATCATGTTTTTAGTAAATATTTTTGCGCTTAAAAACCTAATTTGAAAATATTCCCTAAAAATTTCCCTTCTAGAGAAATTTACAAAAGCACAATTTTTTCATACATTTCTTTACTTAGCGATTTATTTTTTGATTTTCGCGCTTAAAAACACTATTTGAAAAATTTCCCTAAAAATTACACTCGAGGGAAATTGTAGAAAATAGATTTTGTTTTTTTTAGTAGAGATTTTCGCGCTTAAAAAAACCATTTGAAAATTTTCGCTAAAAATTTCCCTTCGAAAGAAATTTAAAAAAGCACTTTTTTCATAAATTTATTTTACTTATAGCATATTCTTTATGATCTTAGCACTTAAAAATATTACTTGAAAAATTTCCCAAAAAATTACCCCCGAGGGAAATTTTTGAAAGAAGTCTTTCCCAAGGTAGAACATATTTTTATCAGTTTAGGTATAAAAAACAACCAAATACAAAACTTCCCTAAAATCTCCGATCTGCAATGTCTTCTAGGCATTCTTCAAAGAGTGCAGAGCCAAGCAACATCTGAGCGTTGCATGCCAAACACGCTTGACTTATGCGGAGGTAGTGTTGCCTTGTTATTATTAGTTGGCGTTTTTTTTTCTATTCTTCTCTGTTACACAATTTTTGCACCACACGGTACTTTCGCATATTCACTGCGCACATGTGGCTTGCGGCATTGCATTTGCGTGTTATTGCTAATTTATTGATTTTATTTCAACAATTTTATTAATTTATTGGCAATTTTTTGTTGCAAATGAAAAAATATGTATGTATTTAGATAGAATTATGTATGTTATGTTATAAAGTCAATTGCCGTTTGTTGTATTATGTGAAAAAAGAAGCTTGAAAAAAGTACCTAAATGTCTGCCTGCACGCAATGTAGGTCACTCATGAAATGTGTAAGTGTTAATTAAAACTAGTATCGCCGGTGGTCGAAATTCGACCATGCAATTTATTTTTTCAACTTTGTATTGGTACAAAACTTATTCCTTTTCGCGGAGATAAGCAACACTTTCCAAATTCCAGTTGTACCGCAACACTGATTTGCCCTTTTGATCACGGTCCGACGCGAAATCATGGTCAAAATCAAGGCAGATCTAGGAAGGTAGGCCCGGTGGTGAGCGCTTTTAAATTAAAGCGACTCTTCAACTGTGTTTACGATATTTGTAAACACGTTTACGATATCCATTTATCTTAACTAAAAATTTTATTTATTAATTATAAAGAAATTAAATAATTTATAGAAAAAATTATATGCCTATGCACTGCTCCTGACTCATACGAACACATCCATATAAATTTTATGTGGATATGAGTATGTTAAATGTGCAAAACAGCCTGGCAATTGTTTGTATGGGAGAAATGTTAGCCTATTAATATATAGATAGTGGGCACATTTGCCAATGAAGCAAAAACGAAGTAAATCAAAAATGGTACAAAACTAAAAACTTTATTTATTAATTATAAAGAAATTAAATAATTTATAGAAAAAATTATATGCCTATGCACTGCTCCTGACTCATACGAACACATCCATATAAATTTTATGTGGATATGAGTATGTTAAATGTGCAAAACAGCCTGGCAATTGTTTGTATGGGAGAAATGTTAGCCTATTAATATATAGATAGTGGGCACATTTGCCAACGAAGCAAAAACGAAGTAAATCAAAAATGGTACAAAACTAAAAACTTTATTTATTAATTATAAAGAAATTAAATAATTTATAGAAAGAATTATATGCCTATGCACTGCTCCTGAGTCATACGAACACATCCATATAAATTTTATGTAGATGTGAGTATGTTAAATGTGCTAAACAGCCTGGCAATTGTTTGTATGGGAAAAATGTTAGCCTATTAATATATAGATATGCTAAATGCAAATATCGACAGGCGTCTGTATGTGTTAACTAATTGACAAATTTCATTATTGATATTCTAAAAATGTGTTTATATATGTACATACATAAATATATGTATATACTTATACACATATGATAAGCATCATAAAGCTAAGTAATTATGGAATAGCACGCATCCGACTACAAAAGCTTCTTCGTAAATTCACGTTCATTGGAAAATCTGTGAGTGAATCATTTAAATACAATTTCAATATTCCAGTTATCTATGTAAGTTCTAATGCTAGCAAATTTTGCCAGAACTTCTTTAGAAATTCGACTAAGTTAACGTTTGTTACATACCTACTCTGAAAAAAATACCCGTAGTTAAATCAACAACTTTCGGCTGTTGAATCTCCGTCTTTGATTCAACAGCAAAAGTATTTGTTTCTACAGCAAAGTTTTTGAACCAACAATTGATTCAAAAACGGGCATTGTTGTTTCAAAAACTTGCTTGCTTTTAAAAATTTGTTTGTGAGAAAACATTTTTTTGTGAGAAAACCAACAAAAACAATAATGATGGAGAGGAGATGAAGAGAAAAATCCAAACAGAAGTTTATTTTTAGCAGAAAATTTTATCTAAAAGTCCCCGTTGTTGATTTAAAGGCGAGAGTATTTGATCCAACAATTTCCGTTGTTAACAAAACTAATGAGAACAAATTTTTTTAAATTTTGGTTTTACAATGATTCATGTAATTCACTGATGCTTTTTCGGGAAAGGGGAAGTATAAACGGATGTTTTCAATTCAATATAGTATTGAATGTTCCACTATGTGACGATTGGATAGAATTTCAGGTTGATGTCATGATTCGTATACGGAGGAGAATATAAAATGAAGAAGAAAAAGCAGAATAAGAAATAAAGATAGCAACCAGTGAATGATAAGAAGGAGAGAAGAAGAGGAGAAGAAGAGGAGAATAAGCGGAGGCTACATATTTGCAGTTGAGACCAGGGTGGAGAGAAGAGTAAAATGCAAACAAAAATTTATTTTTAGGTGAAAATTTTTTCCAACAATCTCGGTTGTTAACTTAAAGGCAAAAGTATTTGATCCAACAATCTCCGTTGTTGACTTAAATCAACAACGCTCGCACCTTTGAAACAACAACGGAGCATTGTTGGGCACATTTCAACTGTGGAAAGTAGTTGATTTAACAGCGAAAGTCTTAAGATTTACAACGTTTTTTTTCAGAGTTGTAATTATTATAAGAGAAAAAATAAAAATCAAAAAATAATTATTATTGAAAGAAACATATTTTAAAAGTCTTTCCGTAATAGTTATTTCTGAGATATTTTTTTTAAGTCGTTTTGTAATTATTATAAATGAGAAATTTTGTTTTGTATCTTCAAAGACTTTTATATTGAGACAAATTTGAAAAAAGTCTTTGAGTAATTATTATCCGTAACAAATTGTTTTTTAAGTCTTCAGAGACTTTTTCATTGAGACGAATTTCAGAAATATCTTTAAATAATTATTTTGAGTAACAAATTTTTTTTTTATATCTTCGATAGAAATCTTTCATACAATTTCAAATTGGAAATTTGCTTGAATTTTGAAGTACTTATATGAAAGTTGTTTTTATTTTATACATATATGAAAGTTATTGAAAATTTTCTGAGACTTTTTTGAACTTTGTCTCAATGAAAAAGTCTTTGAAGATATAAAAAACAATTTGTTACTGATAATAATTACGCAAAGACTTTTTTCAAATTTGTCTCAATATAAAAGTCTTTGAAGACTTAAAAAATATATGTTTGAAATAACTATTATGGAAAAATTTTTAAAATATAAGTTTCTGAATAATAATTATAGAAGAGTTTTATCATTTTCATCAGGAAAAAAATATTATCAAAAGACTTTTACGATTCTGAAGAAAATTTGTAAGACTTTTTTATAATTTCAAAATGAAATAATAATTATTCTACATCTCTGTTTTTTTTAGAGTATAAATAGTATTCAAATATCATAGAAACTTTGTGCAGTTTAACTTCACAATTGGAAACACAACGAAAATTTAAAGGGCAAATACAATCGATGAAAATTTTCAGGAATTTTCTAAAATGTGTTACTGGATAAAAGTTGATTGATTTTTTGTTAAATAAATATTACAGATTTTAAGCTCTTTATATACCAGATTAGCACCGGTAGGTCAGGCTAGAGTGGCTGCCCATTAATGACCTCACATAGACTGAGTGAGTTCGTAGTGTTACCAGAAAAGTTCTCGATCATGAAAAACTCACAAACTAAAAGCCTGGACCCAAACTGAAGAACAACTCCGTCCATTTGGCAAATAATAAGTGCGATTCGAAATCGCTGAATACAAATTCCTCTAGTAGCCGTAGCCTTAGCCTGGAAAAATCAGGAGAGATGCATAGAACATGTTCCACAGTCTGCTGCTGCAATCCGCATCCCTTGCATTAACTTTCACCAACTAGTGCCATTTTGAACACATGTGATGCTAAAAAACAGTGTCCAGCGTCCTGTAAGGATCCGATGATAAGTCTATATTCAACAATTTTCAGAGATGGCAACCGTTTATTTAGCTGCGAATCGTACAATTTACACATAATTTTAGACACACTACAGCTCTGCGCTTGTTTTCACACCTTATCAGCCTGGTCCCATTTGTATAGTACCTATGCTTAATTTAACTAAGTGGCATCGGATCGTCCATGAAGTGTTCTGCTCCGAGGCCTTCAAACTACTTCGCCAGCTCATTAGCCTTCTCATTCCCCTCTATCATCTTTTGGCCAGGGGTGCAGTATAGATGAGTGGTACCAATTCTGAATAATCCCCTGAAGGCTTCCCTGCAGTTCGCTTTACACTTGCATGATATTCTTTGCGAAAGTATCGTCATTATAGCCGACTGACTATATCTATGTAAAAATTAATACGTCCTCTCTGTGTTGGATTGCAGTCTATCAACTCTCCTGCCTTTCTTACAGCTGTTACTTCTCTCTCTAAGACACAACAGTGATCCAGCAGCTTGATGCTACATAGTGCTGATATCCATTTCACTGAAATAAACAGCAGCTTCTACTAATTCCTAAAAATAAATACTTCTACTAATTCCTATAAATACTTAGGAGTCATTTTTGATACCAAGCTTTTATGGAGGGAACATGTGGAGCACACCACATCTAAGGCTACAAGAGCACTAATGGTGTGCAGACGTCTTGCAGGTAAGTCATGGGGCTGTAGCCCCCGAATGCTAAGATGGATGTACACCATGATAGTTAGACCGACAATCATATACGGAGCAGTTGCGTGGGGCTCGAGGAGCAACCTAGCGTCAGTGAGAACCACACTGGCCAGGATACAACGCCTGACCTGCGTGTGTATCACAGGTGCAATGGGCACATGCCCAACGGCGGCTATGGAAGTGCTACTCGAGCTAACCCCGCTACACATTTTCATAGAGCAAACAGTAAAGCGCACCCTTCTAAATATATCAAGGGAAGGAAGTGGACGAGGAAAGGTCCTATCATCTCAAGGTATGAAGAGCCTGGGAGAGAAACTCCCAATCTCTCTACTTCCTAGAGATGACATGACTAAGTACATCCAATTTGAGAAACGTTTTAGAATCGAATTAGGGGACAAAGCAACTTGGAATGACTCCAGACTGGAGGCCATTCAGAGAGACACCCCGATTATATGGTACACTGATGGCTCGAAAACACCGGAAGGTAGGGGAGCTGGCTTCTGTGGTCCGAGAGCAAAGGTATCCATGCCTCTGGGGCGTTTTCCGAGCATTTTTCAGGCGGAGGTATTCGCCATTAGTCAGTGTGCAGAGTTAAATTTGAAGAGAGGATACTTTGGCGAGAGAATTACCATATTGAGCGATAGCCAAGCGGCACTCAGGGCACTAGCGTCATATGAGATCAACTCATCGCTGGTCCGAGAGTGCATAGAAAAACTTAACAAACTCGGCGCCAGGAACTCACTACTTCTGGCCTGGGTTCCTGGACACAGAGGAGTATTGGGAAATGAGATTGCTGACGGCCTTGCCAGAGAGGCAGCAGCGGAAAAACCAATAGGGCCTGAGCCTTTCTTAAGTATAGGACCACATACGATACGGGAAGAGCTCAGGACTGAGGAAATCACAATGAGGGAGCAGCACTGGCGACAATCTCCTGGAATGCGCCAGGCAAAACTGCTGCTGGGAGGTTACAATAAAAAACGCTTCAAGGAGATTATGGAACTCCCCAAAAGCAAATTGAGGATCCTGACCGGACTCTTAACTGGTCACTGTAGACTCAAAAGCCATATGCACAGAATAGGCATCTACTCGAGTAGCCTGTGCCGGTTCTGTGATATGGAAGATGAGACCGCTGAGCACATTCTCCTCGAATGCACGGCCATATCTAGAAGGAGACAGAGGACACTTGGGCAATATCAGCTTGAGAGTAGCCAAATACCAACCCTAAGGCCAAATGCAATACTCAACTTTGTATGTGAGATTGGCCTAGAGGAGGTATTATAATGAGCGGGAGGGCACAATAGACCCATAGGTCGCGGTGCGCATCATCCTCCAAGTAACTATCTATCTATCTATCTACTAATTCCTCCCCTATTCAACTCGTGACTCATGTCCATTCAAAAACTGATTTTCCTTTTTTTTTTTTTGTTTTCTGTTCTTGTCAATAATACGTCAAGAAATTTGTTTGTGTTTGATCCAAAAAATATTCGGAGTCATGAAAGCGTCAGAAAGGCTTGTGGAGTCCGAAATATATATATTTCTGCACTTAAGGTGGTCGTCCGATATGAGTCTAATCTCATACATCATATGAGCCTGAATAAATGTGATAAAAGACGCCTACTGTACTCATATTTATTACTCTTTTTTCCTTCTTTTATGACCAGTAAAACCAAAAAATATATTTTCGTATTTTATGTCTACTGATAGTATTCTATCCACTTTCGCTCCATTCTGTATTCAAGTACAAAATATAGAGCTTTACTTTTACTTTTGGTCTTGCTTTACACTTCCATTTTTTCGAAAACGCATCTATGAATTACAGTTAACATTTTAAAAACAATGAAAAAATTATGTATAAACAAATTTTCTTATATTTCACATAGTATATGTATTTTGGACTAATATCGGACTCCAAAAGCTTAAGGCTTCTATTATACACATATTTCGGGCTTATGTATATCGGACTCCAAAATTATGAAAGCTCAGTCTTTGTTTGTTGGTGAATTTGATTTGATCAACAACAATTTTCTTGATAATTTCACCGATTAAATTCATTAGACTACCGCCGCATGGGCCATTAACTCAATTGCCGTACAGATAATCCGTTTAAAACATGCAATAAGACAAAGCAAAACAGGAAGCGAAGTAAAATACAACAAAACAAAGAAAGAAACAACGCAAAGGGAGCAAAAAATAGAAAAAGAAATAAAATTTTGTATGATTTAAGCTCATGTTGTGAGAGCGATGGATAAAAATACAGATGGCTGACCTGATTTTGTGTTCTATTGGCAACTGAATATGGGCGCGATGCTTAGACATACATACATACATAAACCTGCATATTTATGTCAGAAATGTTTTTACGTATGGTTTTAGTGCCATGAATAGAATAACTAAAACATGAATGGCATTTTTTTACTTATACGTTAACTCGTACATGCACATGCAAATAGAGAATTCAGAAATTCTAACTATTTCTTGTTTTTTGTTTTTTTACTTGCGGCTAAAATATCCGCTAGCAATTTTTTCACTTTCCTTGGCTGCTTTACATATTTTTACCATCTCACAAGCAACATTTGACATGGTTTTTGTGTTTGGAAGCATTTTTATGTGTTTCCATAAATATAAGTTATGTTGGCTAACATATTTTCTTTGTGTGGCAACAAGCCAACGCCTTTTATTGGTTTGCATTGCATCTATTCATTAAAACCTTTAATTTTTTTGGCACACCTGCGGAGTAATTAGTCGTTGTTTTAGAGCGACTGGCATGTGCCAGCTTGCGGTGTATTTGCATGAAATTCTTTGTTTTCAAACAACGACAACAAAATGGCTTTTCTTATCTTTATATATATTACACTCAAAAAAAAAATTTCTCTCGATCAAAGACATGATTTTCCTTATTTTGAACACGCGTCCCAATACAAAAATTTCTTTGTTTTGTCTAAATTTTCTCAAAAATGTGGAAAAAACATAAAAAAAACATTCAAACAAATTCGTTGCCATGGGGATTTGTATGGGAATTTAATTTCTCAAAATTAAAGAAATCAAGTCTTCAAAACAAGGAAAGTTGGGAATGGAATGGCGCTTAAAGAATTTTTCATTATTTTAATGTATGAATTTTTTCAAAACAAGTATATGAAACCATGGTAACGCATGTAACAACAATATTTTATAAACCTTTTAACATGTTTTAAGGAAAATTTACTCAAAACAAAGAAAGTAGTGTTCAAAATAGGTAAACAATTTCTCTGACCCCTCCATATATTTTTTTTCTCTCAGTGTACGCTAAGCGATTTTTTGTAAGCATCATAACTTTTACACCGTTATACCGATTTTCGAAAATGTGGTGTCAGATGAAAGGGCTTGACCTGTAGATGTGCAGGAAGGTTTAATTTTTTTGAAAAGGGTTGCCATATGTTTGAAAATTTAATTTTACTGTATAGTTTGTTCGATTTTTAAATTTTAGGTGTCATATGAAAGGGTTTGACTTGGTAATGAGTAATTTAATAAAATTTATACAAAAAGGGTTGCCACCTGTTCAAAAATTCAGCTTTACGTTATAGTTTGTTTGATTTTTAAATTTGAGGTGTCATATGAAAGGGATTGGCATGGAAATGAGTAATTTATTAAAATTTTTACAAAAACGGTGCCACCTGTTCAAAAATTCAGCTTTACGTTATAGTTTGTTTGATTTTTAAATTTGAGGTGTCATATGAAAGGGATTGGCATGGAAATGAGTAATTTATTAAAATTTTTACAAAAAAGGTGCCACCTGTTCAAAAATCCATTTTTGCGCTACAGTATCACATTTTTCAATTTGCAGTGTCATGCAAGGCCTAGCACTTAGGATGGGTAATAAAAGGAAAGGGAAGAGGAAAAAGAAAAGGGACGAATATGGCGAAGGAAAGGAAGCGAAAGAGGAAAGAATACGGAAAATCTTTGTATAAAAAATCTAGGTCCACAGAAAATAAAAATAACCAGTAACTATGAAGGTATATCATAAAATTTTCAAATGTGACAATAAGTGGTCTTTCACCCTAAAATTGTCGCACAGTGTAATTGAAAGCCACAGCATCGCGTGATCGGGTTTACTAGTTATTTATTATTTGATGGAATTTTTACATGTATGGGACGAAGGCAATGTGCACGCTTTACTTCAACTAAATTCTCGAATTATCGGATGTAATAATCAAAAATCATGCCATGAAATATGAAACAACTTTTATACGAATAATGCACTTGTATATAGAAAGCATTCGATTGTTTTGATTGTTCCGAGATATATATGTTTTCTTGCTTTCCGTGGGTTTTTTTACGTTCTTTGTACAAGGATTTTGTTTGAGAAGGCCTCTAGCGAAATTTTTTGGAGAATAATTTTCTAGAACATTTAAAACCGCCAAGCGACCTTCAAAATACTTGTTTTTTTCGGACTATCTAAATAAGTGGTCAAAAAGACCTCTTTGCGTTGGTTGTAGATGGTTAAGATCCTCGACGAAATTAAAGCTTGTGCAATTTTACTATACGTTTGTTAAAAACATATTTCTATACGAAACACGAGTAGTCCACTCTCAGAAGCGGGTTATGTGAATTTTTCATATTAAGCTACAAATTAGAAAAAACCCACCACGCTCTCAAGCGCCACCTTATTTGAATATTTTTTGTTATTACCTGAAAGTTTAGTCCATAAGAAGTTAAGGGATATAAAAAAATGAAACCGCAATATGACAGATTTTTGCAAATTCAATGTTAACTATTTCACATAGCTAGTTTTGAGACAGTTTTTTTTCACACCGCTAACTAGTTTTGAAATTGGAACACATAATAATAATGTTCTTCTTACAAAACCGCCCTCTTTCAATCTCTTAGCGCAGAAAAACGCTCGGAACCGGTGGAAGAGAGAGAGAGACCTCCTCCTACTTTGGGAAGATTAGGTAGAAAGCGATTGGTTAAAGTGGATAAAAAAGGGGACATTAATGGATTAAGATGCTTAAAATTTAATCTTATAGTGCAGATCAAGCGATTCAGGTGGAAATAAAATGGTTTTATGTGAATTTTATATGAGCTATTGGCCAGGTTTTAATTAAGGAAAATTGAAAAAAAATTTTTTGGTAGAAGTTATGGATCCATTTCGGAGACCACCACATCCCCTCATCAAACTCCTTCAGGCGGCCTCAACCGAGGATCGAACTTAAGTCTTTTCGATTGGTAATCCAATGACAATCCCAACCGCTTGAAGAAGTCTGATGAGGGGATGTGGTGGTCTCCGAAATAGATCCATAACTTCTACCAAAAAAAATTTTTTCAATTTTCCTTAATTAACAACTGGCCAATAGCTCATATAAAATTCACATAAAATAATTATTAGAATAAACGGCCATGTAAAATATACGTAAATGGTTTTAGAATTTTGAGCGCCCCTTATATTGGGCGACAGCAATGTGTGTCAAGGCGTATGAAAGACCTATTTTAGATAGGGACTTTTGAAAGTGTATAAATAAAACCAAGAGACTTTTGAAAGTTAACAAATGAAAAATAGATATAATAAATTGCAATAAATTTTTAATGGACATTTAAATACTGGCAAAAAATCCTTCAAAAACTCAATAACGAAAAAAAATTCATATAGACACTTTTGCAAGTGGCCTTTTTCAATTATAATTGGCGTTTTCGATTCGCCATCAGACAAGCGAGGTCGGATCGAACAAAAATGTTTGAGCCCATAATGAGTAGTAGCCATACTCGCTAACTGGTCGATAAAAATTTCCCTCTGCTCGCTATCATTCACATATAAATTTGGCAGAGGGAAATTTATAGCCAGCAGAGAAATTTTGAATCGATAGCGGCTAATAATTATTTAAAAATCACTCAGGCGAAATTTCACTGATTTAATATGAAAAACTCACCAAATGAAGCAAAACGGTTTGGGTATTTTAGTATATGAATAGTGGTATTTGATTCTGTGTGGAAATTATCTCTCACTCAGGCAACAATCTCAACCTGTGTCACAGCGTAATTTTACCTTAGCAATGGCTTTAAAGTGCTTGCTTTCATATGGCAATGGACTTAAAAACATTGTACATTATATAATATATAAGTCACTGTAAATATGATTAGTAAATGTGAAAAAACTAGTAAGTATTCTGATTACTCTTACTTCTTTTGTTATACATATCTACATATTTATGTAAGGCTTCATTTATAAGCATGATGTTTAATTTTCATTTAAACCTTTTAGCTCACACACTTTTTGCAAAAATTCAAAATAAAAATTAAAATTAACATAAAGCGAAAATATCAAAATTTAAAACTGAGTATTTTAATTCACTACAAGTTAAACTCTTTTGCACTTAATCCTCTTATCGGCCCACACCTATTGCAGAAAAATGCCTTAATAAGTTTGCTTGAGTATTGCAATATATTTTAAACTTTACTGCGTTTGTTTTTATCAAAGCTTTTCAGATTTTTTTGTATTAGTTTTAGTTTGGCTTTAAAGTTTACACACGTGTTGCACAGCATTCTAAGTCATCTGCTAATATGCCGGGCATTAAGCCAAGTTATTTCCGGCAACTATTTCAACTTCTATGAACATACACACTCACTAATACTAACAAATACTCACACACATACACACACTAACACTTTTATGCAATCGATGCACGTTTAATCCTATCAGCGTTGCTGCTTCAGCTTTTGTATGGCATTGGCTGATTACACTGCTCTACAGCCAAAAAATACTCTAAACGCGACCATCCTATCTATATGTAAAATCGGTCGCTGATTCCGAAAATCGGGTTCGTTTTTAATTCTATGGGAAGGTTTTTGAGATATCGGCAATTTACCGTTATTTGGCCAATGGCTCCACTTAATCCTGTATATCTCTTAACCGCAGTGAGATATCTTCCTTAAGGTGAAACCAAACGAAAGAAAGTTAAATTTCCTTTTCATGGCTCCTATAACATTTTTCTCTAACTCTTATAGTTTCTGAAATATTGACGATTCAATTTGAATTTTTTCGATTTTTTACGATTTTTTGAAGAAAAAATTGACTTTGTCAGGTAATATCTTTAAAACCAATGTTTTCACCTTCGGGTTTACTCCTTTACGTGAAGCTCCATTCTATTACCAAAAAAATAAGCTATCAACGAAGAAAATCCGTGGTAAAATGGAAAAGTTATAGGCGATCATATAAATACAGCCAAATCGCGCAATGCCGCTATACGGTACATTCTATGCATATTGTACCAATACCTAAACAGCTGCAGTAGCAGCACATTGGCAGCGCAGTAGATACAAGCCCATTTAGGGTGCGTTTATGTCGGAGCAATAGAAGAAAGAAAGATAGCTGTGCGTGATAAACGCTTATCGGAATAGCGCTATTGAGTGTTTATGTCGGAGCAGTGATAAGAGCAATAGTAGCGAAGAGGTCAATAAGCGGAGGTAATAGCGCTGTTCGACCAAAGCATATAGCGCTATTGAGTGTTTATGTCGGAGCTAAGCTAGCAAAGAGTGGAATAGCGCTATTATCTGCGTATATTGAAGCTATGGTACTAGATTTGTCTTTAGTGTATTGTGGTACTTAAATAAAAATTTTAGAGTAACCGAAAAGGAGAAGAGACGTTGTTATTTTACACATAATAAATATTTACATATATTTCTGCTCCACACATACTTATCTATATATTTCATTTTTTTTAATTTGAAAGGTTATATAAAAATTGTGTATAGAAAGTAATAAAACACATAAACAATGTCCCTCTTATTCATAAAAAATAAAATAGATTTATAAAATTTTAGAAATCGAAAAATTTTATGAAAATGCCACTTAAAAATTTTTAAAACCTATTTTATTTTTTATGCATGAATTCGTATATATTTACTTACGTTTGGCTTTCATTTCACATGCTACGGCCGTCCACAGTTTATCCAAGACAAGCCTATTGGGATGATTTGGATTTCTTTGATCCCACAAAGGTTGCCTTTTAAAAATTGCACTGATGGAACTTTCTGTTTCCATAATGAATAGCGCTAATCGACTAAAGAAAATCAATGAATTAATTTTCTTCGCTCTTATACTTTGATACGCGCTTATAGCGCGGCTCCGACATAAACAGAAGTACAGAACTCCCATTTACAATTTTCGTTGCTAGTATCCACTCTTTCTTCTATTGCTCCGACATAAACACTACACGCGT
Organism: Urophora cardui; assembly: GCA_960531455.1. NCBI lineage: Eukaryota > Metazoa > Arthropoda > Insecta > Diptera > Tephritidae > Urophora > Urophora cardui. Next base: position 40,934,558 of record OY482673.1, read on the forward strand.
TTCCCATAAGGTATTTTCTCTGCTATGATAATAGCGCTAATGTGGTGAATTTCTTTAGTCACCCACTGCTCCGACATAAACAGAAGTACAGAACTCCCATTTACAATTTTCGTTGCTAGTATCCACTCTTTCTTCTATTGCTCCGACATAAACACTACACGCGTTTCCCATAAGGTATTTTCTCTGCTATGATAATAGCGCTAATGTGGTGAATTTCTTTAGTCACCCACTGCTCCGACATAAACAGAAGTACAGAACTCCCATTTACAATTTTCGTTGCTAGTATCACTCTTTCTTCTATTGCTCCGACATAAACACTATACGTGATTTCCGTAAGGTATTTTCTTTGCTATTATCTGTGGTGAGCTTAGCGCTTATCGCAGCTCCGACATAAACAGAAGTACAGAATTCCCGTTTACAATTTTCTTCGCTATCTTTCTTTCTTTCTTCTATTGCTCCGACATAAACGCACCCTTACGGGTATAACATGCATAGAATATACCCGTGCAGAGGTATTGCGCGACTTAGCTCAATTTACTTGATCGCCTATAAATTTTCCATTTTACCATGGATTTTCATCGTTGATAGCTTATATTTTTCCCAATAGAATAAAGCTTCAGGTAAAGGAGTAAAACCGAAGGTGAAAACATTGGTTTTAAAGATATTGCCTGACAAAGTCAATTTTTTCTTCAAAAAATCGTAAAAAATCGAAAAAATTCAAATTGAATCGTCAATATTTCAGAAACTATAAGAGTTAGAGAAAAATGTTATAGGAGCCATGAAAAGGAAATTTAATTTTCTTTCGTTTGGTTTCACCTCAAGGAAGATATCTCACTGCGGTAAAGAGATATACAGGATTAAGTGGAGCCATTGGCCAAATAACGGTAAATTGCCGATATCTCAAAAACCTTCCCATAGAATTAAAAATGAACCCGATTTTCGGAATCAGCGATCGATTTTACATATAGATAAGATAGTCACGTCCAAAGTACAGACAAAAAATTTCATTTTGTGATCCAGTGTTATTGGCTACATGTGCATCTAGATATATACTACGTACAAAGTATTGGCTGCAAGTGCACATACATATTTTGTGTGTCTGTTCTTGTTTGCACGTGCACGTGCACGTTTCATTGTTTAACGTTTTTAAACATCGTAAAACTTTATTTTACTTAATAAAATTCGCTTCTACTTTTGCTGCGCGCAAAACGTGAGCAGCTCACTTTGGCTTGCTTTGTTCTTTTTACAAGCTTTTATTTAACTTCACTTTTTGTATGTATGTCGTGGAATTTTGCAACGAACATTTAAGATACTTCTAGTTGAGCTAGGTACTTGAAATTTGGAACATAGTTCAGGACCCGAAGACAATGCAATGTGAAATAAAAAAAAATCCGATAGATGGCGCTGGTGTCGAGATATTTGTAAAATTCGTATTTACCGACCGAATTTGTTCATATTCGGTATATATATTGCCTATGAGAAAGTAAATACATCCGAGGAAAAAAATCGCCGCTAGGTGGCGCTGGTGTCAAGATATTTGTAAAATTCGTATTTACCGACCGAATTTGTTCATATTCGGTATATATATTGCCTATGAGAAAGTAAATACATCTGTGGAAAAAAATCGCCGCTAGGTGGCGCTGGTGTCAAGATATTTGTAAAATTCGTATTTACCGACCGAATTTGTTCATATTCGGTATATATATTGCCTATGAGAAAGTAAATATATCCGTGGAAATAAATCGCCGCTAGGTGGCGCTAGTGTCAAGATATTTAGAAAATTAGTATTTATGAACCAGATTTGTTCCTATTTTGAACACGTATTACGAAGTAATCTATTCACAAAAGAGTATAGTAAAACCAGATATTAGATGTAATATGCATTGTAAAACTAAAAAGGCAAAAATAAAACAAAGTAAAAAAATTTTTTTAAAAAAGCTTTTATTTAATATTAATATAACAATTTACTAAAAAGGAAAAAAAATAATTTTTTTATATTTTTGAACAAGATTTATATTAGTCCTTAGTTCATTTGGATCTTAATTTCAATCTAAACATACATTTAACGTATTTCTTCAAAGCATTTCTGTATATGTATCAACATAAATAAAAGCGCGGGTACTCATTACATATTCATGTTATAAAACCGTATTGGCGAAATGGAAGGAAGCGATAAAAACTTTAAATTCCAATTACGTAAGATATGCATTACGTAAAGAGCACCCGCGCTTTTATTTATGTTGATACATATACAGAAATGCTTTGAAGAAATACGTTAAATGTATGTTTAGATTGAAATTAAGATCCAAATGAACTAAGGACTAATATAAATCTTGTTCAAAAATATAAAAAAATTATTTTTTTCCTTTTTAGTAAATTGTTATATTAATATTAAATAAAAGCTTTTTTAAAAAAATTTTTTTACTTTGTTTTATTTGCTTTACTTTCCTGCTGGCCGCTTGACCCATTAACTGACGTTGATGTTGATGACTTTTTAAATACACGGCGCTGGGTTATTGGTGTGTCGGCGCATACTTGCGCGCATTGTAAATAAATCGATCATTGTTTAAGTTAAAGTTAGAGCGAAAGCGGGAAGAGAGAGCGAATGTAATGTTAAGTGTTAAAGTTTGCAAATTATATAAATTTTTTTTGTTTTTGTTTTCTCTCATATCTTAAATTAATTTATGCGTGTTCATGCTAAACACGATTTGGTCACTCAATTGAGAGCTTGAGGTTAATATTCGCATGCAGTTACGGTTGGTAGTGATGCTTATGGCGGAGCAAATGCATATGCACATTCCAAAGCATAATCTTCTCTCTCCTTTTTAGACAGTCTTCATGAAAAATCATAGCTGCAACATTTCTATGCTAAAAATAAGCACTAGATGGTATCAGCATTAGCTTTGATAAAGTCCATTTGACATTATTCTGTCTTCTTGATTTCTCTAAAGCCTTCGACTCAGCCAATCATCAGCGCTTGTGCTGAAAACCTGAGAAATATTTTAGATTTGACAGTAGTGCATTGAAGCTAATGCAAACCTATCTCATAGGGCGTTGTCAACATACACAATTAGTTTCGAGGTATCACAGTTGAAAAATTTTCAAGTCGGCTGTTCCAAACGTCCATTTTGGGTTTTCTGCTCTTTCGCTTATTTATAAACCATGTTTTTCGTGTTTGCCAATTTTCTCCAATGCATGCATATGCGAATGACCTACAAAGTTATTTACATAAATGGCCCGTTGAATCGAGCTGATAGCTGATCGATTCTACAGCTTATACTCTTAATCGTGAGCGGCAAAAATCATCGGCTGAAACCTCAAAGATGTTGCTGCCTGGTCAATGTACCTCCGTCTCTGCTCGCCGATGCCTGTTACTGGTACTTTCGCCAGGGCAGACTGCGGGTGGAGACCGCGGAGGGCTAGAAAAGACTGTTGTGCAGTCGAGTAGGTCCCTTCAAGGCGCAATCCAGGGGAGAGGGGGTTCCAAGACGTTCTCCGTCAGGTTTCGAGGTGCCTGGCGGACGGCATAAAATGCATTTATCTTGTCGCGATGGAGGATAAACAGGATAAAGAATCACAACAACATAGACCCTTCACTACGAGCAGTGCGATAGGTGTCTTTCTTGGTATTACGGATGCGTTTAGCAACTTATCTGCTACGGTGTTGTAGGAGGAGCTCAAATGAATCGGAATACCTTCAATTATTCAGCGCTGGAACGAGAACCTTTTGAGTTGTCGAACGCTGACGGGTTGGTGGGGTCTTTCGACGATGTCAAGAAGAGCATATAGCGGCACCACGCAAGGGGGAGTACTGTCACCTCTGTTGTGGAATCTAGTGGTCAACACAAAATACTAAATCTTACGAAGTCTTGCCTTCCAACTTTAGTATAGCGCCTCCAATACGCTGCACATGGGTAGATTTTCAAGTTTTATGCGGCCAAAAATATTTTATTGTCTACATCTACTCCAAATTGCTTGTTTAATGCAAAATTTTAATAATTTGTGTTAAAAGTCGATTTTATTGAAAAATATACACAGTGACTCAAAAAAAAAAAATCATACGCCAGAGTTTTTAAATTTATTTAAAAGAGTTCTGTCGAAAATTTTACTTTCTTATTTTCGTTTAAAATTATAGACAATTTTTCAATAAAAATCGTTTTAAGCAGGATTTCTAAGCTTAAGGGAAAAATCCGAAAAATCGTAGAAATTTCTAAAAGTGGATTAAAAATTTCAAAGCGCGGCCAGAATTTATAGAAAATTTTTAGATTTCTAAGTGCACTGTTATGTAGCCAACCAATTTCAGTGTAAAAAATTAAATTCTCAATGCTGTGAAAAATTCCGTCGATTTTATAAGTTTTTTTCTGTAGGGTGTTTGCCTTATATGTACGTGAGACCGTTCCAATTAAAATTTCCGAAAAGCCAATGAAATTTTTCAAAAAGTTGAATGTTGCATATTATTATATTACAATTGAATGAGCTGCAAAATTGCATACTCAACAATCTTCTAAAAAATGTAGCTTTATAATTCTTAGCCCCTTTTTATGATAAGTACTTCCTTGACTTTGAAAAATTGGAAATACTAAAAATACTGCCTAAAAAGTTAACAATAATCGGTGATAAATATCTCGGTTACTTTCGAGCATCACCTGGATTAACCAAGATATGCGTTAGAAATATAAACCATATATATAGTACTTCTATATTGATAGTATTCTATCTGTGCAATGTGTATGAATTCATCCAAAAATTTTGTGCCACTGGCAGTTCTGCGCATGCGCCTCAATTACATTTAATGCCATCTGTGAATATGTGTGACAAATACATTCAATTGAGTTCAGAGGCGTTTGAAAAAAAAAATTGAAAGGTATCATTGTGTTCTAGGGGACTTATACCCCTTTGATTTTAGTTTTTGAATTTGTTTATCTATTATATAAAAATGAATGTGTGTGTGTGTTTTTCCTTTATGGACTCCCAAAGTAATCAACCGATCTTTTTGAAATTTTCACAGTAGATTCACGTGGTACTAGCGCACATAATAGGGTATATATAATTTCGAAAAAGTGGGAACTTCCCGGAATATAGGCCCAAATGTGGACCCAGAGTGACCCAGCAAGTGTTTGAGCAATATGGGTATCAAACGAAAGGTGCTGAGCAGGCCTTCAACATAGAGTTATTTTCATTGCGATGCCTAGGCCGGGTCCCCAAATATGGGTCAAAACGTGGAGCCGGATGACCCTCGAATGCTTCTAGGCGATATTGGTATCAAATGAAAGGTGTCGAGTAGGGCTTCAACATACAGATATTTTCATTGTTATTTTTTGAGTCGGTTACCCAGAAATGGTTCAAGTAGTGAGCTCGGATGGTGATGGGTGGTCCCTATAAAGGTAAAGGTAAAGGTAAAGGTAAAGGTAAAGGTAAAGGTAAAGGTAAAGGTAAAGGTAAAGGTAAAGGTAAAGGTAAAGGTAAAGGTAAAGGTAAAGGTAAAGGTAAAGGTAAAGGTAAAGGTAAAGGTAAAGGTAAAGGTAAAGGTAAAGGTAAAGGTAAAGGTAAAGGTAAAGGTAAAGGTAAAGGTAAAGGTAAAGGTAAAGGTAAAGGTAAAGGTAAAGGTAAAGGTAAAGGTAAAGGTAAAGGTAAAGGTAAAGGTAAAGGTAAAGGTAAAGGTAAAAGTAAAGGGAGAGATCCATTATAACATAAAAGCTTTTGTTTGTCGCTGCGAAGCGGGACGGGTATTTGCTAGTAATTAATATAAGAATTTTGCCACATTTATTTTGAGATGCAAACTTTTGTGAATTTTTTTATGAAAATTAGTGGAAATGTTCTAGAAAAATCAATTTTCTATGCACTCATATTTTTATGAATCACGGCGGAAAGCGTTTCATGTTAAAATAGTGTGGTCCGATCCATGGGCATTATATCAAAAAGTAGAATTCTACCGTTTGAGGGTTATGTTTGTAAAGTATGTGCATACGTTCGAAGGCCGCCAACACGGTGATCTAACCAAAAGTACTGCGAATTTCTAAACTGAATAACAGGACAATTTAGACAACGAACTTTTGGACACAGCAACATATGAGGACCAAAGTTCAGACTATGTTACTCTCCAAACCGAGCTCAACAGGGGACCACAGGTAATAATATAACAAGATGGATGGAATAAAGGACTACGAACCAATCGCTATATGTTCCCCATATTTACATGCGGATAAAAAGTAGACGGGTGGGAGCTGCAGTGTTTTGTCCGGAGCTTGGGATTAAAAAATCTGTTTGAGTCCCGGACTACTGCAGTATATTTCAGGCATTGATACGTACAGGCAATTCCCAGTGGATGTCAACTTGCAAGATCGCCAAAATTATACTTCGGTCATACCACTTAAAAACTGCAAACTATCCACTCACACTTCCTGGAGCAGACTGCAGACTGGCGGTCGCACACTAACAGGGCACTATCACCCCAGCTCACGCGCTCAAGATGGGACTGGTGCAAAGTCCGGCGTATACGGCATGCATCGAACCCGATGCTGACTATAAAGCCAAAAATACCAGCAAGCTAAAATACTAGAATTAAAATTTTATTTGTTTTATTATAAGTACCTGGATGACCGAGCTTATCTCGGGCTGCCATTTTTTCGCAGGTCCTCGCAAGCGAAATAAAAAGTTAAAATAAACAAATTAGTGTAAAAATTAAAATTTTCAGAAGTTTGCGCCCGAGACCCCTTGTATACTAAATTTCATGAAAATTGTTGAAGCCATTATTGAGATCCAGAACTAAGGTAATTCCGACTCGCTTGGCCGTGATACCTCTACCTCTTCATGTCCTTCTCCCTCATCTTTTCTTTTCTCTTTATCTTTCATCTCCGTTTCCTTTTCCCTTTCCTTTCCCTATCGCTCTCCCTAACCCCTCGTTTTCTCTCACCCTCCTATTCGTTCTCCATTCCCCTCTCCCATTCTATATTGGTTTCCTCTCCCTTCTCCCTTTCCCATTCCCATTCCATTCCATTCGACTTTCTTTTTTCTTTTCATGTTCCCTTTACTTAGGGAACCAGGTTCAGCATTATATCGAAGAGATCTCTATATTGAAGCCATGATTCCCAACTTTCGGAGTCATCTATGTTCAAGTCCCCATTAAGACCTTTAATTTGATACCAGTTTCGCTCAAAAACATTCGAGGGTCAACCGGGTCCACGTTTTGTCCCATATCCGAGGACCCGTCCTAGGCATTACAATTAAAATAGTTCTATGTCGAAGTCCTCATCAAGACCTTTTATTTGATACCCATATCGCTCAGAGATATTCGAGGGTCATCCGGGTCCACGTTTCGATCCATTTCTCGGGACCGGCCTAGGCACTACAATTAAAAGAGTTCTATGTTGAAGTCCTCCTCAAAACCTTTCATTTGATACTAATATATCTCAGAGACATTCGAGGCTCATTCGGGTCCACGTTTTGACCCATATCTGGGGACCCGGCCTAGGCATCACAATTGAAAGAGTTCTATGTTGAAGTCCTCATCAAGACCTTTCATTTGATACCCATATCGCTCAGAGATATTCGAGGGTCATCCGGGTCCACGTTTCGACCCATATCTGGGGACCCGGCCTAGGCACCACAATTAAAATAGTTCTATGTTGAAGTCCTCATCAAGATCTTTCATTTGATAACCATATCGCTCAGAAACATTCGAGGCTCATCCGGGTCCACGTTTTGACCCATATATCTGGACCCGGCCTAGGCACCATAATTAAAAGAGCTCTATGTTGAAGTCCTCATCAAGACCTTTCATTTGATACCCATATCGCTCAGAGACATTCGAGGCTCATCCGGGTCCACGTTTTGACCCATATCTCTGGACCCGGCCTAGGCATCACAATTATAAGAGTTCTATGTTGAAGTCCTAATCAATACCTTTCATTTGATACCCATATCGCTCAGAGACATTCGAGGCTCATCCGGGTCCACGTTTTGACCCATATCTCGGGACCCGGCCTAGGCATCATAATTAAAAGAGCTCTATGTTGAAGTCTTTATCAGTACCTTTCATTTGATACCCATATTGCTCAGAGACATTCGAGGGTCATCCGGGTCCACGTTTTGACCCATATCTCGGGACCCGGGATAAAAGTTAAAAAAAAAATTATATTTTTCGAGAGTTCACCTCCGAAGCTCTCTGCATACCAAATTTCATGAAAATCGTTGGAGCCGTTTTCGAGATCCTGATTATATATATATATATATATATACAAGAATTGCTCGTTTAAAGGTATTAGATATATATTAAAAATGTAGTGTGAGGGCAAAACTGCTGATTTCTTTTGTATACCATTTCGAGCCATTCAGCTTACGTGAAACCATTGCTTTTACATTTTCAGGTATTAAATCCTACAAGTATGTGTTCATGTATGTACATACATATACATATATGTACATGCATGTATGTATATACAAATTAGCAATTGCAAATATCTGTTATACATATGTATATTTTCAATAAAACGAACTTTATTCACCATCATTTCTTCTGCTTCCGAATCTATTAGATTTCTTTCCCTCAAATGACCAAGCAATTCTGTTAAACATGTTACTCGTTTTTTTTTTTAAATAATTTTGTTTGTTGCGAAGCGTTTTGATTATTCTCATTTTCTTATACTTTTTTTTATGTGCCGTCACTGCGGTTTATTTTGAATTCATATGTCATTTTTCAAATTTCATTGCTCGGTTTTTTCTTTCTTTTTTTATATGTCTGTACTGTAATGTTGGCTGATGGAACTCGTAGGTAATACGAATATAGGAGTACTATATATATGATATAAACATTAAAATCAAATATAAAACACAAAAAAAAAGAAAATTATTGTAGGTACATATGAAAAACCCTGTATCTAGTAGTGAAGTGCGGCTTTGTGCGACGTAATTTTTTGTCGGCAAAATACTAATTGTACTAGATATCATGTTCGAGGGTTATTTTGACTGAGTCTGACAGAGCAACATAACAAAATCAATTTTGAACACGAAAAAGAGTGATAATTTTTTTTTAATATCCCAACTTTAAAAGCTTAAAACTATAAACTTAGAATTATTGGAAATCAAGGATATTATTGAAAAGTGTTAATAATTACTTGAAGATTTAGGATCCATCACGATTACTTAAATAAAATGCTTTAAATAATAAATATTCACGTTGAAACTAGCACTTAAAAATATGTAAAAAAAAAAACTAAAAAATTAACTTTAGATATGCTAAGTTTCGACCATCTAGGAGCAAGTCCAGAGTATGTGGTCGGGAAAAAACGCGATGAATTATTGTTCCCCAGTCTATTTCCAATATGTTGGTATGTTTTTTTCTGTAATTGTAAGAACTTTACAAAATACAATTTTGGCCGCATAAAACTTGAAATTCTACCTATGTGCGCTGTTGGCCACACTAAGGACCATATTGCACCCTAAATCATAAAGTGACACAACTCAAAATTTTTCGAAATCGAGTTTTTTTCATAAACTGGTACAGAGAACAGCGATTCCAAAAAAAAAAACTTTTCAAAAAGTGTCTCTTTTGACTGAAAAATTACCATTACACGTGGTCTTTTGCCATACGATTTCTTGTAAAGAAAAAAGTTATTTGGCTCTTCTAAAAATTTTTGAATTTTGAATTTTGTCACTTTATGATTTAGGGTGCGATATGTGGTCTATATGAGAGATCACTGTATCCTGGCCAATCTAACATAACCTATCACTTCGCCCGAATACGAATAGAGTAATTAGCCATGCCAGATTTCGTTTTTAGTTTAGTCACTCACGAGCTCTTGTTTCATTTAAATTTCTTATAAACTAAATTGTAGCTTGTTTTTAATACTTTTCAATTTACATACAATGTACTGTGTATTTTTTGTCGTGCATAAAAGCAGTTCGCACTTTCGCTTCAAAAAAAAAAAAAAAAACAAAATTTAATTAAATTTTAGATTTTTCCAACGAAACGCTAAACACCAGCCAGCCGGCCATACCTCTGCGCTTTCAACATTTTTCATTTATTGCTTAAATTGATTGATGCATTTCTCTTGCAATTTTTTATTTTTTTTGTTACTTTTTTTCGCTTCTCTTTTTTTTATTTTTCTCTTTTTTTTTGCACTTTTTGTTACTTTTTTCCCTTTTTGCCACTTTTTATTGCTTGATTTTTTGTTTTGTTTTTTTTGTTATTTCATTTTTATTTTTTGTTACTTTTTGCTTTCTTTTTTTTGCAAGAATTTCACTTGTACCAGCAAAAAATTGCTGAGATCGCATAAATTTCCCAATCTCCATAAAATTCTCAAAAAAATTATTTTTTTTTCGCCACTTGCTTGTATTCTCAGTGTACTCGCTGCTGGGGCTCTGCTGTGTTCAATTTCTCTACTTCTCTATTTCAATTCGGCACCAAAATTAAGTGCTTCTTTCTGTTGCATTTTTCTTTTTGCTTTTTATACTCAGCTGTACTAGTACACAGAGTATTATAGTTTTAATCACATAACGGTGGATTGTAACTCCATAAAATAATCGAGATAGATATTGACTTATATATATCAAATTGATCAGGGTGAAAAAAGAAATCGATTGAGCCATGCCCGTCCGTCTGTCCGTCTGTCCGTCTGTCTGTCTGTACGCACGATAACTCGCGCAAAAATTGAAATATTTTGATGAAATTTGGAATGCAAGTTGGTATCAAGACTGGAACGGATGGTATTGAAAATGGGCGAAATCGGACCATGACCACGCCCACTTCCCCTATATAGTAAAAATCGGAAATTTTGTATCTCAGTCACTAATAGAGCTAGAGTGATAAAATTTCACCCACGTGTGGAGCTCAGGCCTTTATGAAGAAATTTGGTGAGATTTTGAAAAATGGGCGGTGCCACGCCCACTTATTAAGGGCCAAACATTGAAAGTTTTATATGTCATAACTCAGAAACCGTTGAAGGTATATCGATGAAATTTGGTAGGCGTGATATACTTACTTAGGCAAATGTTTGGACGAAAAATTGCCAAAATCGGTTAACGACCACGCCTACTTTTATATATGGGTATTATAAAGTGGCCTAATAAAAACATTTTAAGCGATATCTTTGTCAAATATAAAGATAATTCATTGAAATTTTGTGGCATGAGTTCCACAATAGACTGGAAACAAAAAATAGAAAAATTTTGGAAATTGGGCGTGGCACCGCCTCTTTTTAGACAAAGGAATATACGAGATTTTTTAACCTTTAACTCGACAAATAATTCAGATATTATGACGAACTTGGTTTATACACTTTTATAACTTGTATTACTAGACACACAAAAATGTATTGAAATCGGTTTGTGACCACGCCTACTTTTTAACAAAGATATTTCTGGAACGCCCTTTGGGAATTTGTAACGTGACATCTTTGTAACTAGAAGTCATAAAGGAATGAAATTTTGCAAAAAGAATAATATTCGTATGCTTTGTTGGATCACTGAAAAAATGTTTGAAAATAGGTGTGGCTACGCCCACTTTATGCAGCACTCGCCTTATATAAAATACGCCGTGTTTCCATCAAACGCAAACAAACAATGAAAGCATACAGCTGAGTATCTAATGTTCGATTCCACTCAAACTTAGGCTTCCTTACTTGTTTTGTTTTCTTTTTTTTTCATTTTGCTTGCCGCTTTTGGCAGTTAACTTGCCACCACGTCTGAGGTCTGAGCTCAGACCTCGCCGTGCCATGTTGTTGTTGTTGTTGTTGTAGCCCCTCGCCACGCCATCGCTTGGTTTGCTTGTGTAATTTCCTTCTGCTCTTGCTTTGTGCACTTTGACTGGTCTCTCTCGGCGTACGATCTTTGCCTTACCGCTAGGCTTCCTCCTCTCCTTCCTCCTATCCTTCCTTCTCCCATTGCCTTTGTTCGCTTGCCATTTTATGTGCTGGCCATTTGTTATGTGTCATGCAATGCCATCACACTTCGTCAATTTCGTTTCGATTTCGTTTGCGCTTTCACTAAACTGCACACATAAATTTTACTATTTCACAAAAGTCGACAGAGCACTAAATTAAAAGTTTCCACTTTACCGACTTAACCGAAATATGTACATACATACATACATATACCAATGTACACACCCATACCTATTTATATATAAGAAATTAGAAACGTACACTTGAAAACCGATACAAAGCAGTGGTTTAGTGCTTGTGTGTGTATGTGTATGTGTGTTTGGTTGTAGTTTGCAATTTGGGTTAAATATGTTACAGTTCTTATAATCTTGTACGCAGCTATGCGGTTTGTCTATAAAATGTAGGTAAGTGGTTTCTGTAGTCTAAAATATTGCTTAACTTTAACATAAGCAGTTTAGAAGGGGTACATTGCAATCTCAATTTGCAACTTCAATCCACCACAATCTCACTCAGATTGATATTTATCAGGAAAATATGTAGGTAGCGGAATTCGATCTTAAAAAACCGTATGTCAAGGCTTTCTGGTTGATATGAGCCAATAATATTGCATCCCTTTCAAAGAACCGACTTACTTAAGTTGCTGGAGCAGATGCCAATTTTCAGCTTGTTACTATTGAGCCTGCAATTGGGAGTGCCACATAATCCCCAAAAAACAAAATCCCCAACGCACAAAATCCCCAAAAAAAAAAAAAATCCCCAAAATCAAAATCCCCCAAAATCAAAATCCTTAAAATCAAAATCCCCAAACACGAAATCCCCACATTTTTTCGGGGATAGCGTCACAAAATCCCCAAAAGATGACTAAATAAACAACGATGAAGATCATATTTAAAAAACCGCATGCCGAGTCTTATCTGAGCTCTGATACGTAATAACATATATGTATACATACATATAAAATACATATATATCCCTGCAAAAATTCGGAGTACTCCATTCGCTAATCCATGAAGTTCTCGCTAATAATGTCGAAAAAACTGTCGAATTTTAATTTACCGAAATAAAAAAGTCGCAAAATGTCGAAAAATGTAGAAAATGTGGAAAAATACTTGGCGTGTTTTTTTCTTTATTTTCGGTAGGTGGGTCGGCTTCGATGTAATGCGCCCTAGAGGGTATCTAAGAGATTCCATATTTTATAAAAAATATGTTCATCTAAATAAATGAAATGAATAAATAAAGGCGAAGGCCGCTTGCGCTGAAATGTGTACCACGCATAAGGACATCACCGCCACGGTTATGGCACACGACCGGACTTGGATGGCGTAGCCCAGAGTTATTTTTTATAAGCGCGGCAGAAGGCCGCCAGTGCAAAAAGGTTTTCTACTCAAAAGTACTGTGGATTGCTCTATACGTTTTATTCCAATGCAAAAAAGTTTTCCACTCGCGCACATTTTACACATCCTTAATTTGACATTATTTCGATATTTTTTTCGACATTTCGTACCCAACCCTATGTAAATATGTAATCATAAGTTATTGAGATGAATTTATTAATAAACATTTGTGAAATCATCACGTATACAATTCTTTTGAGTTTCAGTTTGAGAAATAATGTCCAATGTAGAATTCTCATATTCTGTATGAAATAAATTAAAATTAGGTTAGAAATCGCGGCGATTTCTAACCTAATTTTAATTTATTTCACACAGAATATGGGGATTTTGTGTTTGGGGATTTTGATTTTAAGGATTTTGATTTTGGGGATTTTCATTTTGGGGATTTTGATTTTGGGGATTTTGATTTGGGGATTTTGATTTGGGGATTTTGATTTTGGGGATAACGTGGTAAACCCCCTGCAATTATCCATATGAAAATTAGCGAATAAGCTGAATTTGTTCTTTGAGAGTTTGGCAAACATATATCTTAGGCAGCTACGAGAAGGTGTTGGAACTTGCTTGTATTTGTTGTTGTTCTTGTTGTGTATATAAATACACTCACATACCCAACCAAAATAGCTTAACGTTATCCATTCAAGCGTTAGTTAAGCCTGTGGGGAAATTTATTGCTTGTGTTGTGAAGTTGTTCATACAATCTCTGATAAAATTTTTTATTAGAGTATTCAAATAGCTTTTGCCTAGAGCGGAAGGAGGCGCGCTGGAAGGTGAGCAGAGCAGAGTGTAGCTCAGTGTGTATGTATGTATATTTGCTTGTATTATATTTGTATTATATTTAAGAAATTTTCGTTTTATAATTGAATGATAATATGGAATAAGTATAGATATGTATATATGTGTGGCAAACAAAATCGAAGGCTACCAAGAGATCGCGTTAATGTTGCGTATACGCCGTGTGGCACCAATAAGGTAAATGATTTGAATTAGAATTATTTGCATGCATTTGCCTATATTTCCTTTAAAATTTATGCAAGACAACTGAAACAAAATCTAATTAAGGCTTTCAGCGTGTCTGTAGACTGTGTCAATTTAAGCGTTAGCGCCATTAGCTTTTCTTGCGGCTCAAATCGCAACAATTTCCGCAGCTTCGTTATTCGTTTATATGCTTTAGAGGCAAAAACCATAAAAAGCTTTCATGCAGTCTCTTACAGCTGTTGTGGGCTTTAGAGGAGCAGCAAAAGAAAAAAAGAAAAAATTGCCTGTTTTTCTTACTGGCACATGCCCGCAAAGTTGTTTCATTCATTTTCATTCTTTTTTTCAGCTTGTTGCATTTGCGTGCATGAATTAGTATTGGTTGTTTGCTTTTGTTTCTCTTTTGTTTCTCTTTCGTTTCGTTTTCTTTTCGTATTTGTTCAGCCAGCGCTCATTTCCCGCAACTGTAAAGCGGGTTAGTGTGCAACATTCAAAGTGTTAAGCTTTTCATGCGCCTTTAGTTCATCTAAGTTAGTGCACAATATGTAAAACGCATCTGATATGCAATTGCTAACCAGAGTTGCAAAGGATATAACTAGACTGCGGATCTTTATGCAACTGCACATTTTTAAGGAAAAGAGATAGCGATATTGTTCCAAAGAGAAAAATGAAAATTATTAACAAAATATTCTAAATTTTCATATTTATCTCTGCATATTTTTCATATTGCATATAACTTGCATATTGCATATAACTTGCATATTTGCATATAACTTGCATATTTGCATATAACTTGTTTGGTTTTGGTCAAAATTGAAGCTATTTCAAAAAAGAACCTGCTTTTGAAGTCATATTAGGAGTAGCCAAAATACTTTCAGGTGACAACAAAATATTAGAAACTGGAATACAGATTCCCAGTCAATTTTGGAGCGAATTTAAGTATGCTGCGGTTACATCTTGTGATGTTGAGCGTTCATTTTCAGCATATAAATGGATCTTAACCGATAAGCGTCACAATGTTTCCATTGAAAATGTGGAGAAAACACTTGTAGTATATTGTGGTCTTAACTACAACTAAAATTACCTCTTTACATTAGAAATTATTATAATAAAAATTAGTTCCCATTTGCAGTTTGTTTTTGGGTGTTAATGGGTTTTATATTTGCATAGAACAAAAGATTTAGCATAGAACATATGATTTTTGCATTAAACTATACTTTACTTATTGTGTACATCACTTAAAATTCTATATCTGATGTAAAAAAGGTGTAGTTTTAATTTGCATATAACTTGCATATAACCTGCATACAAGTTGCATATATTTTGCATATCCAAAATAGAGCAAGAAAATTCGCTTTGGAATGTGAATATATAGTTTTGAATGAATCAATATAACTCTTAATAAATCATTTTAAATTTTTTTCATAAGGATCCGCAGTCTAGATATAACTTTTACAGTAATTTTTTACTTAACCCTTTGCCTAATTTTGTACGATATATCGACCAAATTTTTTGTGTCACTTTACATGCTTTTGTAGTAGAAACTAAGCACTTTTTATGCCAAAAAAAGCAGTACTATATTAATTTGAACTCTTTCCTATATAATTCAGCCAGAAATATCATAATCTTTGTAAATATGTTCCGAGAAAAAACACATTCTTTACAGGCCTCCCTTTGAGGCATGCGGTTATTCTCGGAGTCACCACAAAAATCGATTTTTATAAATTTAGTTGAAACAAATGTGCTCAAAATTGAAGAAGTTTTGTTTTTTTTTTTTGATGCATTATCGAATATAATAAAAATATAAAATAAAACACCTATGCATAAAAATTAATTTAAGACCTGCGCAAAAAAGTGTACGATTTATCGTACAAAATTAGGTAACTCAAATGCACGATATATCGTACATAATTAATTTGGTCGATATATCGTACAAAAGCCGCGAAAGTTGCTGCTTAGTGCTGCTTATTACGTTAAATTCAAATGCAAATTTTTCGAGGTTGCGTGTCACGTAGCTGCTTTAGTTAGTTATACACAGTGAAAAATAAAGTTTCAGGATTTGAATAATCTCAAAATTTTTAAATTAAAATGTTAATTGGATTACAAATAGCCATAGGTTGCATGCGACGTGGTAGAATGACAACATTTTGGTATCCTACAATTTCAATAGATATTTTTAAGGATACGATGTCATACTGTTACGACAGAACCTACATTTTATTGACAAATTCTATAAAGTTCATCCTTTAGTCGAATCAGTACAAAACCGTGCAATATTCACTTATGTATTTAAAAAAAAAACACTAAAAATAAAATCTTTCTTCTTACCTATCGAATAAATATATACATGCATACGCATACACTAAAAAAACTTCTCGCGATCTAATATATATTTTTTTATTATTTTGAAAACGCGTTCCAATACATTATTTTTCTTTGTTTTTAGTAAATTATATTAAAAATGTGTAAAACACATTTAAAGAAATTCGTTGCAATGGTGATTTGTTTGAAAATTCAACTTATCAAATTAAGGAAATCAAATTTTCAAAACAAGGACAAGTTGGGCATGGAATTTCGCTTAAGAAAATTTTCCTTATTTTGATGTATGAATTTCTTTAAAACAAGTATATGAAACCATGTAGATAACTTTATTTCATAATCCTGTTAACATATTTTAAGGAGAATTTACTCAAAACAAAGAAAGTGTTCAATATAGAGAAGCAATTCCTTTGAACGCTAAATATAACTTTTTTTCTGTCAGTGTATACATATTTTTATATCCTTAACTTAAATTAAAATTTAATAAATATGTGTCTCGATGAATTTTGTATTGAGGTTACAGCTTTTAAGTTTAAAACTATTTTTTTTATTTTGTGTTTACTAAATTTTTTTCAATGTATATATGTATTTTTTGTATATAATAATTATGTATTTAAGTATGAATTTTATTAAATCTGAATAGAAGTCACAATTTTTAAGCTTAATATTAAAAATATCTTTATTTCGTTGCTTTAAAGAATGTTTGTTTGAGAAAGTCTAAACAAACTGTAAAAGCAAAATTTGCAAGATTTTGGCTCATTTCGCGAACTTTGTACGATATAACGTACAAATTTCAAAGGGCTTTAAAACCTAAACTAATTAATTTTTATACTCAGCTGTACTAGTACACAGAGTATTATAGTTTTAATCACATAACGGTGGATTGTAACAGAATGAAATAATCGAGATAGATATAGACTTATATATATCAAAATGATCAGGGTGAAAAGAGAAATCGATTGAGCCATGTCCGTCCGTCCGTCCGTCCGTCCGTCCGTCCGTCCGTCCGTCCGTCTGTCCGTCCGTCCGTCCGTCCGTCCGTCTGTAAACACTCTAACTCGCGCAAAAATTGAGATATTTTGATGAAATTTGGAACGCAAGTTGGTATCGAGACTGGGACGGTTGGTATTGAAAATGGGCGAAATCGGACCATGACCACGCCCACTTTTCCTATATAGAAAAAATCGGAAATTTGGTATCTCAGCCACTAATATAGCTAGAGTTTTAAAATTTTACCCACGTATTGAGCTCGGGCCCTTATGAAGAAATTTGATGAAGTTTTGGAAAATGGGCGGTGCCACGCCCACTTATTAAGGGTCAAACATTGAAAGTTTTATATGTCATAACTCAGAAACCGTTGAAGATATATCGATGAAATTTGGTACGCGTAATTTGCTTACATAGACAAATGTTTTGACGAAAAATTATCAAAATCGGTTTACGGCCACGCCCACTTTTATATATGTGTATTATAAAGTGACCTAATAAAACCATTTTAAGCGATATCTCTGTCAAATATAAAGATCTATCATTGAAATTTTGTCGCATGAGTCCAACTATGGACATAAAACAAAAAACACAAAAATTTTGGAATATGGGCGGTGCCACGCCCACTTATTAAGGGGCAGACATTGAAAGTTTTATGAGTCATAACTCAGAAACCGTTGAAGATATATCGATGAAATTCGGTACGCGTAATATAATTACTTAGTCAAATGTTTTGGCGAAAAATTATCAAAATCGGTTGACGGCCACGCCCACTTTTATATATAGGAAATATAAGGGGGCCTAATAAAAACATTTTAAGCGATATCTCTGTCAAATATAAAGATCAATCACTGAGATTTTGTGGCAGGAGTCCAACTATGGACATAAAACAAAAACTACAAAAATTTTGGAAAATGGGCGGTGCCACGCCCACTTATTAAGGAGCGAATATTGAAAGTTTAATAAGCCATAACTCAGAAACCGTTAAAGATATATCGATGAAATCTGGTACGCGTGATATATTTACTTAGCCAAATGTGTGGACGAAAAATTACCAAAATCGGTTGACGACCGCGCCCACTTTTATATATGTGTATTATAAAGTGACCTAATAAAACCATTTTAAGCGATATCTATGTGAAATATAAAGATAATTCATTGAAATTTTGTGACATGAGTTTTACAATAGACCGGAAACAAAAAATAAAAAAGTTTGGAAAATGGGCGTGGCACCGCCTCTTTTTAGACAAAGGGATATATGAGATTTCTTAGCCTTTAACTCGACAAATAATTGAGATATTATGACGAAACTTGGTTTATACACTTTTATAACATGTGTTAATAGACACGCAAAAATGTATTGAAATCGGTTTATGACCACGCCTACTTTTTAACAAAGATATTTCTGGAACACCCTTTTGGAATTTGTAACGTGAAGTCTTTGTAACTAAAAGTCATAGAGGGATGAAATTTTGCACTAACAATAATATTTGTATGCTTATTTGGATGATTGATATAAATTTTGAAAATGGGCGTGGCTGCGCCCTGTTTATGCAGCACTCGTTTCATATAAAATACACCCTATATCGAACAAACGCAAACAAACAATGAAAGCATACAGCTGAGTATCTAATGTTCGATTGCACTCGAACTTAGGCTTCCTTACTTGTTTTTTTTTAATTTTCTTACAAATTATGCTTATTTAGGACTAAATGAATGAAATATGTATGTGCCAATCGATTTTTTTCCTCCACGGGTAAAGAAATTGAAAACAAAGTGTTAATTTGCTTTAAGGCTCCAGCAATGTAGTACGAAAATCTGATTTTTAAAGCAAACTTTGTTTGTCGCTTTTGGAAATTTTTGGTCTTTGATATGGCTTACTTAGTCTAAGTTCATTGGTTACTTTTTATTTGCGAATGCTGCCATGCTGGGTTAGATTAAGCTGACTGCCCATTAGTGGTCTCACATAGACTGAGTGAATCCGTAGTGTTACTAGAAAAGTTCTCGAACAGGAAAATCTCACACATTAAAAGCTTGGACACAAACTGAAGAACAACTCCGTCCCTCAGTGGTGCCAGATTGAGGGAAATTTCCCTTTTTGAGGAATATTTCAATGCAAAATTTTTAAAGAGGGAAAAAGGGACATTTTGTTGTCGTCCATATAAAAAAAGGAATTTTTTGGTTGCAGAACTCTTTACATACCTACATACATATGTATATTATATAGTATAACTTAAAACAAGCACTGAAAAACTCCTAAGAGAATTTCAGGAATATTTCGGCGTAGAAGCAAAAAAAAATTTTAAACCTGCACATGTTGGCTTTCTTTACATCCTTGTATCGAAAGAATTTTGGAGAATTGGGAGTCAATTAAAAGCTATTTTCGCCTGGCCTCAGTTGAAGATAAGCGTAAAAAAGCAGAAAATATGTATGAAGAATTGGAAAGAGTTCAAAACAGGGCTTATTTTAGATTTTTGAAGTACGTTCTTAACTTTTTCCATGAATTTAACGCATTGTTCCAAAGTCAAAATGTACTTATACACCGACTAGGGCAAGAAGCTAAGACACTTGTGTTGAAAATTGCAAGAAATTTCTTAAAACCCGACTTTTTTTACAATTCCGTCGGAATTACAGCTAAAAGTTTTGGAACTTCCAACTCCATATTTACTTGATACGCATAACCTTTACGTTGGTTATGAATGCGAAGATATTTTTCAAATTTAAATTTGTTTAATTTATTATTATTATTATTATTAAATTTGGAGGAAAGATTGTATTCAAAACAAGTGTTTGCGCTTTTATAAAACTTCTACTTTTCAGATAATATCACGTTTTCCATTTGACGGTGTTTTCGAAGAATTGCAGTTTTTATATCCCGATATTCTTCTTGCTCTAACTAAAAAATTAAATCTTAATCCTGATCTCACAGAATCGGAATACAAAAGTATTTGTATGATTTTAACCGAAACACAAAAAGCCGATTTAAAAAAATTACCTGTTGATGTAATGTGGAGTAATATAATAAACTTTAAAAACTATAATGACAATTTTTTGTTTCATAATCTTAAGCAATTGGTTGAAATTGTACTCACGTTACCGTATTCAAACGCTGAATCAGAAAGAATAGCTTTGTTCAACAACTTTACTTGCAATAAGAGCACCAGTGGAAAATTAAGAGTAAAAACGAGTAAAAGAGAAAATTATCAACCAAAGTTATTGAACACAAAATCGTAAACATTTGCAAGTAAACAGCTGATGCGCTGTTTTCACAATTTGATTTTTAGGTTAGGTTGTAATTGAAATGTTTGAAATTGAGAATGAATGTAAATAACTGAATTAGGAAGACAAAAATCTACTTTGGATATTCCACAACATCGTCAAGATTCCTTTTTGCGCTAATTTATTTAGTATGCAATTAGAAATTTGCGATTAAAATGTTGGCATATTTCCAATTGCAATTTTCGTGATCATATGTTTTTGACGCTTCTATTTTTTTTAAAGCTGCAAGTAGTTGCAAGTGAAAATTTTACTTGCAACTATTTTCAACTCTCTCGAAGTCTTACTCTCCCAATTTGGGTCTCTTTTGCAAATTTTTTGGGTTATTGAACATAAAATTCGTAACTATTTGTAAAAGCAATTAAAAACTTTGAGTTATTGAACAAAGCTAATATTTTCAATTCTAACGGATGTTAAATGTAAAAAAGTGAAACAAACTATCTAGCGATATGTGAAATTGTATATCAATTGCTTCAACTTTAAAATCAACAAAAATCATATACACTTGCACAATGCAAATAATAGCTTTGTTCAACAACTTTACTTGCAAGAAGAGCGTCAGTTACAAATTAAGAGTAAAAACGAGAAAAAGAGAAAATTATCAACCAAAGTTATTGAACACAAAATTGTAAACATTTGCAAGTAAACAGCTGATGCGCTGTTTTCACAATTTGATTTTTAGGTTAGGTTGTAATTGAAATCTTTGAAATTGAAAATGAATGTAAATAACTGAATTAGGAAGACGAAAATCTACCTTGGATATTCCACAACATCGTCAACATTCCTTTTTGCGCTAATTTATTTAGTATGCAATTAAAAATTTGCGATTAAAATTTTTGCATATTTCCAATTGAAATTTTTGTGATCATATGTTTTTGACGCTTCTATTTTTTTTTAAAGCTGCAAGTAGTTGCAAGTGAAAATTTTACTTGCAACTATTTTCAACTCTCTCGAAGCCTTACTCTCCCAATTTGACTCTCTTTTGCAAATTTTTTGGGTTATTGAACATAAAATTCGCAACTATTTGTAAAAGCAATTAAAAATTTTGAGTTATTGAACAAAGCTAATGTGTACAACTGATACTTTTAGCTATTAAAAAAACTGTATTTGCCTGTTGTATATTCTTATATTACTGAAATAAATGCTTTAAATTCGGTGGGAATATTGTGGGATTTTTTTTATTTAAAATGTGGGAAATTAGGGATTTTTTTCCAATTTCTGTAGGAATTTTAGCGGAGATTATCTGGCATCACTGCCGTCCCTTTGGCAAATAGCAAGAGTTTCCTTATCCGCATTTTGGTTACAGAGGACGCTGAACACAAATCCCGCTATTAGCCTATGCTAAGGGAGAGCGTCCTTTTGGGACCCCGATGCTAATTCCTATCCTTTTCAGGGATAGCAACAATTTACTTAGCTTCGGATTATAGAATTTAGATATAATTGGTTGAGGTAGATTTTTCTTTTTCAAAAAATCACTTTTTGGAATTATTGCACCAATTTTATAAATAAAAATTTGCTTTATTTGATAATTGAATTTTAGTTCTAGTTCTACTTAGCCTTTAAGAATTTTTAATTGTATGCATTGGCTAAATCTATATCTATATATATAAAAATGGTGTAAAAAATGTTACTAACCTCATCAGATGAGAACGGCTGGACCGATTTCTGTAAAATTGTTTGTCAGTTGTTCGTATTCTCGAGGAGATGGTTCGTACGGAAGAAAATTTTGTAAAATCCCTCCGGAAAAGTCCGAAAATTGGAAAAATCGGTGTGTATGTGTGTCCTTTATAAACTCCCAAAGTAACCAACCGTTCTTGATGAAATTTTCACAGTAGATTCATGTGGTGTTAGTGCACATAGTTGGGTATATAGAATTTCGAAAAAGTGGAAGCTTCCCCGAATACAGGCCTAAATGAAAACCCAGATCGATCCAGCAAGCCTTCGAGCAATATTGGTATCAAATGAAAGGTGTTGAACAGGCCTTCAACATAAAGTTATTTTCATTGCGATACCTAGGCCGGGTTCCCAGATATGGGTTAAAATGTGGTACCGAGTGACCCTGGAAAGTTTCTGAGCGATATTGGTATCAAATGAAAGCTGTTGAGGAGGACTTCAACAAAGAGCTTGTTAAATAGTGATGCCTAGGCCGGGTTCCAAGATTTGGGTCAAAGCGTGGACCCGGATAACCCCTGAATGTTTTCGAGCGATATTAGTAGCAAATGAAAAGCGTTGAGCAGGGTTCCACATACAGCTTTTTCATTCTGATTTCGGTAAGGTAAAGGTAGGTAGCTATTGGGATAGGGATAGGGATAGGGGTAGGGATAGGGATGGGGATAGGGATAGGAATAGGGATAGGGATATGGATAGGGATAGGGATAGGGATAGGGATAGGGATAGGGATAGGGATAGGGATAGGGATAGGGATAGGGATAGGGATAGGGATAGGGATAGGGATAGGGATAGGGATAGGGATAGGGATAGGGATAGGGATAGGCATAGGCATAGGGATAGGCATAGGGATAGAGATAGGGATAGGGATAGGGATAGGGATAGGGATAGGGATAGGGATAGGGATAGGGATAGGGATAGGGATAGGGATAGGGATAGGGATAGGGATAGGCATAGGCATAGGCATAGGCATAGGCATAGGCATAGGCATAGGGATAGAGATAGAGATAGAGATAGGGATAGGGATAGGGATAGGGATAGGGATAGGGATAGGGATAGGGGATAGGGATTGAGATAGTGATAGGGATCGGGGGAAGTAGGTTTGTCGCGGCGAATATAACTATAACTTTTATTCAGAGAATAGACAATTTTTTGTTATTCGCAGTCATTAAGATGGGCTCTAAGATAATGGTTAGCAATACGGTAATCAAAGACTTTTCTTTAGGCTTCATAGGAATAAGTTTTAGCAGAACAACGTCTGCCGGGTCAGCTAGTAAATAAATAAATAATTTTGGATACCCCATCGGGTATATTGTTGGCCTGGTCCATCGCAGTTGTAAGGTACTTATGCTTAATTTAAATAAGTGCCATTTGAACGTCCATGTCGTATTCTTCTCCGAGGCATGCACTCTTCTTTGCCATCTTATCAGCTTTCCGCATTATCGCTTATCCCCTCATGACCTGGAATCCAGTATAGATGAACAGTACCAGTTCTGCATAATGCCCTTAAGGCTTCCCTGCAATCCGCCACTTACTTGGCTGAAGTGCTACACGACAGAATCGACTTTATAGCCGACTGACGGTCTATATAAAAATTAATCCATCCGTTCGTAAGGCATTACAAACTAACAAATCTGTTGACATTCTTGCTGCTAACCCTTCTGCCCGAAGTGCAGTACAGTGATCTGGCAGCCTGATGCTAATGCAGATATTCAGCTCCCTGCCAAAAAAAAGCAGCTCCTACTCCTACTGATGTCTTGACCAGACCCCGGCAAAACTATGAGAAGAATCGTGTGGTCGAGCGTAGAACTAAAGAGTTCTCATTTACAGCCCATCATCTTTTTACATGCATATGGCACAGTAGAGGCTTCTATGGCCCTCTCCTCCACATAGAGCTTCCACGTCAGTTTGCTGTCCAATGTAACAGCTAGGTGCTTTGTGCTACCTCTAGGTTGCAGAGTCTTCCTGCCCAATTTGGGCTTAACCCAGTTTGTTATCTAATACCGTTTGTTAAGTAAAACAAGGTAGGTACGTTTTCTTCACATTAACCATTAGCCCGACCTCTTAGGCCTAGGCATATATTTTCTCAAGCGTGCAATTATACACTTAAATTCCTGCTTTTATTTTAGTCTTCATTTCTTTTCACATTACAGCTTGCCTATCTATACAAAACAGCCCTATGTACTTTAGAGCATATCGCAAAAAAAATTTTCACCGTATAAAATTCAATTTCTCTATTACGTATATCAGTAAATTTAAAAAGCTATTAAATAATATTTTGCTTTTAACGCAAACAAACAAAAAATAAATCCACTTACAAGCAAACAAAGATAAAATGTGCTTTTAAATTCAATTATGTATCTGTTTATTTTGTGGTAATAAAATTCTTAATAATTGATGGTTTTGTTTCAAATTTCTAATATACTGACGTGTAATTGCATAATGTTACAATTTTAATGAAATATCAATTTCATTTTATTTTTAATTCATATTTCCATGAATGCAGTAAATCTAAATAAAATAGTTTTTTTTATATACATATTTTCTATGAAAAGCTGTGTTTGTGTTTAAATTATATTATACAAATATGTAAACAAATAAAAACAAATAAAAAGAAATAAAAACCAATAAAAACAATAAAGCGATGTTACAAGTCTTAATAAATAATTTAATTTAATATTCCCAATTCAATATGCAAACCATCAGAGCATAGAGTATAAGTAAGTTATCATAATCATGATGGTAAGCCTTCAAAGCAAGTGTTGCATATTGAGCGATAGCATAGCAAAGCCGCACGCACACTGCTGTTTAAAACAACAACAGCAATAATAGTCTGCCAAAGCTGCTAAAGAGCTGATTAAGCAGTTCGCTTTGATTCGGTACATATTTGATGGTTCTTCGTCTTGTTTCATTAGCTTACGTATTTCAGAGCAATTTCCAGCTTATGCCATTATCTACAGTTCGTATTCGCTTTCATATTTTGCTTTTACATTACATTTCTCAAATATGCAGATGCTCCGTTACACACACACACACACAAGAAAATAATCAGACAAAGCGAGTGTTTGAGAAATTCTAATAAATTCAATTAGCTAAGCAACACAGAGTCGAATTTGCTATTGAAGATTTGCGATCTCTTCGCAGTAGAGAAGATAAACACAGGGTATTTTATATGTTCGAGTATAGGTCTTTAATGAAGATTACTACGTTATTAGTTTCGCAATGCGAGGATGCTGAGGAAGAAGAAGCGATGCCTAAAATGTACAAACATACATTGGAGAGGATTTAGATTTGGTTTTACTCTCAGGAATAACATTCAGTCTTAAATATAAGTTTTTGCTTGAATAGACATAAATATAATTTCAAGCAATAAACTGATTAAGCCATAAGATGTTGGCCTCGTATAAACATTTATAAAGGCCATTATCGCAACCACAATTGAATTCAATAACTATATAAAATTTATAAAAAGGTTGCCTCTAAAAATTAGCCCAAAAGCAAAATTAACATTATCAATGATGATAATTAACTGAAAGTAGATGTCAAAAAACCAACAACGACAACAAATTTCGACTTAGAAAAATAAAAATAAAAGCATGAAAACTTGAAACCAACAAAACCAAACAAACAAGATGAATAACAAGAAGAACAAGAGCAAAAACAACAATAACAACAACACAACAATTGAAAACTTTTAATTAAACTTAGCTATTTGCTACTGTAGTTGTTGAGTTTGAAATGAAAATACACTCCAAAAAACCACAGAGGAATAAGTAATCTTTATATAAGTCTTATTACAAGGTAACTAAACTCCATATAATCCCTTAGTATGTGCAATGATATAAGCTTTATTTTTTATGGCGAATAAAGGTACTGCCAGACGATGCACTGAAAGTGCTTTCCGAAAGCGTCAAATCATTGAAAGAACTTTCATGAGTATCCACACGACGCAATGAAAGTGCTTTCAGAAAGCACCTTTTACCTCCACTTTCCGAAAACTTTCAGGAATTACTTTTCGTTTGTCCACACGGTGAAAGCGAAATGAGGTTTTGAAAGTACTTTTTGGCAGCTGTCAAATTAAATTCAAACAGCTGTGAGAGCAAGACAGATTTAGGAGAGCAAACAGCTTGTTGTGTGACTCACACAGTGTGAGAGCAAACAGCTGTGCGTGGAATGGTGATGGTGGAGACTTTTGTGTTTTTTGTGTTCATATGAAAAATATAACGTGATAATTAATTATTTTAATAATTGTCTTTTGTTTATACATATCTATTTTTATAAAGAAAACATATTTATATGCCGGTTCGATCATTTAGACAACACTCGTATCAGCTAGCAACTTTCAGAAAGTAAAAGACTTTCAGATGTAACAATTGAAAGTGAAAAGTATTTCCGAAAAGTATTTTTCTCGCAGCTAGATGATGAAAGTTTTTCGTAAGAAAGTAATTGCTGAAATTTCGGAAAACACTTTCAGAAAGTACTTGTTTGGTGGCTACACGAGAAAATTTTACTTTTTCACTTTCTGAAAGCACTTTCATTGCATCGTCTGGCAGGACCTTGAATCGTATTATAAGTTATATAAACACCACATAAGCCCTTAATTAATTTTTGATTGCTTGTTTTTCCGACAGGGTAGGAATGTGACGTATTGTGGAACGATTTTCCGTCATCCTTTGTCAAGTTTGGTATGTCTACAAATACACCACATAAGCACTTTTATAAGAAATTGTTATTACTAATACCGGAATCCTGTAAGCAATCTCTAGTCACTAATAGAGACTTTTGGAGACTTTTTCGTGGTGAGATTGATTTTGAGACAATTTGGTATTCACGTCTCAAGTCTCAAAAAATACGTCACTAATTAGTGACCTGGTGGCGAGGAGGTCACAAAATAAACAAAACATTGAGGTGAACTAAATAAAGCGTCACAATTTATAAAAACTTACAATTTGTTTGCTCTTTGCTTGTTTGCTTGCTATTTTCTGTAATAGAACAAGCTTATTTGTATGAGATTAGCAAAATAATAAAATTTTTCGGGTTTTGCTAACTTACTTTTTTCCGCCATTTCCATCAAGTGTAAATGGTGATGAGATACGACATTTATCGATATTTCACTGTTTTACGTTACATGATTTTTTTGCGAATCGGTTCAGATAAAACACTCATAAAAACATTATATTCATAACTATTTTTATAAGTGACAAGTAGTAATGATACGCTTTATTTTTTAATGCAATATATTGCTCATAAATTCATTTCCAAAATCTATTTTCGTATGTAATCGATTAGTGAGTATTCGTTAAATTATTTTGTTATCTCAAACAGTCTCAGTACATTTTCACCACGGTCTTTGGTGAAATTTTTAGTGACTGCCGGTTGCTGAATACCAAAATTGGCTCAAGTCACTAAAAATGTCTCAAATCTCAAATTTAGTGACTTGAGATGAGACGGAGTTACAGAATACGCCTATAAGCCTATTTTTCCAACGGCGAATAAGCCTGGAAATAAGGTTTCCTCTCAAAGAGAGATAGAGAGAGGGAGAGAATTAGTCCTTATAGCCTAATGACATCAACACAAAAAAAGCCTTATTATTAGCCTTTGTTCATACAGGCTAGGTGCCTTATAAATTTCAGGCATTATTTTCTAAGCCTTAATGTGGAATTCACTCATATCAATTAAATCATCGAAGTCTATTCAATGCTTCAAAACCTCAGTTGCAAATTATCTTCAAACACAGTAAACCTTTCTTTTCTCTTTACTCTATATAGTATTCTCTGGCATGGGTGCTGTTCTCTAAATCCTTCTTATCTCATATGGAACTAATAAGTTTTAGAAAAGCTTTATATATTTATACTTATTTATACACTATTATTTTCTTGTTTAATTATTATTATTATTATGTAAGTGATAGTTAGGGTCAAATCTGTAACAAAATCTTGTAATTTGTACGCTTAAAAACTTAATGTTTTACTGTACACATTTGTTTATAATAATAAATTGAATTGAATTGAAAATTGAATTATCATCATCTGCAATAAGCCTTAAAATAGGCGTAGATTTGGTGGAGAGTTCATGTTAAAATTAAAACATTTAAGCGCAAAGAAACCCAAGAGTCAAAGAAATACTCTAAAAGCCCCAAAGCGAGCAAATGCACATAGCAAAAAGTAAAAAAAAAAAAAACAAAATAAAAACCAAAAGCAAAAAAAAACCAAAAGTAAAAAGCAACAACAACAACTAAATTACGTAACCCAGTCACACGCACCAACAAAAGCAAAAGACAATGGGCTCGGCGGCGGCGGCGGCGGCAGCTCCACCTCCACATGACAAGCCATTTCCGGTAGACACACACACACACACACACAAACTGAGGCGAGTGAGAATTGCAAAGAAGCAGTGAGCAAAGAAGAAAATCAAAGAGTGCGAAAAAATTGCGAACAGCGCATTGCCGAAAGGCGTTTGATTGAAAAGGATGCAAGGTCGAGTTGGAATTGCATTAATTGAAATTAAAAGAAAATGGCCACGAGTGTGAATAGAAGCGAGAAAATGGCAGCACGAGTCGAGCGTGAAGTGTCAAGGCGTGTGAGAGCAAACAAAAAGCGTAAAAGAATTTTTAAGTAGTCATAAAAAAGGAAGTAAATTAAAAAAAAAATTGCATATGTGTGCATGTACAATTGAAATGAAAATGAAAATGAACTGCACGCTGACCACGCAAAAATAGCAGCGGGGAGTGAATATTAAATCATATTAAATGATGAAATATATTAAAGTACTGATTAATTAAAATATGACTTGAAAGCAGTGATGCCACTAACATATTTTTCCTCGTACCAAAAAACGTACCATATAGCTTTTAAGAGTACCAAACAGATTTTTTCGTCGTAACGGTCGTATTAGACAAATGGTTTTTTTTTTTCATTCATTATTTTTTAATGGAAAATTAACTTCAATATATCGCACCCTAAATCATAAATTGGCACAGCTCAAAATTCAAAAATTTTCAAGAGCGAAAAACTTTTTTCTTTACAAGCAATGATGTTGAAAAGGCTAAGTATAATTGCTATTTTTCAGTCAAAAGGGACACCGATTGAAAAGTTTTTTTTTGGCAACTGCTAGAGATATGTTCTGTGTACCGGTTTACGATTTACCGATTTTAAAAAAAATTTGAGTTGTGCCACTTAATGATTTTTAATAAAAAGAAAAAAGAGTATTTAAAAAATTAAAGAAAATAAACCAAAAATTAATAAAATTAACGCGCTTTAAATTAATTTAACTTTTTACATCTCCATCACTCTATTTGCATTTAAAATTTTCTTGGTATATTTATTGAGTAGTGATCATGGCTCACTAACAGCGGCTGTAGCATGCCCTCAGCTGATTTTTTCTCTTCGCTAGGAGCAAGTGCCACAGCACACTAAGGTCAAACTGAGATACAATTTGTTTGCTAATTTTGACAATTACTTGCCAAAAAGCTTTAACAAAATACACGGTAATTGGTCATGCTAGTGATCAAGAATTGTATCGATTTAATAACACCTACGGCTTTGGGATACCTATCGCGTGTTGGCGATGTAATTAATTAACATAATTACTGTTCTTTTTGTGGACGAACAAAAATAATATATAGAAAAATAAAAAATAGATGGAAATAAATATCGTTTTCCCAAACCGTTGCTTTTAAGGAAAAAGTACCAAAATCAAAAGCAACGTACCAACGTACCACATCATTGTCAAAGTACCAGTTTTGGTACAAGAGTACCAAAAGTGGCAACGCTGCTTGAAAGGTTAGGGAGAGAGCGAGGGAGACAGAAAAAGAGAGAAAGAAGTGTTTATTATTTTATTACTTTTTTGATGCTGAAATGAGAAGAATTTTAGCTACAAGTTGAGACAGATTTTGGCCTTCAAGCACATCTGTCTGCAACAACATAAATAAATTGTAACAGCGAACAGAGAACGAGGCAAGATACTGAAGATGGCACATCGCCGAAACCGGTTTATAATCAAATCAAACTTGACAAGGGCTGACGAAAATTCGTTCCATAATACATCATCACTTATAACAGCTCGATTCTGGGCAAAGAAATATCTTTTACGAATCTAGAAGATCCGCAGAATATTTGGAGGAGACTATACACCAGAGTCGTTTGTAAACCGTTTGCTAGAATTCAATGCAAAATGGATTGCAGCGTGTAACATAATAGCAAACACTATGAAAACATTGAGGAACATAGAGAGTATACGGCAAAGCAGTGGCGACTAAAAGACCAAGTGTCAGATTATTCCTCCCAATCATAGGTTCTTTTAGTGGAATGAATACGTACAGGAGTTGATCTCCTACATCCCTTACGGATACGTTCAGGAGTTCAGCCTACTACATCCGTTACGCATAAGTTGAGGTGTTTAATCTGCTACATCCTTCAACGGACCTTGGCTTTCCACACAGCACTTGTCATGGGCCACTTGGAGTAAACGGATATGCACAGACGTTCAGCCTGGTACGTCCGTTACGGATACGTTAAGAAGTTCAGCCTCCTATATCCGGCAGCATATGCTCCTTCATTTCCAGGTCAGGCGCGTTCAATGAGGAACATTGGCAAAGGCTTGCGGGTACAAGTTCGACTAAGGCTAATAAAGTGACCATATCAGGCGCAGAGCCTAGTGCTCAACCCACCTTCCGCCATTAGTGGTACCGTGGAGTTCAGTACGCTGACAGTAGAAGGTATAGTGCGGTTAGAGTTCCACACTGACTGTATAAAGGCCTCCTCCTCGTAAATGAAACAGTATCTTTTCCTTTCACTGGCGGTATTGGAAGGATAAATTTCAGGGACCGAAAATAACGGTTATGTTTCTAGTGTGGTGAAAAGGTTACGCAAAAATTACCTTTATCTTCTTTTGGGAATTTTTAACCATTATCATGGGAAAAAATTGTTTTTGGTCCTTAAGTACCATTATAAAAATCAAAAAACTGTTTTGGGGCTGAATAACCGTTATTTAGTATTTTATTCGGCTCAACACCTTTCATTTGATACCAATATCGTCCAGAAATATTGACAAATAAATAGGCTTGATTTTTATAGGTGAACAAAAAAAAATAAAAATCTGAATAACGGTTATTCAGGCCCAAAACGGTTTTTTGATTTTTATAATGATTATTAAGGACCAAAAAAATTTTTTCCCATGATAATGGTTAAATATGACTTTTACCCCATTTCTCTTATAACCGTTACGTCCCAGATAAATTTACATTTGTTTACAAATTCAAAAGTTATCGGTTTTCGTTTAGGGTTTCTGGTAACGGTCTGTTGAATTTATTGGAATTTGAATTTTTATGCTTTTAATTATTTGGTATTTGCACTTCTGTCTTCGGGATTTACTTATCTTTTGAATTTCTCTTTAATGGTTTTTTCGGCCTTTTCGATTTGTCTCAGCGAAGCGGCTCGTTTATTCGCTAAATTAAGAATGTTTCAGGGACGTTATTTTATTCGCTAAAAAAACAATCGAGTTGAGCAGTGACGCCGTTAGCTACTCGCTGTTAACTACTCGCTGACAACAATCGCTAACAACAATCACTAATAACACTCGTTACATTCTCTTTTGCACGTGTCGCATTAGACAATCACGCGTTTCTTGTGTGGCACCACGTTTTTGCAAAGTTTCTGCTTTTATAGTTTTCTTTTGCACATAAATTTTAATTTAAATTTGTGGTATTTTAAGATGAAATACTATAAAGCTGAGACAATTCTTTGCTTTTGCATTTTTATATGCCATATAAACTACTTATGCATATGAAGTTTTTTATTTACATTCAAGATCGTTATTATTTTATTGCCACATTCCTTAAGAGTTGGCGCCATAAAAGTGGAGTTTTATAGGATTTTTATTGTTTAATAGTCGCGCTGCCAATGCTACCCGAGTTGCTTAAGGATTGTATGAGGTGATTAACGCCAAAGGGTGATGTAATCCCATGCTTACATGCATACAAAAGTAATTATAGGAAAATATTTATACATAACATATTATGCACATTTATAGCTATGGATATATATTATTGATAGAGGTTTTATCTATTAGAAGCTATAAAGCATTTATCAAGCACACCCTTCCTCTAGACACGTACCTACATATTTTATGTGTTAATCCGTAGCTTACGAGTAGCGCGAACATAAAATGAAATACCGAAAAAAATACAAACACTAATAAATAAGTAAGAAGATTAAAAGAATAAATAAATAACATGATGTGCCTGTTCCTGTAGTTAGAATGAATGAATAATGGCCCAGTTAGTCAAGAACGTGTGGTCCGCCCGCTGACGCAAACGCCCCTATGCAATTTTTAGGATTTTTTGAGCCCGTGGGGCAACGGAGAAATCAGCTGTTTTACTCACACATATTTACATATATATATAGTTTGTGTACATTTTGGCAGGGTTGCCATTTAGTCATTTTTGAACAAACAAGATTTTTACTAATCTTCAAAGTGTTATGCGGATTACTCTTCAATACACAACTGTGCATTATTTGCCAAATGACAAGAAAATGCTAATTTAATCGTTTTTAAAGTTTTCGTTGACGCCTTTTTTTTTATTAATTTAGTTACTTTTTTACGGCTTAGTTGGTAATTAAAACACATTTTTTATACTCAGCTGTACTAGTACACAGAGTATTATAGTTTTGATTTCCTAACGGTGGATTGTAACAGAATGAAATAATCGAGATAGATATAGACTTATATATATCAAAATGATCAGGGTTAAAAGAGAAATCGATTGAGCCATGTCCGTCCGTCCGTCCGTCTGTCCGTCCGTCCGTCTGTCCGTCTGTACGCACGATAACTCGCGCAAAAATTGAGATATTTTGATGAAATTTGGAATGCAAGTTGGTATCAAGACAGGAACGGATGGTATTGAAAATGGGCGAAATCGGACCATGACCACGCCCACCTCCCCTATATAGTAAAAATCGGAAATTTTGTATCTCAGTCACTAATAGAGCTAGAGTGATAAAATTTCACACACGTATTGAGCTCAGGCCCTTATGAAGAAATGTGGTGAAATTTTGGAAAATGGGCGGTGCCACGCCCACTTATTAAGGGGCAAACATTGAAAGTTTTATGAGTCATAACTCAGAAACTGTTGAAGATATATCGATGAAATTTGGTAGGCGTGATGTACTTACCTAGGCAAATGTTTGGACGGAAAATTGCCAAAATCGGTTGACGACCACGCCCACTTTTATATATGGGTATTATAAAGTGACCTAATAAAAGCATTTTAAGCGATATCTCTGTCAAATATAAAGATATATCATTGAAATTTTATGGAAGGTGTCCAACTATGGACATAAAACAAAAAATACAAAAATGTTGGAAAATGGGCGTGGCACCGCCTCCTTTTAGAAGCAGGAATATACGAGATTTCTGAGCCCATAACTCGCCAAATAATCGATATATTATGACGAAACTTGGTGCATACACTTTCACTACTTGTAGTAATACATGTTCAAAATTTTAGCGAAATGGGTTGACGACCACGCCCACTTATATATATGGGTATCATAAAGTGGCCTAATAAAAACATTTTAAGCGATATCTTTGTCAAATATAAAGATAATTCATTGAAATTTTGTGGCATGAGTTCTACAATAGATGGGAAACAAAAAATAGAAAAATTTCGGAAAATGGGCGTGGCACCGCCTCTTTTCAGACAAAGGAATCAACGAGATTTCGGAGCTCATAACTCGACAAATAATTGAGATATTATGACGAAACTTGGTTTATACACTTTTATAACTTGTGTTAATGGACACGCAAAAATTTATTGAAATCGGTTTATGACCACGCCTACTTTTTAACAAAGATACTTCTGGAACACCCTTTGGGAATTTGTAACGTGACATCTTTGTAACTCATAAAGGGATGAAATTTTGCACAAAGAATAATATTCATAAGCTTAGTTGGATGACTGATAAAAATTTAGAAAATGGACGTGGCTACGCCCACTTTATGCAGCACTCGATTTATATAAAGTACCTACACCGTGTTTCCATGAAACGCAAACAAACAATGAAAGCATACAGCTGAGTATCTAATGTTCGATTCCACTCGAACTTAGGCTTCCTTACTTGTTTCTTGTAATTTTGTTGCTGCCCAAAATATTTCCATCACACCTTGGTGATAGTTATCAAGGGCTAAAACATAAAATAACAAAAAACACAGTCAGAACATTAAATTTACAATTGAAAATCCATAAAAAAAATTATATTGGGAAGCAACAAGATTCTCACAAAAATCTGTGTTTAATTAAGAAATCTGTACTGACTTTCTGTAACTCATATCTTTTCTAGTATAAATAGATGGTGACAAAGTGTGGATCGTATTAGTGTGACATCACTTTAATTGATTTTGTTACAGAAACTCAGATTTATTGTGGCAATTTATAACTTTTTAATGTAGAAAAATTGCAGAAGAAGACCAGCAATAGTTATCCATTAAGAAAATACCGCCACCATTGTGGATAAATACAATTTTTGCTTTAATTTTCAGTAATATCTTCATTTATTAGGAGTGGTCAATATCTCAAAATTTTTACATATTTTTACGAATAGTTACGAATTTATGTTCAATAACCCAAAAAATTCGCAAAAGAGAGCCAAATTGAGAGAGTAAGACCTCGAGAGAGTTGATAAACGCTGCAAGTAAAATTTTCACTTGCAACTACTAGCAGCTTTAAAAAAATAGAAGTGTCAAAAATATATGATCACAAAAATTTCAATTGGAAATATACAAACATTTTTAACGCAAATTTCTAATTGTGTACTAAATAAGTTAGCGCAAAAACGAATCTTAATGATGTTGTGGAATAGCCAAAGTAGAATTTTATTTTCCTAATTCAGTATTTCCATTCATTTCCAATTTCAAAAATTTCACTTACAACCTAACCTAAAAATCAAATTGTCAAAACAGCGTATTAGCTATTTTCTTGCGAATGTTTACGATTTTGTGTTCAATTGCTTTGGTTGATAATTTTCTCTTTTTCTCGTTTTTACTCTTAATTTGACATTGACGCTCTTTTTGCAAGTAAAGTTGTTGAACAAAGCTATTGCCTTGTTATTAATTTATATATATATATATATATATATATATATATATATTTACATTTTGTTTGGGATTTAAAAAAAATTTATAAACGTTTTCTTTCCTTTCTTTTCAAAAATTAAAGTAATAATAAATGGTTCGTTTAAGCAGACATACTATTTTTTCCACGTGAACACATATATGTATATTCGATAACATTTTACAATCTTGTTGAGTTATTTGTATAATGCTGTGAAAATTACTGTTTAAATATTTAATAACTAAAAATGTTCAACTGGCAACCCTTCTACCTTGCAACCATGCGAGCGATCAGCTGACACGTTTTTACGTAAAAAATCAAAATGATTTTGATTTCTGCGGTACGGGCTTCTGCGTCGTACGTCGTTGAATAATCGGTTACATACAAATCCCATTAAATAGGTTGGATCAGCTGACACGGTACACGGGTTTACGTTCTCGACTAACTGGGCTATAACGAATGAAAAATAAGTGGATAACAACCTTGGCACATACGCGCTGGACAGCGCGGACATCCTAAGGATATAACATGTATGTAAATGCTTCTACGAACATTAGAGTGGCTCGAAGGAAGTTTTGTTTAGCATCATTTGAGTTTTGGAGAGTTTTTAGTTGGCCATGCTTTTCGATTTAGTGAAGTCTATCTAAAAGTTATATGATTTTAGATGAGAGCGTGTGCCATGGTGCAATTTTTTTATTGTTTCCACATATAATAAGATTTTTAGCGAAAAAAAAAAAATACACAGAAAAAAATGAAATAACCTTAATGTGTATCTACTACTAGTAAGCCAAAACTAACAATATAAGCGTGTACTAGAACCAAGTACATAAGAATGAAGTGCTTTCAAATGAATGAATGCGCATACGAATGGCTGAATGTATGAAATGTGAAAATGAGTGCTTGAGTGAAAAAACGAATATATAGATGAATGAATGCATACAAAAATTGGTGAATGAAGAAAAAAAAATCGGCGAATGAATAAAAAAATAAAACAATGAGCTGGGCATGTACCTACAAATGAATGCAAGCAGGATATAGGCGCTCCAATAACTTAATATATGGCAGCGGTGCAGTATTTCTGCGGTCATAAAATAAATACATAGAGGTTTAGCATTTCTATATCTTTTTTTTTTTTTTTTTATTAATTTCTTACTTATCTTTTCCCATGTTTATTTATTTCACTCTAG
This sequence comes from Urophora cardui, assembly GCA_960531455.1. Lineage (NCBI taxonomy): Eukaryota > Metazoa > Arthropoda > Insecta > Diptera > Tephritidae > Urophora > Urophora cardui. The sequence goes on from OY482673.1 coordinate 40,971,348, forward strand.
GCAAAAAACGTGTAACAGGTAAACCAAGCAAAAGCACAATCAACCAAAACGATGTTTAGTATAATCCAAAGCCAACGAAAGTGCTGTAAATATCTTCTACAAACATAAATTCTTGAGTATTTTCACTTTGCAAATATTTGAGTGTAAGTAATTACCTTCCAAAAAATCTACGCCTTATTTAAGGCTTTTTTCAGATTTCTTTTTTGTTATTTGCTTTGCCGACGGGGTAGGATTGCGATGTATAGTGAAACGAATTTCCGTCATCCCTTGTCAAGTTTGATTTGGTAATATTTATTTATTACTTTTTTCAGATCATGGCAAGGCTTAAAAAATAATGCCTGAAATTTAAGAGACATAGATTGTATGAACAAAGGCTTATAATAAGATCTATTTTGGAACGAATTTCCGTCATGCCTTGTCAAGTTTGATTTGGTTATAAACCGGTTTCTGCTATGTGCCATCTTCAGTATCTTGTTTCGTTCAACAACAAAAAAGAGCTTATAAGAAGGCTTATTTTCCTGTATTGATGTGAACAGACCATAAGTAATACTATGTCGCTCTCTCTCTCTATGAGAAGAAACTTTATTCCCAAATCTTATTCGCCATGGTAAATAAGGCTTAAATAATTGTTGGTAATAAGTGCTTATGTGGCGTTTAAATACCATATAATGAGGCTTATTCGCCATAGAAAATAGGGTTTAAATAATTTCTTAAAACAATGAATTATATGGCGTTTAATTACCTTATAATAAGGCTTGTATAAGCCATTATAAAAAGAGTTTTTTGATTTAAAAAACAATTATCAAAATGAGGAAAGCGTGCACTATTTAACCAACCACTTGCTTGCATTGCAGTTGAAAGTACACTGAATATTTTTTTAAACGGCAATATGTATATGAGACGATTCACAAATAGGAGTTTCACAAAGTGCCATAAGGTCATATGTCATAGTAAAATATTGCACGGAAATAGTTATAAATCACTTTTCCGAAGCTCTGTGAAGAAGCAAACAAAAACAGCTGATCAAATACCACAAGTCAAAAACATATAGGGGATTCACAACCTGTCATATTGCGTCATATGCTCATAAGTCATAATATTTTGTTGTTGCATTCTATGCTATATGTGTACTAAATAAATACAACTCTGCACGATATGTTTTTGGGTCGTCGTATTTGATCAGCTGTTTTTGTTTGCTTCTTCACAGGGCTTCGGAAAAGTCTTTTATAACTATTTCCGTACATTATTTTAATATGACATATGACTTTATGACACTTTGTGAATCACCTAATATTCTGCAGAGTTGTATTTATTTAGTTCCACAACAGCAATAGAATGCGCCAACGAAATATTTATGACGGTCATAAAACATGATAATATGACAATATGACGATATGATGTAAAATGACAGCGCTGTGAATCTCCTATATGTTTATACGGCAATACGCTCGCACATTTTTCTCATAAAATTCAATTTCTGTCTCTCTCTCGCTCTACTTGAGATATGAGCGCATAACAGAAAGAACTATAACACTTGTTTCTATTGCTAGAAAATTAAGTTTAAAAATGTTTGAAGCAGAGCGAATGAGCGCATAACAGCAGCTCAGTTATTGCTTATTCCTGCTTATAACTTAACAAGAAAATAAATAAAATAAAGCAGCTACTATGAATTTGCATGCCAAAAGCCATCGTGCACTATAAATTTTGCAAACAAAAATTAAGCATTGACCTAGAAAATAGCCTTTGGAGTGTTTGAGTGCGCTGAATGTTTATGTTTGTATCTAAGTGGCAACCAAAAAAAAAGCGAAAAACAACAAAAACAAACGATAAACGATGTAAATAATTTAACTTTGAAGGTCACAAATTATGTTAACTATAGTAATAATGATGTTGAAATCGAAAATAGAAAAAAACCTACTATTCGAACAAGTAATTTATAGCATCGCACACAAGCGATTTGTTTTTAATTTAACACCAGCAGTTAGAATAACAATTTATGGCCGTTGTTTTAAAGTCGAAAATCTGCTAAGAAGTAAATCACATGCTTCGCTCGGTAGCTTTTGTTTTTGCGCTGAATGAATATAATTTGTTTTTGAGCTTTTTCTGTTCTTCGTTCACTTGTTTAAAATAGGTTAGGTCTAACTTGGAGGCACAGTTCAGCCATTGTGATTGAAAGAAAGCCAGTGATTGAGCTCATGAAGCTAAAGCTATGTTTTTGACTTCGAAACGTGGGAATCAGGTAGCTCTTGCGATAGTTGTTGCGCCGCCGCCAGTCATTTAAAGGGATGTCTGTGACTAATGCCAGGTAAAATATTGGTTCTCAAAAGTTCGGTCGTTATGAGTCCCACCACTGGGTTTTTTTAACCCTAATCACCGAATTTTAAAAAGTTACGTAAAACCGAAAGTGAGACTCTGAGGCTCACCTATGGGGAAATTTTGAAAAACATTATTTTGGTATTTATTTTTTACTTTTATTTATACAGTAATGAATTCTGTGGCCGCTGTGGTGCAGTGGGTAGAGTGCTCGCCTGCTATGCCAGAGGTCTCGGGTTCAAACCACGGCCCGAGCCAAACAAATTTTTCTAATTAGTAAAAATCCAATTATTGGGTTTTTTAAGAGCAGCGGTCACCTCTCGGCAGTGGGCGGCATACCCTCCGAGAGTATTTCTGCCATGAAAAAGCTTCTCACATAAAATGCATTCGCCGTTCGGAGCCGGCATAAAACAGTAGGTCCACCCAATTAGTAGGAAAAACAAAAAGGAGCACACCTCGAATTGGGAGAGAAGCTCGGCCATAAAACTCGTCAGAGTTATAATAGCGCCATTGTATTATATATATTATATATAATGAATTCGGAAGCATTTCTATACATTCTTATAACAGTTTATGACAATTTTTTTAGTATATAAAGATAAAAAAGGTAATTTCGAAAAATAGGGGATATTAATGTTAACTGTAATTTTCACACATTTTTGTAGTTGTTTGAATGTTCATTACAAATGGTTTTATTACATCTGTTATAAATTTGTTTTTGTGCACACAATGAGAAAAGCTATGAATCAAATAAATATGAATAAATTTTTCATATGATCGCCCCTAATATAAATTTTCCGCAACCAAATTCCAAGTTTTTAAAACGCGACGTTCGTGGTGAAATTTCTTACGCATAAAAGCAGCTGATCGTTCGTTTCTCTATCTGAACGCATCTTTTCCGTAATTTATAATCTCAGTAAACAGAAAAATGATAAAATGTTAATTGTTTTGAAATTGTTGACTTTGCCGGTCTCGTTAATTTTATGACATCCTATTATATAAAGATCTATGGTGAAATATGATGAATTCACCAAAAGCCGGGGGAAATATGGTGAGTTCACAATGTAAAAACCTCAAGGGGTAAACCTTGTAAACAGTGATGCCGAAATTGGGCCTTTCGGACCAAATATGGTCCGATAAATTTACTTTGGGCTGTTGGGCGGCTAAAATCAATTTTGGTCCGATTCGTAATATGAATATTTTTAGTGGAGACAATTTCTCGGACGCTAAACATTTTATCTTTCCCGTGTAAAGTTCTTTTATTGTTATTTCTAATTTCGGTTGGGACTCGTCTCGCGGGTTGGTGTCGAAATTCTGTATGTACAAAATTCTAAAAACAAAATTCTGCTTTTTAAAATTCTGCTTTTTTAAAATTCTGCTTTTTAAAATTCTGCTTTCTAAAATTCTGCTTTCAAAATTCTGTATTACAAAATTCTGTATTAAAATATAATGTTAACAGTGCGCTTATAAAAAATAACCCTCAGCCGGCAGAATTCTCTTTCCGGAGTAATATCTATGGCACGGTCCACAGTGCTTTTCGCAGAACACTTTCTGCGTTGGCGGCCTTCGGCCGCGCTTATAAAAAATAACCCTGGGCTACGCCATCCGTCCTGACGTGTGCCCTAACCGTGGCTACCGCCACGGTGATGTCCTTCTGCGTAGTACACCCTTCAGCGTAAACGGTCTTCGGCCGCGCTTATAAAAAATAACCCTCAGCCGGTAGACATGCAGAATTTTTTAAAGCAGAATTTTAAAAAAGCAGAATTTTAAAAAAGCAGAATTTTGTTCAAGCAGAATTTTTTTGCAATTTACAGAATTTTGTCACCCAGAATTTTGTAATACAGAATATTGACACGCTCCGTCGTCTCGCATGCCAAGTTTAATGAAAAGTCAAAATCAGACAATCTGACATTTATTTATTTTGCAAATAAAATGCTGAAATTTAACACAAATTATGTTTCACTTGAAAAGGGCCAGCGAATATACGTGCTATTCCACGAATAGGTTAGGTTGGAGTGGCTGCCATAGAGTCGCACTTAGGCCAGTGCAGAGGCCCGTTGTGATACCTCAAGAAGAAAACGGATTACTCCTCCTTTTTGAACCAATTTGAGAACTTAATGCGAAAGAAATGCGGTAGTGCCCTGCCTCGCAAGTTCATCCGCCCTACAATTGCCATTGATATCCCTACGTCTCGGGACCTACACGAGGTGCAGACTGATCTGTTTGGCCATCTCCTTTAGAGATCGGCGACAGTCTAGTGTTAGTTCTGAATTGAATGAGTGGGAGCCAAGATTACTTAGTATGTACATAAGTATGTATTTAAAAATCAATATGTAATTCCATTTTAAGTTGACTTCTGATTTTTGGGCGTTTTTTGGCGGAATTGGGCGGTAATTTGGTCGGTAAATTTTTTTTTTAGTGGCAACACTGCTTGTAAACAACGGATTCAAAATTTAGTTGAATTCTAGAAATGTAAGCTTATTACGCTAAAGATACTTAAGGTGAGTCTTTGAGGCTCACTTTCGGTTTTTCGTTACAATTTTATACGATTGCAAAAAAAATGGTTAAAATAAATAAGTAGCCCAAAGATCATAATTATTTCATAATTTATGAACACAAATGGAGGAATACCCAAAATTTCAGACAAAAATCTTTTTTGGTTTAGGAATAATTCGCTTTTAAACTTTAAAGTGAGACTGAGAGGCTCACTTTAGAGGATTAGGGTTAAGTGATAATTCCCTCTAACTTAACTTAGGTCAAAATTGCTGTAGAAATGCATAGGATTCATGTTTTCCAAATGCAGAGACAATATAGCTTAATAGCTCAGTTTATTAAGTGAGCTTCAGTGAATCCAGTTGAGTTGGGTCTGCAGGAAGAATATTGTGCTGCCAACTCTATCGTTTACCAGGTCAAAATCATCCATATTATAACTCTCTCTCAATTTGTGTAGTTTTTGTGGAAAGTGCATAAGTTTAAATACAGCTTTGAAATTCGATAGGGACTAGCTTTGGCTGTCCCTTAATCTGGCGTCATTCTACAGTATTAACTCACTGAGCCTCACTTCCTTGTAGCTAGTTAAATTCGTCTAGAAAGGTGATTGTTTTAGTCTCAACATCTTCGGTATGATTGGACGAAAGTGTTCCACTTTGAGTACGGCTATCACCATTGATATGTTGATCCTGGTGGATTCAGTCTCGAGTAAGCTTCATAGAAAGGGAATGGTCGATGCGCGATGTGACGTTTAAGCCCCCATCCTTTATTATCTTTTTTTCTTCTTCCCCTCCTACTTCTTCTTCTTCTTCTTCTTCTTCTTCTTCTTATTCTTCTTATTCTTCTTCATCTTGTTCTTCTTCTTCTTCTTCATAATTGGTGCGTAACCGTCTAGAAGATTTTGGCCTAGTCTTACAAAGCACGCCAGCCGTTTCTATTTCGTGATGTCTGACGCCAATTGGAAATACCAAGCGAAGGCGCGAAACACTCTTCACCTGACTTTCTCAACGCAGTGGAGGCCTCCCTTTTCTTTTGCCTTTAGCGAGTTAATATAATAATAATACAATACAATGGCGCTATTATAACTCTGACGAGTTTTATGGCCGAGCTTCTCTCCCAATTCGAGGTGTGCTCCTTTTTGTTTTTCCTACTAATTGGGTGGACCTACAGTTTTATGCCGGCTCCGAACGGCGAATGCATTTTTTGTGAGAAGCTTTTTCATGGCAGAAATACTCTCGGAGGGTATGCCGCCCACTGCCGAGAGGTGACCGCTGCTCTTAAAAAACCCAATAATTGGATTTTTACTAATTAGAAAATTTTGTTTGGCTCGGACCGTGGTTTGAACCCGAGACCTCTGGCATAGCAGGCGAGCACTCTACCCACTGCACCACAGCGGCCTTTAGCGAGTTACGATAGAAATACTTTCTAGGCCAGACCTCATCTTCATCCATTCTCAGAACATGCCCTACCCAACTCAGACACTGGATTTTTATTCGCTGATATCGATGTCGGTATCGCCCTCGCTAATGCGCAAACGTCCGAAGAACTTTTCTCTCGTATACTCCAAGTGCTAACTATCTGATCCAATTTTGACATCGTCCATGCTTCTGTGACATACAAAGGTACATGAGGACTGCAACGTCGAGCATCCTTTACTATTGAAAAATGTAAATGTGTTTAAGCACTCTTACTTACTCCTTATTGTCTCTATCATATATGTATTTTGTTAATCGATAATCACGAAACACGTCACCTCTAGACGAATTGAGAGATTGCAAATGGAATAGCAAGCATTTTCACCAAATCTTTCTTCATCCTCTCATTTACCAATCATGCTATCTGTCCTTCCGCTTTCTGCTACACTATAATCCTTCCGTTCATGTGGCATGTTTGCTTCAGCGTTACAAATATATTACCTTGATAGCGTTTATTGGTTTACCTTTGTTGTTGTTTATTGGTTTATTGCTTTATTTTTGTTTTTGGTTTTGTTGTTGCTCTTGCTGTTGCTGTTACAAATTAAGCAGGTGGATGTGGTAAATTAAATGAAAGTTGTTACAACGAAATTCAATAGCTAACCCAAATTGTTTATATATGTAAGTACTTATGTACTTACCTATCTATGTATATAAGTATGAGAATATGACTGAGTTAAAGGGCGCGTACATGCACGGATTCTCCTCTTCGTCAATATCCTTATCCTGTAGCATCAATATGTCTGCTGAGCTTACAGGCCCTAGCTAGGGGGGGGGGGCATTGTGGGGCAATGCCCTACCTTAAAATTAGAATGCCCTACCTTAAAAAGGCCAACAAGTGAGATTAATTATTATAATTAAATTTTTTGTCATAGTTTGAGATAAAAAATTATTGCGGTTGCAATGTATGATATGGAGAATCCACCCTGCACCATAAATATAATTAAATAAGACCATCGAATTTTTGTAGTTTGGTTGAAGGAATGGTTCATTCCGGCACTTTTCTGACAAAAACTAATCTCACTGTGAGTGAACCACACCAAAAGCGCGGAATGGATTTCTAAGGCTGTGTGCTAATCTAAAACATTTTACTCGATGGAAAAAATGATGCGTCTAAATTTTCTATGGTTATCGTTTAATCATTTTCGAGAATATTTTTCTCACCTTGACTTGCGTGCATACCTACAGGGGACCCACATACCAAATTTAAAGATCATAGCTCTCTTTGTTATGCAATAATCGAAGGAAATTAAATTAAAATTAAAAATTTTTAAAATTGATTTTTCTGTTGCATTTAATTTTTTTATAATATTTTCGGCTTTAATTTTGTCTCTCGCTTATTTGCGTATGGCAGAACGAGAGGCGTTTAAAAACACAAATGAACTTTTTTCATTTATAGCGACCATAGGATAGGATGTTATTGTTGAAAAGGTTGATTCGCACACTGCAGTACGCAGTGTGCGAATCAACCTTTTCAACAATAACTGCAATCAATAGGCGTCAAAGGCAGCGTTATCACTTTTGGTACTTTCGTACCAAAACTGATACTTTGAAAATGATTTGGTACGTTGGTACGTTGCTTTTGATTTTGGTACTTTTTCCTTAAAAGCAACGGTTTGGGAAAGCAATGTTTATTTATTTCCATCTATTTTTCTACATATTATTTTTGTTCGTCCACTAAAAGAACGGTAATATGTTTATTAATTACATTGCCAACACGCGATAGGTATCCCAAAGACGTAGATGTTGTGAAATTGATACAATTCTTGATCACTAGCATGACCCAACTATACCGAACGTAGCATTATGCCACCAAAAATTACCGTGTATTTTGTTAGGGCTTTTTGGAAAGTAGTTGTCAAAATTAGCAAACAAATTGTATGGAGGGAATAAGGTAACTCAGTTTGACCTTTGTGTGCTGTGGCACTTGCTCCTAGCGAAGAAAAAAATCAGCTGATGGCATGCTACAGCCGCTGTTAGTGAGCCCTGATCACTACTAAATAAATATATATGTATTAATAAATATATATTAAAGCGCAATAATTTTATTAATTTTTGGTTTGTATTCTTTAATTTTTTAAATTCTCTTTTTTCTTTTTGTTAACGTTAATACTCATATCACACCCTAAATCATTAAGTGACACAACTCAAAATTTTTTGAAACCAGTTTTTTATCATAAACCGGTACACAGAACATACATATCTCTAGCGGTTGCCAAAAAAAAAACTTTTGAATCGATGTCCCTTTTGACTGAAAAATAGCAGTTATACTTAGCCTTTTCAACATCGTTACTTGTAAAGAAAAAAGATGTTTGGCTCCTGAAAATTTTTGAATTTTGAGTTGTGCCAATTTATGATTTAGGGTGCGATATATTGAAGTTAATTTTCCATTAAAAAATAATAAATGAAAAAAAATATTTGTCTACTACGACTGTTACCACGAAAAAATCTGTTTGGTACTCTCAAAAGCAATTTGGTACGTTTTTTGGTACGAGGAAAAATATGTTAGTGGCATCACTGGTCAAAGGCTGTCAATGGGCTGGTATGGTATTTCTCGCCTTTGAGAAAAAGAGAACAAGATCGTTTGATCTGAACGAAGTTCTTCGCATTTTTAATAACATGGCGAACCGCAGAATTCAGCTTATTTGAATGCTTTTACTATTTTTATTATTAGAATAATACTAGTATTCTGTAAGCTGTCTCAAGTCACTAATAGAGACTTTTGGAGACTTTTTCGTGGTGAGATTGATTTGAGCTCACGTCTCAAGTCTCAAAAAATACGTCACTAATTAGTGACCTGGTGGCGAGGAGGTCACAAAATAAACAAAACATTGAGGTGAACTAAATAAAGCGTCAAATTTTATAAAAACTTACAATTTGTTTGCTCTTTGCTTGTTCGCTTGCTATTTTCTGTAATAGAACAAGCTTATTTGTATGAAATTAGCAAAATAATAAAATTTTTCGGGTTTTGCTAACTTACTTTTTTCCGCCATTTCCATCAAGTGTAAATGGTGATGAGATACGACATTTATCGATATTTCACTGTTTTACGTTACATGATTTTTTGCGAATCGGTTCAGATAAAACACTCATAAAAACATTATATTCATAACTATTTTTATAAGTGACAAGTAGTAATGATACGCTTTATTTTTTAATGCAATATATTGCTCATAAATTCATTTCCAAAATCTATTTTCGTATGTAATCGATTAGTGAGTATTCGTAAAATTTTTTTGTTATCTCAAACAGACTCAGTGCATATTCACCACAGTCTTTCGGTGAAATTTTTAGTGACTGCCGGTTACTGAATATCAAAAATGGCTCAAGTCACTAAAAATGTCTCACGTCTCAAATCTCAAATTTAGTGACTTGAGATGAGACAGAGTTACAGAATTCGCCTATAAGTTTGCAGAAACAATAAACTTAAATGGTACTTTTGTTCGTATCTATTTACTCGTATTGCCCACCCAGTACTCACTCGCACTTAGACGTGGATCTCCACATCTAAATCTGGAAGCTGAACCACCTTGTTGGCTTATTCTCAATGAGTATTGCTTATGTACTGTCACAATAATTATGTGTCAACAAATAGTTATTAAATGTACGACACGGACCTAGAAAAAAGTGATATACCTACATGCTGATTGATTTTGGAAGCCATGCCTCGATGTCAGATTAATTGTGATACATTATTTACTTCCGCCCTACCTTAAACCAACGCTGCCCTACCTTAAATTTAATTCTAGCTACGGCCCTGCTGAGCTTAGGCAAAAAAGAAAAAGAAATCTTAAAAATTGCTGTGGTATTTAAAAATTGTAAGCTCTTAAAATGTCGTAAAAGAAAAATAAGTTGAATGGGTCGCAGATTTGTTTCGCTAAACAAGGACATGGATATTTCTGTATAAGCATGATGCTTAATGATTTTTGTATACAAAAAAAAAAAAAAGAAAGAAGTGGAGCACAGCTGTTCCTTTTTTTTTTTGCTATGTAGTTTTGAAGAACGCACTTACTTATCTAAGTATATAATTTGGGACAAGTTCAATTAAAAGCATTTGTTGGTCGGTACTTTGTAATGAAATTAATCTACATACATACATAGGATGCTGGGGGCTAGTTATGTACATGATTAAATCAAATTGCAAAGCGTTTTTTTTTTGCAGAAAAAATGGGTTTGTTTTAAACAGACCTGTTATTTAATGATTAAAAATTTCTAATTCTTGATAATATTTTTTTTTAACTATTTAATGTTTAAAAGTGAATTGGATTAAGAAAAGTGCATGAATTAATCGTTTAATCAATTTTAATTGCATGATTATTTGGAATATTTTTAATTACTTTTCGATTTTTTAATTGTATAATTAATACAACTATTTTATTACTTTAAAATATTTATGATTTTCCAATTGAATGATTAATTAATTAATCGATTAATTAATTTTAATGCCATGGATTATTTTTAACTACTTTTCGATTTTAAATTGCACGATTAATTGTTACAATTGAATTGATTATTTTCAAATATTTGATATATTTTGATTTGTTTAAGTTACATGATTATTTAATTAATCGACTAATTAATTTTAATTGCATGATTATTTGGATTATATTTTATTTTTTATTTTTTTATTTTTAATTGCATCATTAATGCAACTATTTCGTTTATTTCTGATTTCCTAATTGAATGATTAATTAATTAATCGATTAAGTAATTTTAATGGCATGATTAATTGGCCTACGTTTCCATTTTTTAATTACATGATTAATTTTTACAATTATTTGAATATTTTCAAATATTTTTGAGTTGTTTTAATTGCATGATTAATTAATTAATCGATTAATTAATTTTAATTGCATGATTATTTGGATAATTTTCAATTACTTTTACTTTTATTTAATTACATGATTAATATAACTATTTCGTTTATTTCTATTTTTTTTAATTGCTTGATTAATTAATTAATTGATTAATTAAAGTTAATTGCATGATTATTTGAATTATTTCCATTATTTTTTCTATTTTTTAATTACATGATGAATAATAACTATTTCGTTTATTTCAATTATTTCTGATTTTTTTTTAATTGAATGATAAGTTAATCGATTAGTTAATTTTAATTTCATGATTATTTATATTATTTTCAATTATTTTTCTATTTTTTAATTACATAATAAATAAAAATATTTCATTACTTTCAATTATTTCTGTTTTTTTTTTTTAATTGTATGATTAATTAGTTAATCGATGAATTAATTTTAATTTCGTGATTGTTTGGATTATTTTCAATTAGTTTTCGATTTTTTTAATTACATGATTAATACAACTATTCCATTTATTTCTGATGATTTTTAATTTAATTATGAATTAGTTAATCGATTAATAAATTTTAATTGCATGATTATTTGGATTTTTTTTATTATTTCTCGATTTTTAACACGCTTTTATTAGTTTCACCTGTATGTATGTATGTATGTATGTATGTATGTATGTATGTAAACAAGTTACGTATACGCAGTGTAGTTCACTGTATGTTTGCTTGTACGCATTATGTAGCATAAGTTAACGCAAAAGCGTGTCTATTCATACACTGAATGGGGGTTTTTCAGTGTAAGATGTGCTTATTAATGGTATGATAGATACAATTATTTGATTGATTTTAATTATCTATCATTGACATTGCATGCTTAGTTAATTAATCCATTAATTATTTTTATTCTTGCCTGAAAAATGTTACTCATATGCAGTATGAGTTGTTTCGTACGGAAAAAGTAATTAAAAACAAGTAAGGAAGCCTAAGTTCGAGTGGAATCGAACATTAGATACTCAGCTGTATGCTTTCATTGTTTGTTTGCGTTTGATGGAAACACGGCGTAGGTACTTTATATAAATCGAGTGCTGCATAAATTGGGCGTAGCCACGCCCATTTTCTAAATTTGTATCAGTCATCCAACTAAGCTTATGAATATTATTCTTTGTGCAAAATTTCATCCCTTTATGAGTTACAAAGATGTTACAAATTCCCAAAGGGTGTTCCAGAAATATCTTTGTTAAAAAGTAGGCGTGGTCATAAACCGATTTCAATAAATTTTTGCGTGTCCATTAACACAAGTTATAAAAGTGTATAAACCAAGTTTCGTCATAATATCTCAATTATTTGTCGAGTTATGGGCTCCGAAATCTCGTTGATTCCTTTGTCTGAAAAGAGGCGGTGCCACGCCCATTTTCCGAAATTTTTCTATTTTTTGTTTCCAATCTATTGTAGAACTCATACCACAAAATTTCAATGAATTATCTTTATATTTGACAAAGATATCGCTTAAAATGTTTTTATTAGGTCACTTTATAAGACCCATATATAAAAGTGGGCGTGGTCGTCAACCGATTTTGGCAATTTTTCGTCAAAACATTTGCCTAAGTAAGTATATCACGCCTACCAGAATTCATCGATATATCTTCAACGGTTTCTGAGTTATGACTCATAAAACTTTCAATGTTTGCCCCTTAATAAGTGGGCGTGGCACCACCCATTTTCCAAAATTTCATCATATTTCTTCATAAGGGCCTGAGCTCAATATGTGTGTGAAATTTTATCACTCTAGCTCTATTAGTGACTGAGATACAAAATTTCCGATTTTTACTATATAGGGGAGGTGGGCGTGGTCATGGTCCGATTTCGCCCATTTTCAATACCATCCGTTCCTGTCTTGATACCAACTTACATTTCAAATTTCATCAAAATATCTCAATTTTTGCGCGAGTTGTCGTGCTCACAGACGGACAGACGGACAGACGGACGGACGGACGGACGGACATGGCTCAATCGATTTCTCTTTTCACCCTGATCATTTTGATATATATAAGTCTATATCTATCTCGATTATTTCATTCTGTTACAATCCACCGTTAGGAAATCAAAACTATAATACTCTGTGTACTAGTACAGCTGAGTATAATAATCATATAAAAATAAATAATCATCAAGTTGAAAATAATCAAGCTAAGACTAAAAACAATTAAGCAATTATAAACAATTATAAAATTAAAAGTAATCAAAAAATTAAAAAATTCAAACAATAAAAAAGTAAGGAATTGCAAATAATTATAAAATTAACAAAAATGGTTGGATTATATGAGTATTTTTTAAATGTCTATTAAATCATGATTATTTTTAATAATTTATTTATTTATTTGATTATTAATTTCCAATTAATAGTAAGACAATAAAACTGTTATTAAATTTGAAAAATTCGAAAAAGCTAATCTTTATTAATTGTTGGGGTAAGTGGAAAAAATTTTTCAACAACTATTTACAGCGAAGGTTGAGTGTATAGCTATTTCACGAAAAACCATTTTCGATCACCAGCACTATTTTCGGAAGTGGATGCACTGGGGATTGAACCCGAGTCCATTCCATCTTCAGCCGCAATGACCCAACGCATAAACACACTCGGCCATTGAGACTCTGTGCAAGCTGTTGGATTTTCCCCACTTTTGCCTTTTTCATTTTCAAAATTAACGTTAGTGTGTATATGCTTTTGCATATGTTCTACCCAAATGTGCTGAATTTTTGTTGGCAGTTCGCAATGAACATTTGTTGTTGGTATGTATTTTTTATATACCAACAACGTTAACAATTTTACTTGAAAGAGTTTTTTAGTGCTTAGCACGAAATTTTTATTTTTAATTCAATTTTTTAATTGTTGGGGTAAGTGGAAAAAAATTTTTTTCTTTATTAATTTTAATGGGAATTTAACAAGTCTGGTTTTAAATACTTTTCAAACTACATATTTAAATCAGTTCTTGTGCACAATTTTAACTCAATCGTAGCAGCCGTGTGAATTTGAATTGTAAATTTGTACAATTAGCTCCGCTTTTACCACTACCTTGACCTTCTATTTACACTTCTTATTACACTTTTGTCTCCCATCTGCACCACCATCACCTTTTCAGCCAGTAATTATCATCGTGTTTAAAAGCAAAATATTCGCAGCATTTTTTAATTACAAATTCATTTAGTTTTCGCTCAAGCTTCTCGGCACCGCGGCACACGCTCAAGCCTTGCCAACAAAAAGTGTTAATTATTACGTATCCACGTCCTTTATCGTTGCGTTTACGCTGAAGCGCTTCGCGTTTATGGCTCAATGGCAATTCAATTGCTTTCATGTTTTACCTTGACATTAGCACACAATTTAATTATGTGTAACGGTGTCTGTATGTGTGTATTTGAATATATATTCAAGTATATACATAAAGCAATTTGTTGAGGACATATGCTCGGCTCATTACTGAATATTGTTTTATGTGGTATGAGATTTCGATAGAATGACAGCTGCTACCGCTGTTTGAAAGTTTTGTTTAATACTCTTTAATAATAACACTTGCATGTCAGTCGAGCGATTTACACAAAGGCTTATAAAATTAAAAAGTTTACGACAAGCAGTTAATACAAATTTAAAAGTGATTGGTTGAAATTTTTTTTTGAAAGAAACAACAAGTGTCCTTGCAAAGCGCCATTGGCAAACGCGTGGAAAAAATTTATGGTACTGTATGGCGACTCTAATGATAGATCCATGTGGAACTTTTCGGAGTCTTTTGACTCAATTAGAATTGAAATTTTCCAACGTCGCTGCAATGATGTCCCTCTAGAGCAGCTGACATATAAAAAAAAGCCGCGTGTAGCACAGTACACGTGATAGAAGTTAACTTCTTACATTAAGCATAATTATAAAGAAAACATCTGAAATGATGCATAAGCTTGTTACTTTGTGTTATTTTTATAAAATTGTTTAAGCCATGTTTAATTTATTCAAATTGAAGTGGCGTATGCTATACAAATATAAAGCTTATGGTTTCAGAAAAATTGCATAATTGCATTGTTAATATGTTTTTTACATAAATACATACAGGAGCCGGATTCTAAAAATCGTTATCGCCAAATGAGATCGCCAAAAATCTCTAAATTTATATCAGACCCGCCTAAAAGTATGTATCTCCTTTATTTATTTATATCGTCTCAAGCTGCAGCATGCTGGCCGCATTGATGAGTCAGTTTTGTATGTCAGATATTTTACCCAGATATTTTACCAGATATTGCATATTTTTAGGTGCGTCTGATATAACTTTAGCAAATTTTGGCGATCTAATTTAGCGATAGCGATTTATAGATTCCCGGTACAGGTGAAGCTAATAAAAGCGTGTTAAAAAACACTGATATTTCTGTGTAGAATAACAAAAGAATGAATCAGGAGAAAGTATGGTCTGTTTAAAAGGACAATATTTGCAGTGATAAACATAAAATTTAAATTCCTTTTCCCTCCTTTTCCGTCAACAACTTTCATTTGATAACAATATTGCTCATAAATCTTTCAGGGTTATCTAGGTTCACATTTTGACCCATATATGGGGATCCGACCTAGAAATCATAATCGGTACATATATATGTAAAAGCCCTGCTCAACACCTTTCGTTTGATGCCAGGGATGGAATATATGAGTTACTAGAGGTTACCCGCGGGTTTCACACCACGTGCTTTTAAAAATATTAGCATATTGAGTTAGTCCAAAAAAGCTACATAGAAAAATATCATTCTTGACGTCAAAGATAGTTTTCTTATTTTTTTTTGTCCGTTTAATACATAGTTATCTCACATGCCCTCACACCAGTTTTCAGTACCCTACTACAAATATATCCAGAGATATTCGCTGTGAAAGTTTCAGTTTGTATGGGAGGTGCCCATCCCTTCTTTACCAAGACCTATTGTTTTTCCCGTTTAATACATAGTTATCTCACATGCCCTCACACCAATTTTCAGTACCCTACTACAAATATTTCCAGAGATATTCGCTGTGAAAATTTCAGTTTGTATGGGAGGTGCCCATCCCTGCTTTACCAAGACCTAGCGTTTTTACCCGTTTAATACATAGTTATCTCACATGCCCTCACACCAGTTTTCAGAACCCTACTACAAATATTTCCAGAGATATTCGCTGTGAAAGTTTCAGTTTGTATGGGAGGTGCCCATCAGTGCTTTACCAAGACCTAGCAGTTTTACCCGTTTAATACATAGTTATCTCACATGCCCTCACACCAATTTTCAGTACCCTACTACAAATATTTCCAGAGATATTCGATGTGAAAATTTCAGTTTGTATGGGAGGTGCCCATCCCTGCTTTACCAAGACCTAGCAGTCTTACCCGTTTAATACATAGTTATCTCACATGCCCTCACACCAGTTTTCAGTACCCTACTACAAATATATCCAGAGGTATTCGCTGTGAAAGTTTCAGTTTGTATGGGAGGTGCCCATCCCTGCTTTACCAAGACCTATTGTTTGTCCCGTTTAATACATAGTTATCTCACATGCCCTCACACCACTTTTCAGTATCCTACTACAAATATTTCCAGAGATATTCGATGTGAAAATTTCAGTTTATATGGGAGGAGAGTGCCCATCCCTGCTTTACCAAGACCTAAATTGTTTAGCTGTTGAGTATATATTTTTGTATTATTCCTTCACAAAAATTTTCATTATTCTAGTACAAATATTTCAAGATATATTACGAAAAAAAGGAAAATTTTGTATGGGAGGTGCCCATCACTGACTTTTAATCAGATTAAAAATATGCCTATAGCAATTACCGGGTGAAAATACCTAAGTGTGCAAAGTTTCGTGTGGATCCGTTCAGCGGTTTTCTCGCCAATTGAGTTTAAACACAATTTCCATTTCACATTTATAATATAAGAAGATTTGAAAATAAGATTTTTGAAATTTCAACTCAAAAAGTCAATAGGAAAGATTTAATATTTTTAATAGGGCTCTAGATACCCGGGTATCGAGCAATTCGATCTGATCGTTTTTGTTTGAAGCCCGTTTGTTGTTCAAATGCCCGTACAAACATACGGGTAATAAACAAACAAACAACTGTTCGAGGATTTGAACAATTGTTCGAGCTACTCGAAAATGTTCAAAAAAAATCGAGAGCTCTAATTTTTAACATTTATACATGACATCATATCATTACATGACATGATATCACATCATGACATCACATCATGACATCACATCATGGCATCACATCATGACATCACATCATGACATCACATCATGACATCATATCATAGCATCACATCATGACATCGCATCATGACATCGCATCATGACATCACATCGTGACATCACTTCATGATATCACATCATATCGTAGCATCACATCATGACATCACATCGTGACATCACTTCATGATATCACATCATGACATCACGTCATGACATCATATCATAGCATCACGTCATGACATCATATCATCGCATCACGTCACGACATCTTATCATAGCATCACATCATGACATCGCATCATGACATCACATCGTGACATCGCATCATGACATCACATCGTGACATCACTTCATGATATCACATCATATCATAGCATCACATCATGACATCGCATCATGACATCACATCGTGACATCACTTCATGATATCACATCATGACATCATATCATGGCATCACGTCATGACATCATATCACGGCATCACATCATGACATCACATGACATGACAAGGGGTTATCTGGGTCCATATTATGACCCATATCAGGGGACCCGACCTAGAACTCATAATCAGTGCCTATATCTCTATGTGAAAGCTGTGCTCAGCACCTTTCATTTGATACCAATATTGCTCAGAAATATACCGGGGTCATCCGGATCCACGTTTTGACCCATATCTAGGGACCCGACCTGGGAATCATAACGAGTAAATCTCCATGTAAAAGCCATGTTCAATACCTTTTATTTTATACCAATATCGTCCAAAACATTCAGGGGAAAGCGGGTAAACGTTTTTATCTTTTGCTGTTTCCTGTTTCCTGTTTGCTATTTCCGTGCAACGGAAGTGTACCTGCTATTTCCTTTTTAAAATTTCACTCTCCATAAAAACTCTGTATCGCCGCCTAAGAAGTTAACTTCAAAAAACCTGTTACTTATACTCTTAGTAATATCCACTCAGTATCTACTGTCAAATACATATCCACACATCCAGCTCCAGATGCGCTCAATCCTTGATCATAAACTTGCATTTAACTAGCAAGTAGTATGTCTGCTTTAGGAGTTTTTCTTTTACCACAAAATGCATAAAAATGAAATGCTAGAAAGTATGAATTTATGAACATACTTTAAGTTGCCTTTTATAGCAAGTTATACTTCCTGGTACATATATTTTATGTGGCTGTTTTATGTGGTTACATGATTTTTAGTGTGCGGTAATATACATCAATATGTATGTATGTATTTATGTACACATATACCCTGCAGTAAATTTGTTTCACTGCTGAAGGATCAGTGATGATTCTTTGTTGAATATTCATCACTGTCGTCATAACTCAGTATATTTATACTCAGCTGTACTAGTACACAGAGTATTATAGTTTTGATTTCCTAACGGTGGATTGTAACAGAATGAAATAATCGAGATAGATATAGACTTATATATATCAAAATGATCAGGGTGAAAAGAGAAATCGATTGAGCCATGTCCGTCCGTCTGTCCGTCTGTCCGTCCGTCCGTCTGTGAGCACGATAACTCGCGCAAAAATTGAGATATTTTGATGAAATTTGAAATGTAAGTTGGTATCAAGACAGGAACGGATGGTATTGAAAATGGGCGAAATCGGACCATGACCACGCCCACCTCCCCTATATAGTAAAAATCGGAAATTTTGTATCTCAGTCACTAATAGAGCTAGAGTGATAAAATTTCACACACGTATTGAGCTCAGGCCCTTATGAAGAAATGTGGTGAAATTTTGGAAAATGGGCGGTGCCACGCCCACTTATTAAGGGGCAAACATTGAAAGTTTTATGAGTCATAACTCAGAAACTGTTGAAGATATATCGATGAAATTTGGTAGGCGTGATGTACTTACCTAGGCAAATGTTTGGACGGAAAATTGCCAAAATCGGTTGACGACCACGCCCACTTTTATATATGGGTATTATAAAGTGACCTAATAAAAGCATTTTAAGCGATATCTCTGTCAAATATAAAGATATATCATTGAAATTTTATGGAAGGTGTCCAACTATGGACATAAAACAAAAAATACAAAAATGTTGGAAAATGGGCGTGGCACCGCCTCCTTTTAGAAGCAGGAATATACGAGATTTCTGAGCCCATAACTCGCCAAATAATCGATATATTATGACGAAACTTGGTGTATACACTTTCACTACTTGTAGTAATACATGTTCAAAAGTTTAGCGAAATCGGTTGACGACCACGCCCACTTTTATATATGGGTATCATAAAGTGGCCTAATAAAAACATTTTAAGCGATATCTCTGTCAAATATAAAGATATATCATTGAAATTTTATGGAAGGTGTCCAACTATGGACATAAAACTAAAAATACAAAAATTTTGGAAAATGGGCGTGGCACCGCCTCCTTTTAGAAGCAGGAATATACGAGATTTCTGAGCCCATAACTCGACAAATAATTTATACATTATGACGAAACTTGGTGTATACACTTTCACTACTTGTAGTAATACATGTTCAAAATTTTACCAAAATCGGTTGACGACCGCGCCCACTTTTATATATGTGTATCATAAAGTGGACTAATAAAAACATTTTAAGCGATATCTTTGTCAAATATAAAGATAATTCATTGAAATTTTGTGGCATGAGTTCTACAATAGATCGGAAACAAAAAATAGAAAAATTTCGGAAAATGGGCGTGGCACCGCCTCTTTTCAGACAAAGGAATCAACGAGATTTCGGAGCCCATAACTCGACAAATAATTGAGATATTATGACGAAACTTGGTTTATACACTTTTATAACTTGTTTTAATAGACACGCAAAAATTTATTGAAATCGGTTTATGACCACGCCTACTTTTTAACAAAGATATTTCTGGAACACCCTTTGGGAATTTGTAACGTGACATCTTTGTAACTAGAAGTCATAAAGGAATGAAATTTTGCACAAAGAATAATATTCATATGCGTAGTTGGATGAATGATAAAAATGTTGAAAACGGGCGTGGCTACGCCCACTTTATGCGGCACTCGCTTTATATAAAATACACCCTATATCGAACAAACGCAAACAAACAATGAAAGTATACAGCTGAGTATCTAATGTTCGATTCCACTCGAACTTAGGCTTCCTTACTTGTTTTATTTGTTCAAGGTTTTTTTTCTGAGGAAAGCAAACCATTTATATGAAAAATTCATCAGTCTTTATATGAAAGTATTCACTGATGCCTCCCCGTCATAGGTGAATTGCATCAGTGATTCATTAAGGATTCATTGCGGATTTTTACTGCAGGGTAGTACACAGTACATAATACTTATGTATATAAAGAGCCATGATGTTGCATTTATCATCATTTTTAAGCTATGAAAGCAAAGGTATTTTTCGTAATTGTCCTTTTACTACTTTATTAAGCACAATGTCGATGCAAGTGAAAGTGAAAGCAACTATAAAAAAATTTTAACCAATATTTGAAATGCAATTTCGCATGAAAATAATGTTTATGTATAGGTAGGTATTCCACTCTCAAAAGTGGCTATGTAAATTTTTCATATTAAGCTACAAATTTGAAAAAAAAAAAAAAAAAAAAAAAACCATTACGACCTCAAGCTCTATTTTATTTGATTTTTTTTTTCTTATTAGCTGAAAGTTTAGCCCATACGGATTTACTCTTATAGTATAAATCAAGTGATTCTGACGGAAATAAAATGGTTTTAGAATTTGAGCGTCCCTTATATGAGGCGATACCAAGTTGTGCCAAGGCGTATGAGTGACCTATTTTAGATAGAAAATTTTGAGAGTGTATCTACTTGTGTATTTCATGTTTTTTTAGAATACGGAAGGGTTTTGCAACAAATTCTTAATGGACATTATACACCTTTAAACATTCAATTTCGAAAATAATGCACATATCCACTTTTGAGAGTGGACTACTCATATTTATGTAAAGGTATAAAAATATATGCAAATGGCACACATTATCTAGGAACTAGTGGTCGGAAACTATCGATGGCACTATCGTCACTATCGATGGTTTCTGAACATCGTTTACACTATCGATGGTTTTCGACTATCGTTTGAACTATCGATAGTTTATTGAAAATTTGAAATGTGACCACTAGGCACCAAACAAACGGTAACTATTCCATGCAGGGTTTGAATTGCTGACTAGCAAGTAGTCAAAGCAACATAAATACGACTATGCATTCTAGTCGCATGGTCGTTTAAAATGTGATTACCCAAAAACATTAAAATTACACTACAATATGGGTATCAAACGAAAGGGGATGGCCCCAGGTTTCATTTGGACTTCGATATATTTCGATAAATTTATCGATTATTGTGATTGCCCAAGAACATTAATATTACCCTACAATATGGCTATCAAACGAAAGGGGATGGCCCCAGGTTTTATTTGGACTACGATATATTTCGATAAATTTATCGATAACTGAGTTATCGGTCAAAATGCGATGGCCCAAAAACCTTAATATTACCCTACAATATGGGTACCAAACGAAAGGGGATGGCCCCAGGTTTCATTTGGACTGCCGAACACCGCAAAATGGGTATCAAATTAAAGCGCTTGGCTTGGGCTATGATTTGGTCGAGTCTTAATTAATTATGAACTGATCTAAAAACAAGTAAGGAAGCCTAAGTTCGAGTGGAATCGAACATTAGATACTCAGCTGTATGCTTTCATTGTTTGTTTTCATTTGAAGGAAACACGGTATATAAAGAGAGTGCTGTATAAATTGGGCGTAGCCACGCCCATTTTCAACATTTTTATCAGTTATTCAACTAAGCATATGAATATTATTCTTTGTGCAAAATTTCATTCCTTTATGACTTCTAGTTACAAAGTTGTCACGTTACAAATTCCCAAAGGGTAATCCAGAAATATCTTTGTTAAAAAGTAGGCGTGGTCATAAACCGATTTCAATAAATTTTTGCGTGTCTATTAACACAAGTTATAAAAGTATATAAACCAAGTTTCGTCACAATATCTCAATTATTTGCCGAGTTATAGGCTAAGAAATCTCGTATGTTCCTTTGTCTAAAAAGAGGCGGTGCCACGCCCATTTTCCAAAATTTTTCTATTTTTTGTTTCCGGTCTATTGTGGAACTCATGCCACAAAATTTCAATGAATTATCTTTATATTTGACAGAGATATCACTTAAAATGTTTTTATTAGGCCACTTTATAATACCCATATATAAAAGTGGGCGTGGTCGTCAACCGATTTCGAAAAAATTTTGAACATGTATTACCACAAGTAATAAGAGTGTATACACCAAGTTTCGTCATAATATATCAATTATTTGCTGAGTTATAAGCTTAGAAATCTCGTATATTCCTGATTCTAAAAGGAGGCGGAGCCACGCCCATTTTCCAAAATTTTTGTGTTTTTTGTTTTACGTCCATAGTTGGACTCCTGCCATAAAATTTCAATGATATATCTTTATATTTGACAGAGATGTCGTTTAAAATGTTTTTATTAGGCCACTTTATAATACACATATATAAAAGTGGGCGTGGCCGTCAACCGATTTTAACAATTTTCCATCCAAATGTTTGCCTAAGTAAGTAAATCACGCATACCAAATTTCATCGATATATCTTCAATGGTTTCTGAGTTATGACATATAAAACTTTCCATGTTTGGCCCTTAATAAGTGGGCGTGGCACCGCCCATTTTCCAAAATTTCATCAGATTTCTTCATAGGGGCCTGAGCTCAACACGTGGGTAAAATTTCATCGCTCCGCTATATTAGTGACTGAGATACCAAATTTCCGATTTTTTCTATATAGGAAAAGTGGGCGTGGTCATGGTCCGATTTCGCCCATTTTCAATACCAACCGTCCCAGTCTCGATACCAACCTGCATTTCAAATTTCATCAAAATATCTCAATTTTTGCGCGAGTTAGAGTGCGTACGGACGGACGGACGGACGGACATGGCTCAATCGATTTCTCTTTTCACCCTGATCATTTTGATATATATAAGTCCATATCTATCTCGATTATTTCATTCTGTTACAATCCACCGTTATGAAATCAAAACTATAATACTCTGTGTACTAGTACAGCTGAGTATAAATATCCATCATCCAGAAATTGTTATGGAACATCGAAAAAAATATCAATTGCTCATAACAATTATGATCTGATCGAAAAAATATCGATCTTTGAGTAATTTTTATTGATGATGGAAAAATTTTTCCATTGCTCAATAATTGTTATCAAGTGATTTTTATATTTATTTGTTATAATTCTTATGGTCTCTGGTTAATATATTAATTTCTTTGAACAACAATAAATGGCTAATAAATAAATAAAACAAAACAATGTACTGAAAAAAGTTTTATGGGATCATTTTCTATTACTTTCATGTATTGGTAAGAATAAGACCAGGACAGGTGGGCAAAGTTTGTTTACATTCGGGTGAAATCGGGTGAGCTCATTTAAAACAGATGTGTTTGTGGATGTATTTGCTGCCGGACGGCAAAAGGCGGTTACAGTGTGAGCGTAGCCGTAGATTCTCCCAAATCACCCGAAACTATCGTCAACTATCGATATACTATCGATAGTTTGCAAAAAACTATCGTACACTATCGATGGTGCTGACTATCGATAGTTTCCGACCTCTACTAGGAACATACTCAGTCATAAACAAGTTTTATATACTCTGTCTTTATCATATTCAAATTTCATGCTTTAAGAAAGGCAGATGTATACATATGGATATGTATGTATTTGGGTGCGAAGGCATACATATGTACATATGTATGCATTTATATGAGTATATAGGACCAGATGCTATTCTGTCGCCAATAAAACTTTATTTCC